>OX104130.1:82270193-82870193 GCA_944470555.2 Heterobilharzia americana | reverse complement strand
CACCACCACCATAATTACACTGGCATTTTTGTTGATTCTTCATTATGGACGAGATGCCCATCCAGAACCAGCTGATTATTTTATATTATTGCCTTGGATACTGTGATTATTAACATCATTTCGGTCTACCAACCATTTGATCTGAAAGTGTTGTTGTGGGAGTGAATTTGTTGAAACATTATATGTTGAGAATTGTATACTGTCATACATATTGTTTGGAATAAAGCGATTACTATTATTATTCATTAGGAAAATATCGTAAGCGGTTTTTTTCCAGGTCTTATGGGGTTGGACACTAGTTGGGTGTTCTTTTAGGTTTCAGTGAATACTGTCGATAATTTAAAGGCATGATTTCAAGTCACATTATCGCATTCTCTGAATAATTGGTAAACGGACAGCTGAAGTTAGCATACTACTATGTGCAATGGAAACGAACAAGAATTTGAATAGAAGGAGACTATTTTCGAGTATCTCACTGATATACATATGAGTAGAACTTAGTCAATGCGGAAGGATACAATTGTCTACAGAAACAGATTTACTTGAAACCACAAATAGTGAGGCAGTATGATATACTGGATGACATTTCTATAACATTTCACTTCGGTCAGGCGTATCAAGATGATCGTATGACTTCCAGGACCTGGGTTCATAAATGTTTCATTTTCATTCCTAGGTTAGAGTGTCGATAGGAATGTTTTACATGTCCGGAACTTCATCAACTTTGAAAAGACCTTTGACAGCGTCGAATGACAAGTAAGTTGGCAGGTACCTGCTTCAACATCATGGTTTTAGTGCCACAAACCTTTATCAACCTCACTCAACAACTATATGAAGACGCCATATGCCAAGTGGCTCACAATGAAAAGCTCAGCGACGCCTTTGAAGTGAAGAAAGGAGTAAGACTAGGCTGTCTACTATCACCCACGATATTCCTGATTGTGGCGGACCGGATCAGGCAGCAAACAGTGAGAAGCGAGAAGACGGACATACGCTGGACCAATGAGAAGATCTATAGGCGAAAACTAACAAGTTGACAGAATAGGCAGCGAGGACGGGAAATACTTCAGGTGAACTTAGAGAAGACAGATATGATAAAGATACCCCACTAACAACAGCATCAACAACATGCACCAATCACCATCAACGGGAGAAACCTAAAGGAAGTAGTCTCTCTCACCCACCTAAGCAGGGCAGTATCGTTTCAACTACATGCAACAGAGGCACATGAGAGGATGTCAAAACCAGGATCGGAAAAGCAAGATAGGCCTTTCACTAGTCTGAAATCAGTGTGAAGATCTACTGCACTCAGCACAAAGAACAACACGCAGATTTTCAACACCAGCTCGGTCAAGTCAGAGCTGCTATATGATTGGGAATTTTGGCGCGTCACGAAAAACACCTCCAACAAACTACAGAAATTCATCAACAGCTGCCTACGCTGGCTCGATACCGAAGATCAAATGGCCAGAATAATAAAAACAAGCAACAAGGAACTCTGGTCTGCTAAAGAACCAACCAAGAACTTATCGTCCATCAAATATGCTGAAGGAAGTGGAGATTGATTAGGCATACACTGTGAGTGCCATTCGGAGACATCACGCGTCAGGCCCTCGAGTGGAATACAAAGGGGAAATGACGAGTAAAGGCTTCTGAGGCGAGGGTGACATGAAAGAGATCATGTGAGGAAGAAATGGAAGCTTGTAGGCAGTCATGGAATGAGGTTTAAAAGACTGCAGAGAACAGAGTGCAATGAAGGCGTGCTACTGAAGCCCTATGTTTCAATAGGGATCCAAGGGAAAATCAATAATAATAGTAATGCATGTCCGGAACAGATATGTAGTGGTTTGTAATGGATCTACTGGTTGTGGATTCAAAGAATTCAGATTCCGTATTTAATCATTCTTTCTATATGACTAAAGTGAATGGTAAATAATACTTCTTAACAATTTGTCATTTCAAACGAGCTCATTTAAGAGTGAATGAAATGATTATCATCTGTCTGGTTTAATGGATTCTAGAAACTATGACTTGATAACGACTTTAGGAAGGTGCGACATGTTTGTTAACATCGTACAAAAACAACATAAGCTTAACATGTAAAGAAGAGAAAGAAAACCATCTGCCGTTCTTCGATATACTCCCAAGTCGCAGAAATGATGGTTCAATAAAACGGTCAATATACAGGAAACCTACCATAACAGGTCAGTACTTAAGTTTCCATAGCTTTTGTCCAACCCAATACAAGCAAGGTTTGGTAACTTGCCTATTTAAAAGGATCCAGTGTATTTTTACGGAAGACTCAATCGATAATGATATCAAAATACTAACAGAAACAGTAGTGGAAAATGAATATCCACTGAAGTTCATAAACCACTGCGAAAATCAGTCAGGATTGAAACCTAATCTGTACTCTGTTACGAAGAAATGCGTTTACATCGCGTTACCATACAGAGGAGAATCCAATAACATAATATTGTATAGAAACTGTCAAGGGCGCATACTTAAGTTTGTTAAGGTACTAGTCATAAACAAATTTAACCCCCCCCGCCCCCTCCTAATGTGTGTATAGAAATAGTCTGTCCTCACGCTAAGCCTACCATGGTAATGCTTATTTTATCGCATTATCAAGGTTGTCTTCAAATCTTATCTTTCTGATTAGTGAATTCCTTTACATCATATTTATCCTTCCCCTACTTCGAGTTTTCACATATAATCCCTTGACCAGTAAAGCGCAAGCACATCACATTTTTCAGATAATCAATGTCTTATTATTATTATTTTTTCCTTGGGTTCGTAATGGAACATAGGGCTTCAGTAGCACGTCTCCAATGCACTCTATTCTCTGAAATCTTTTAAACCTGGCTCCACGACAGCCTACAAGCTCTCATTTCCTCCTAGCACTATCTCCTCCATGTCATTCTCAGCTGGGACGCCCAAGTCGTTGCTTCCCATCAGGGTTCTTCATAAAAAAAACTAATTGTTTTAAATAATGATTTCATTGCACCAGTAACACAATAGACTGATAACAATCCCACCATTCCATTCGATTTAGTCTCCATTCACCTATCAAACCACTGATTGTTTCAAAATTGCACATCATACCTTATTTTGGCTATTGTATTTCACTTATTCTCATGGATTTGTAACTGAGTAGAGTCTGAAGAAGAATTTACTGAAAACAATTGTTTACTCAAATTATTCTTGTTCTGAACCACCCAGATTTAGTCAGAAAAACTCGAAATAAATACAGAACATGGAGTAAGTACTCGAAGAAGACTTTGTTTATGAAATCTGGTGACATATCCTTGTGATATATATATATACAGAGAGAGAGACAGAGACAGAGACAGAGACAGAGAGGACTCTTGAATGATGACCTTCAACTTCACCCCTGATGGTCGACATTCTATGATTGTCGTTGAAGGTTTTTCAGGGATTTTCAGGTTTATTTGAGGATTGTAGAAGATATTGTCACACTCCATAACATTTAATTTCAAAAATGATACGGCAGCAGAAATCTTGAAGAATCAGCTGTCGGAATTGCTGAAAAAGAAACTCTCCTTTAGGAAACAACTCATCAGCTTCTTTAGTCAGAAACTGGTTCCGAGGTGGATTGAGGACAGGTTCCCTCTTTGGGCCACCTTCATTTACGTCTACAAATTTGTTAACTCTTATGGAATTAATTACATAGGCTGGTAAAAAGCGTACTTTCCAAACACATCTTTGAACACTATCTTGCACATTTGTCAAGGGTAGAATATCAATCAATGAACAGTTCAATTCTTGAAGATTTGGTCAACTCTGGATAAATAGCTCCATCAAAGTTTCCCTTCACTGTAATTAATGGAGTCAAAAAGAGTATGTTTTCAACAGTTGCGCATATCAGAAGCACTGGCAATTTATCAATTCAAGCCTGATCTCTGCATGCAGAAGAAACATCTTGAATCTTGTTTCTTACCATAGTCTCAACACTTTAACAATTATTCCTATTTCATTCGAATTAGTCAGATCATTATGACCATGTTTTTATTATGACCCTTATATCCTTCTTCATCTTCTGTATATCTATCAAGTGGACAGTCAATATTCGCATTTCACATCTATCCACAATTTTCACCTTGTCGAACTCCTTGTCTTTCTCACTATTCCATTTGTCTAAAAGAATGTTATTACGCAACTGCTTTCTATGCTTCATTTCCGTTTTTTTGGCACTAGCTTAAGGATTCAGTTGGTCTTGATGACTAGCCAAGGAATTCAGCACACGTATTTCTTCCCATTTTGAACTTGTCAGTTGGATGTACTTGCATCTCAGTGAGTTATGTTGCTTCTACTGAGACTCGAAAGCAGTACGTCACGTTTGAAACAACATGGCGTTATCCATTAAGCCACTGCAACATGATAGCTACCTCTTGTGTAATAAGTATTGGTCGTTATTTATTAAGCGCATCTGCTAACATAGTTGGAACAGTTTGTTTCAATATAAAAATAGGAGAGTACAAACTGTTTACTGAACAGATGATAAAAGTACATTCACCATTCGGCATGCACTGTGTCATACAGGGTTTAGTTTATCACACGTTTTCAGACAGTTTTATGAAATTGCATATATATAAGCCCTACTGTTTATTGTTATGTAGTGCTGTTTGACATCTTGTTCATTGAAAACACTTAACGCATGTTGGAATATCATTCCAACAGGAAGTTATTATTTCAATGTAGTCGCCTTGGACTGCATTTGTCTTAAGTGTAATAAAAGTTCAT
Organism: Heterobilharzia americana; assembly: GCA_944470555.2. Lineage (NCBI taxonomy): Eukaryota > Metazoa > Platyhelminthes > Trematoda > Strigeidida > Schistosomatidae > Heterobilharzia > Heterobilharzia americana. The sequence goes on along the minus strand of OX104130.1, from coordinate 82,865,429 downwards.
ATTATCAAATTATTATCTCTAAAAGCTAAAGGTTTAAATAAAGTTTTTGGAACAAATATTACTCGGAATGAAAAAGTTTTTGGCATAGAAAATCAATAGTGATGCCGTTTAAAAACTATGGGGGAGTTTTGTTTTGTCAATAAATTTGTGAAACATTTAATCATTTTACTGATACTGAAACAAACCTATTTGATCATAGGGAAAGACAAGAGAAAGTTGTTGTGGAGATACATTTTTCGTGACCTTTTCGAAGAACTCATTTAATGACTTGATAGAATATCCTCATGATTGAACAAGTTATCGTTATTGATACGTTTTATATTGAATTTTCCGGAAATGAGACTATTGGTTGTAGAGGGAGGTTTGGGTGTAGTTCCGGTCTATCGTAGAACCAAGGGAGGATAGATCCGTTCAATTTTAACTCGCCATTTGTTTTGCTTTTGTTATTCCTTCTGCTTTGAAGAGTTTGTTGAAGGTTTTATTGATCTGGTTATTAAACTTTTGGATAGGGTTGGTTTCAAGTGATTGATTTAGATTTTCGTCTTTTAGCTACTCCTGTCTTCTTGATGTGGTCTTCCTTGTCTGTGACTACTGTAATTCGTCCTTTGTCTGCTAGAGGTATAACAATACCTTTCCTATTTTTCAGTCTTTTTAATGTTTTCTGTTCTTGAATGTTCTTATCAAAAATGATAGACACCTCTTGGAATGTACACAACTGCAATGTTCACGTTTGATGGGGTTAATTAATTAATGTCCTACAGCAACTGAATGGCAAACTATACAAATAAACAAAAGGAACACCAATGCGATGACATAAATCGTAACTAATTTCAGAAGTAGTAATGCTAAGATTGGAAACTGTGGTCTTACACCTGATAAAACCAAAACACTGGGTCCAGTGTGTAGACGACAAGTTTACAAATTAATCAAAAGAATTTTCGAGAATATCAAATTCATACAAAGGAGAAGGGATGTTCTGGTCACTAGAATGAATTCGGAGAAATTGGAAACTGAAGTATACAGAAAACCAACTCATACGGATCAAATCCGCAACTGCAATACCAAAAATCCAACATCACATAAAGCCAGTTTTATAAAAACTTGGTTCGAAAGAACGAATACCCGTAGTAGTACATCAACCGTGTGCAGAAAAGAAGAAAACTATTTGATGACTGTTTTCCTTAAGAAATTTCCACACAATTCTTGGTTGTATTGTGTTCTGTGAGCGAGCTGGGTTGCTTAATAGTGAAGCTTTCATCGTCCTCCTTCCAGACGACATCATCACCACTAACTTCAGTGTGAAGTGAGCTGTCAATATCTCTCCGTGAGTGAGTGATTTAGTGGCTTGCTCTGACGATGTGGTTTGTGATTGGTTGTTTCCTTCGATTGTTGTGTCATTGACTGTAAGACTTCCCTGTTGGATGTTCCTCTGATTGACCCCTCACCTTTCTGTCGTTTATCATCTTTCTTATTGATTGATAGATTGCGTCTAAGTCTATTCATCTGTTGATTGCTGACTGACTGACCTGAATGCCAAGTATCTAGGAATTCTCTGATATTCTTTGTGTTTCCTCTCTCCGTCAAAAATTCCTACATTGTCGAAATCAAATTCACGTTCATAGTTGTTATCCACGTGCATTGAAATGAGTGACGAAATGTTGTGGCTTTTAATAGCCAATTGGTTTTCTTTTGGAGGAAGGGGAAGAGGGCGGCCACTTGTTCCGACGTAGTGTTGACTACAGTTACTGAGGTCGATTTTGTAGATAATATTCGGTATCTGCCTTGGTTGTTGCATCCTTTGTTGTTGTGTTCATCAGAAGATGCCTATCCGGTGCAACATCAACTACGAAGTCATCGACAGAAATCAAACAACGCATCATCCTAACATACATAAAGAATACATCATAAATCAAGACAAGATTACTGAGGTCGTTTGGAATTGGTATGGCTCATAAACTAACAAATTACCTCCAAACACTATTATGCAGACCAAACGATGCAACAACCAAAGCAGAAACAGGAAGAAGGTCAGATTCCATGTCGTCAAGACAACCAATCGAAATAAATATGAAGAGAAGGAAAAGAAGTTGGAAGAAACAATGAATCATATACACGGTCATTAAGATAAGCTAGCAAATAACTTGAAGTTTGTGCAGCTGATGATGTTGTCTAGAATGACATTGTAATCATTGCATCTGAATCATCCAACTAAGAGTATGCGACACCGTCGAACGTATCTTTTTCAGTTATAAATATTTTACATCATGTCAGAAACTTACATTCTTTTTTGGTCTGTTATACATGAAGAAAGTTAAGATGATGGAATGGCAGTAAATATACAGTTTATTGTTTAGAACCCTTTCAAATTTATATTCTGTTTGGAAACAATCATTTTTGGTCTGAACATCATCCAGGAAGAAATATGGCTTAATTGTATGTAACTTTGAATAAATAGATTTTGTACGGAATATCCTCTTTTTACAAGTCATAGTAAAACTCATCTATAATCACTTCTAGGTCTGACTATGCTTAAGGTTATTTATGACCAGTTCCATTATCTTTTGCAAAAATGCTGTTATTCTCTCATCAAGTCCCAGGAACTTTCTCCCATGTCATTTCTTTCCTGGTTACGATCTTTCATGAAGTCATGGATACCTACTGCTATGGAATATCAGTATCCTTGGGTTTTCAGCGATTCTGTAGATATTATTACTTTAGGATGACCCACTAGAAAATCTATAAATCCCTACAAGCTTCTAAAAATGAGTAATTACTTTATCTCCAAGATCTGATTATCTGAGGTAGACTGATTTAACTATATCATATGCTCAGTTTTCAAACTAATATTCACACTGTTACTATTTATTGATATACTTGTAATTCTCCGTTGTTTTATTGGATCAGATTGTCCTAAATAGAACGAAATACTAGTCCTGGATTCCTCTGCTAGCCGAAACCAAGCAAACTGCCATGATTAACATTCGGAGAATATCCAGGCATCTTCATAGGAGCCCATATGCCAAAGAAGATTGAACAATTTGACCTTCGGAGAATTAAAAGGATATCAATAAATAGTAATAACTACTACCCGTTGTACAAGAGGTGGCTCTTGTGCCTCAGTGGCATAGTGGATACTCTCTTGGCCTTTGAAGCGATTGGTACGCAGTGGGAACACCACCACTCACTGGTGTACAGGTACATCCAGCTGACGAGTCCCAAATAGAATGAAGTGCACGTCCTGAGTTAATCTGCTAGCCACCATCAAGCAAATTATTATATTCACATTATTCATATATTATCTATACACTAACGTAATCTTGATCATTCCATTCTTTGATTTGCGAAATGTGGCAGAATTAAAATCTTACTATATCAGCGTAGGATAACTTTGATGTTAGTAATGTCAAGTCATTTCATTTGAACCTTCTTAATTCGTATCACATTTAGTCACTATCTTATATCAATCAATTCTCTTCATTTTGTTAAATAAGGTGCGCAGATTGCATCTGCCATCTGTATACATCTCATACATTTTTAAGGCCTGTAGACAGTTGAAAAAAGACGGCGAAATCCAACGGATTCCTCGTATTCTGTAGTCCTGAAAAAAATGCCAAGTATGTCAGGTGTATATTTTAAGACTATACTTCGGCATTTGATTCCGTCAAAAGACCTCTTTTGCTGGACAACCTAAGCAGGACAAATGCTAAATCCTGGATAATCAGCTGGTTGCATTCCTATTTCTCTGATAACAAACAATACACTGTTCACAGAGGGTAGCGCTCCACCTCACTGATTAGTGTCGCTTGAGTTCCCCAAGCAGTCACTTTTCCCCATGTCTTTTGCCTTCCCTTCTGCACGACTTACCACTTTCAGCTAGTATCAATTTTATCGAAAATGCTGATGACCTGACAGTTTCCATACCTGACCTGTCACCTCTTCAACAGATTGTTCCCAACTGAATGATTCCATATCTACTGTAAGACGATGGTCCTCCGTAAATGGTCTTGGGCTTAATTCTTCGAAATAACGGACCATAAACTTTAGTTTTAGACATAAAGATAACTTGTGTGAGCTGCTTACTTCTCATAATTCCTGTACTATCGATAGTTGTGCATTAGAGAATGTTACAAGTGTGATTTATCTCGCTTTGTGTTTTTCTTTGAACCTTCCCTGGTTCTTACATTATCTTACTAATTTCCAAAAGAATTTTCCTCCTAACTTTCTATATTAGGAAGCTGAGAATATCTCGTAGAACTCAGCCTCTTCTCTTGTCTTTTATAAACTCCTGCTTCTTGTCTATTCTTGTCCATTGTCCCGTTTTATTTTTTCCAGGGTTACGGTTATGCTATTTTGCGTAGTACATTGAAGATTGTTAGCATAACTGGTAGTGTACCTCTAAACCTTCTAGTTAAAACAGTTGTAGACAAACATGTTAACTAATGTAAACATTTGACAGAAGTTATTTTATCAGATGACTTCACTCGATGCTGTCTACGTGTCGTTGTAGATAGCGCGAATCTTATCTGTTTTTCACATAATTTCTACTTATTTCATTTTGTTATGTACACATATACACTGTCTCAATCCAATTGATACTACATGACATCATGAAAATTCTGTAGAGTGTACTGGAAACACCTTTTAGAATAAAGTCATTATTATTATCAAACTAATGGTGCTAGTTTAGCAACACAAATGAATTGATTCGAATCAAAACGCTCTCATATACCACGTAATTACTTATGCAGTAGGCTGTGAGCCATACCTATTTTGTCAGGGTTATGGCATTTGAAACGATAATTCCCGGGTTCCATTTAAAATGAAAATAATATCAATCACTGGAGGGCAGATGTATCCAGCTGACAAGTCCCAAAAAGGGAGTGCAACGCTTCCTGAGTTCCATCACTAGACAATATTCATCATTACAGCAAGTTTATGACCATACAAGTTTTAGCTGTATTGCTTGCTTCTCAAAAATAACTATGACAACACCAACTGGAACGGATTGTTCAGTTTAAGACCATCTAAAAACCTGCCAATTTGTGTCAGACAACTTAGCCTACAAGTATCCACACTTTATATCGCTACTTTCATCCTACTGCAAGCTATCATTGTGTGTCTTGAAACATATGGATTTTGTTTGCTTAAATTACATGCTTAGGTAATACAAATGCGTATACTGTGATTGATTATTATCTGTAGATAATGATGACGCGATCACTCATGGATATTCAGTTCACGGTCAGCCTGTTAATAACACTTCAGAGTCTACTTGCAGTACCACCAAAGGTATGTTTGTTTAACTAAAACCGAAGAAGAGGTAACCAGGGTTATTAGTTTATGTTTTATATAGCTGTTTGTTGAAAAGCTCCCCTCCTTAACTTTTTTTGTGATAGTGTTACATAAATGTCGAACTTATTTGAGTATATCTACATGCCAGCTGAAGGCCATGTCAGCAGGTGTGTATGTGTGTAGGCGCATGTTTGTCTGTGTACTCTTTTCGATGTGTGAATTGTGTCAAAATATAAATCGATAAACATTTCCAGCAGCTAATTAATGCAGTGATTAAGCATAACTATCAGTTGCAATTACCACCATTGTTATTGTTGTTATTATTATTGTTGACTCGTTGTTCTTATTTTGCGCAAATTTTGAGTAGGGCCGACTGTATAAAATTTTTTACTTATGTCGACCTATTCAACATGTATTCGGATTATTATTATTATTATTTGTCCTTTGGGTTCCTATTGGAACACAGGGCTTCAGTAGCATGTCTCTATTCCACCACCTTCTCTGCAATCTTTTGAACCTCGCTCCACCACTGCCCACAACCTCTCATTTCTTCATCACACACCATCTCATCCATGTCACCCTCACCTCGAACGCCCAATTCGTCGCATCCTACCTGGGTTCCACTCGAGGTCTGGTTTGGTGCATGATGTCCCCAGTCGGCCTTCTCAGAGTATGTCCAATCCATCTCCACTTCCTTCTGCGTATTTGTTGAGCGACAGCTTCTTGGTTGGTTCATTGCCAGAGTTCATTATTGCTTATTATTTCTAGCTATCTATCTGATCTTCAGTTGAAACAGTGCTGTCTAGATAGGTGAAAGAGGCTACTTCGTTCCAGTTTCTTCCGTTGATGTTGATTGGAGCTTGTTGTTGTTGTTGGTGGTGTTAGTTAGGTATCTTCATCACCTCTTTCTTCTCTACATTCACTTGAAGTCCCGTCTTCGCTGCTCTGCCTCTACTGTCAACTTGTTAGTTTTTGCTTGTACATCAAGTTTGTTTGACATTAGACATAACTCATCGGCGAAATACAAATCTTCTAGGATCTTTTCTGCAGTCCAGCTTTAGAATGTCTTCGGGTACTGTCACCTTATTAATTCGTATATATGTAACCGTATCAACTTTGTGATCGCATATAAAGTGACGTCTATACAGAATATACATTTGAAGAATCACGTCAAAATTTCATGGAGCCAGTTAATTTTTTCTATAGTCGCTTTTATTCAACTTTAATCACTGATGAGTAGGTAAAAAATGTCAACTTACAACGGATTAGTGTGATGAGAAGGCTAATTCTGTCTGTCTGTAAGACAGCTGATGAACAACAATAACAGCTCACACAATTAAACATCACTCCTGTTAATAAAGAAGGATGATATGAATATTATACTGAGTAAATTTCATAGCGTCTATCCACCAATAACCTTAACTGTTGAGAGAAAAACTGACGATAATATCACCTTCTTGGGTGCCTGACTGACAAGAAAAACGGGTGAAACTATAAAAAAACGAGTGTGTGTGTGTGTCGAAAACCAGCGTTAACAGATCAATGTACCAATTTCTTGGGTTTCATCATCTCGTAATATGAACGAAATTTAGTCGAATATTTGATCCATTGGACAAGACTTATCTATTCAGGTGATGACACTTTCGATGAAGAACTTCAAATTATCCACGATCTAATCAGTAGTAATGAATATCCAGAAACGTTTCTAGTTAAGAACATGGACACTTCTAATACGAAAACCAGAGTACCAATACCTTCCTAAAAACTGAGATGTTCCTAAGACTACAATTTTGGATTGACATCATCAGTGAAATCGTGACACAAAGCCCATGAAATAACATAAAAAGATAATTCAGTGTAGTAGAATTATGTTGCTCATTCTACAGTCGGTCGATGATGACTTCATGAATCGAATACATAATAGCTGACTTCGCCTCTTCTGTGCATATTTAACAATTCAGCTGCTCCGGTGGAGCTAGTTACATTGGACGTATAGTTAGATAAGTTCGTCGTCAATTTTCTGAACATTATCCATCACTATTAAAAAAGGGCAAACAAAGTCTATACTTAGCTCACTACTGTATCATCTGGTCGACACTGGTCACCGAGTGAACATTTATAACGTCTTTACAGTTATTTGTCACACTGCTTCTAATTGCACTCATGTGCTCTATGCGCTTGTCTTTTACATACAACAAAAGCCAACCCAATACACTTGTACAAGCTGAGCCTGTGTTTTCAGAGGAAATTCGTACAGGCTTTTTCTTTGACTTGACCATCTGTATGGCTTATATGTGACAAAAACAACCCTCACATTTGCAATTATTATGATAATTATTAGCATTACAATTTTAGCTGTCTTTCTCTTCCTCCTCTCGCCTCGAATCACCAGCGACAATTGGCCACTATACATGGTGACTTGTTTTCTTTTCCCTTCCGGTTAGTTACTTCTACACAAACTATCAATTATACAATAACTTGTTGACGATTTCACAAATTTTATCATATAAATTGGGTGATGATTGAGAATAAAACGAAAATCTGGACCATGGTCGGATTCGAACTAGTGACCACCAGGTTACCGGCCCGGTGCTCTACCATGTAATTATTTTATGCTTCAGCTCCAGTTTTAATCACCCGTTATTAACCATCATTCCCTTGATACTTTGAGATTGATAACCTGTTACGAAATGGCTGCCACCACTAAACTGATATGTAATTTCATTTTTTGAAAAGGCTATCTATCAGTGTACAGCTTCGATGAGTAACTAATTTGAAAAGAAATACTCCTTTACTCTATTCGTTCATTTTCTCACTAGTGAGCGGCGATGAGATAGGATTCCTGCAGTCATAATGAGAAGTCATGATCGGTCGGGCGAAGCAAGTCGAACATTAACACAGTTACTCATCGATGGCACTGGATGAAGGTCGCGCTATGTCTTAAACTGACAAAAGTTGGAAATATGCACCATAAGCTTCTAACCCAGTGACTCAATGGTAGCGTGGTAGCTGCCGAACTTGAAGGCCCTGCTTTTGAGCCCTGGCGTTGTGGGGTCATGCGTTTCCAGTGTTTACCCAGCTAATGTCAATCTGAAATCAATAATAACCTGAAGTAAATAAGTTATCTTGCTTTTGAATGACTTCCACGAATTCGCTGTAAATGAATGGGTCAATCTACCATAAGAAGGTCTTCATCAACTGTAATTCGAAGATTCTCATTATTTGTCTTACAAGTGCCACTGATACCCTAGAAGAAGAAAACAAATTTATTCAAAATAGTCAACTGTGTTGAAGAGAAAGTATTCCAAACCTCCGTCCTCCGTGAAAGACAAGAGTGTCAATCTCTTTTGTGTGAATATGTGCTCCTAAAGTTTTCCGTAACTGGTTTCAGTGGAAAATTTTACATACCGGTCAAATTACACTGAGCAAAGAGGCGATAACGCATTTTGATCATATTTTGATTATTTAGTCTTGTCCCATAGTATACATAAACGAAATCAATAACATTAAATTCAGCTGTAACAGATATTAGCAACAACTTTAAACTGTCTAATTCAACTCCTACCAACCTCCTGACCCAAGAATTATTATCATAAAGCAGAGCATTCCAGAGATGAATGTGAGTTAACAATCACAGAGTTACTGTTCAAAAGCCTTCTAAAACCTTGTCAATCCTAAATATCGGACGAGAGCATTTCAGGGATCGTCTATAAAATGTATTCTGAAAAAAAAATATAGAACTGAGCTTTTTTTCACTACACCATCTATTAACCAAGGTCCACTAGCCTTCCAGCAAATAAACTTGAGTGAGTGTCATACAACGTCGTGTATGTAAATCTGCTTCTAATACTCCTTAAGGTGTCTCTTAAAGATTATAATGACGAAAACGTGACGAAAAGAAGACGCTCCACAAAGTTTTACTTATTTTCCGTTACAACATCTCGGATTGTATCGTTAATCAACATGAAAATAAACTTTCCCAGTTTCTTTTGTTTTATAGTACATGGGTTAACTCATAGATCCTTTTGGTTTCAATAACAAATGATACCGGTAGTAGGAGGAGGGGTAGAAAATGACTATGAAAAATTATTAGTTGTGGACTAAATGTATTTTAGAAATTCATATACAGCGAAAATTTGAATACACAAATCATCTATGCTTTCAATGAATACCTTTAGTACTTTGTTTGAATTTAGAGCTTTCTGAATGCAATTCTGTGAATATATCTAGTTCCTATTAGGTTTCAAGTTGTTATTCATCGTAGACTGACATCATTTGGAGGAACAAAAGAAACCTGGGAGCACTGGACAGCTGTTTCGTCCTAGTATGGGACTCCTCAGCAGTGCGCACCCGCGACCCCACCAGCAGGGATCGAACCCGCGACCTTCAGATCCCACGGCCAGCGCGTTACCATTGAGCCACTGGGTCAGAATTCAATGCTCTATATTTCCAACTTCTGTTAGCTCACGATATATAGCTCAACCGCCACCCAATGTCATCGCTGAGGAGTCCCATACTAGGACGAAACAGCTGTCCAGTTCTCCCAGGTTTCCTTTGTTCCTCCAACTGATGTCAGTCTACGATGAATAACAACTTGAAATAATTCCAAATCTCCACAACTCCCTCAAAATTTAATCCCATTAGGTTATTTCAAGCAAAATTATATACAAAACAAAGAGGTAACAGAGAAGAAAGTTCCTTTTTCGACGATTTCATTTACTAAATATGTACAAATTGTATTCAAAATCAATAGAATCCGTGATTACAACAGTGTCCAAAAGTAGAATAAGAAGGTTTTAAGGAGAGAAGAAAATTACTTCTGTGACCATGGTAAGGCTAATGAATACATATAATATTTTCAAACAAGGAAATCAACTTGACAGTTGTGAATTCTCATTGATTCGGTTATACATAGGGGACGTAGATGAAGGTTTTTAAAAATATGGCACAAAAATTTCTAAATTACTTTGAAGAAACTACTAGGTGAAGACATATATCCGGAGATGATATTTCTTCTCTCTCCTCTAGACGACCAATTCTGACAATACTAACCATTTTTCACTGTCGTCTAATCTATGCTTTAATTCATAAGAGCTGGTAAGTCAAGACTTTGAGTGATTTCTTATTGGCCCTAACATCATTGCTAAATATTTAGACAACTCGTAAGTCGGAGTGTTTCTAAAATCTACTATAAGCCTGATGGGATAACTTGGCTTATGAATTTTAATACTATCATACATTCTACTGGGATTATTAGTTTTCGGCACTAAATAAAACTATTCCAACTCACCTAGAAACGGCTTCATCTAGCGTATCAAATTCGCTGTAGGATTTCTTAACCTTATTCATAATAGTATCCACTGATTTCTGAATTTCCTCATATGGTCCTGTTTCTATATGGTCGTTCATTTTGTAGATGTAGTCAGACTTGTTCATTGCAACTGTTGAGTTGCCTTTATCCGATTTGACAATTACTATATTGGTATCATTTTGAAGGTCCCTGAGAGCTTCTGTTTCTGACTTGGACAAATTAGATTTCATTTACTTTTGTCATTTCATTGTTAGAGAACACTGTGCTCTTACCTGATCTGCAATTGTCTTATCTATTGGACTTAATGCGATTTCTATTTTGGCGGTGACATCTTCTGGTTTCAACTCATTAACCGCCTCATTGAAGTTAAGACCTTTCTCTAACACTTTCACTTATATTGAGCTTAGGACTCTACTTGATACATCGACAACCTACTTTGACTTATCGATTATTGGTGATATCCTATTGTTAATTTCATTACTGTTGACTATATGCATTTCTTCCATAAGTTTGTTGAATTTCTTAATCTGAGTATTTTTGGCTTTCATGAATGCGGCTGATCTTGCTTTATTGAAACTGTCCATGAGAAGCTCATGAATTCATGGAATAGTCAATCCTGACAATGTTTTGAAATATGTTTACATTATGACCACTTTCTGATACTTATTTATTACTGCGTTTATGTCGATGATAATGCTTTCCCTACTAAATTTTATTTCAACTTTCATTTCTTTCATGGCAGTCTAGAACTGCTGTAATAAATGTTTTAAATTTCTGCGTTTTTGTAACATGCCATAACATATAAACTTCATCTTTTTCCTTACACTGATTAGGATGAGTGTAAATCAAGAATGATTATCCTTCAAGATTCACTGACAGAAATATGAAGCCTAGAAATTTCTAAGGAGAGACGTCTGCGGCTTCAACGAAGACTATGTTTATCAATATTTGATTTTAGTGAGATACGTTGGCAAGGATACTGAAGAATAGATCATGCAAAGCATTGTTTCCCCAGTCAGCAAGTGATTTGAGGGTATACGAAGGATAAACTACCTCTTCAGGTTACCTTTATGTGCGTTTACTAGTTCACCGGGTCTTGTACAGCTGGTTACACAAACCGCACAAAGCGTATTCTATCCAAAACGCATCTCTGAACTTTATCCTGAATAGCCGTCTAAGGGAACGTGTGAAGCTATCAACAGCTCGATTCTTGAGCATTTGACCATCTCTGGTTACAGTGGTCCTCGACAGTCTTCTCTCAAAATCACTAATAAAGTGAAGTTGGAAGTTTCAAACAGAATGTGTATTCACCAGCTTAACTTAGCAAAGGCTTTAGCAATCCCCCGCTACAAGCCCCCTCTGGCACTGATTTAACCTTCTAACCGCTGTCACTTTGAAATATTATTGACCTTTTCTGATAAAGTTTTATTGATCCACTGAACAAATACATTTTCTTATACATATGATTAAGATTGAACAGCTTTTGAAAATGATTCATGGAATAGAATTTTTTCTTCACTGATTAGTCTTTTATTAATTAACCTGTTTCCCGAAAATTACTATTGTCAGCTTAATTCATCTAAAGATCTAGAAAAGCATCGGAGTTCAGTGAATATTCAATCAACCGGGAATCATTACAATTTCTTAGAATGGAAAATAAGTCGCACCGTTGATGTATATTTATAAAAAGTATCGCATAAATCTTAGCTTAGATGAATAGAAATTATAAGACAGGTGGAAAAATTTAAAATCTTAGGTGAATAAACAGCGAGATGAAATATAGTGGATAAATTGAATTCATTGACTAAAAGAATAGTGAAACCAGAAAAGGGTATAAAAGTGAACAGTTATATTAGAATTCCTGTTTTTCAACCTTTCTCAGTGATAATTTTTGATTTACTATTCTATAAATAAAGATAAGAAATAAATATTTCACATCTGGACACGACAAACAATGTGTAGATTACAAAGAAAAAACAATTTTTAACTACTTATGGTAATTAATTTGTTTGTGGCTAACAGAGGAATCCAGGATATGTCTCGTCCTATTTGGAAGTCGTCAGTTGGATGTACTTGCACCCCAGTGTGGAGTAATGTTGTTCCCACTGAGACTCAAACCTCGTACGCATTGCTTTAATTGCCAAGGTGTTATCTACTAGCCCATGGAGGTATGGTAGCCATTTCTTAGATCAAACAGTTCAATCAAGTAAAACAACGGAGAACTGCAAGCATATTGATAAATAGTAATAACTTATACCCGTTGTACAAGAGGTGGTTATCTTACCTCCTTGGCATTGTGTATAACGCCTTGACGTTTGAAGCGACGGATACGAGGTTCAAGTCTCAGTGGGAACAAAACCACTTCGATTTGATTGCAGGTACATCTGGTTGACGAGTTCCAAATAGGACGGATCGCGAGTCCTAGACTCTTCTACTAGCCACAACCAAATCAATTACTATAATTGACATTCAGGCAGTATCAAGTCATTCGCATTGGAACCCATATGCCAAAGAAGGTCGAATAATTCAATCCAGTAAAACTTCGAAGAATTACAAGCAAATCAATAAATAGTAAGGGCTTAATTCAGTTTCATTTTACTTCAACAGTAGACACAGTTTTCAGTATGAAATACCTAAACATGCACAGATTCATTACAACTGACGCCAGAATCCAAAATTCATATTATTGTAACAAGATATTTATGCGTGGCCATGTGTTCAACAAGACAGTCTTCACTATCAAATTGGGAGCCGACTGCTGAATAACAACTTAATAGGACTAAAGTTCAGTGATAGCAAATCATGACCAAGTACACAATAACCAATCAGAATCAAGAATATGAAGGAAAATGTACTTAATAGGGAAAATAATACTTTGTCAAGCATTTACTTGAGAAACAACGATATCTAGATTTTAAATGGGTTTATCATCTTTGAAGCCATACCATTTTGTGTATTCCCACTAGTCTATATGAGATAATATTATATAAATGACACTGGGGAAATTTCCTGTGGTGATGGTGTAAAAGGTTCCACGATTTTCATAAGACGACGCAGTATATTTCCAAAGTTGCACTCTAGTTGTCTGATCAGAGAATTGCTTCTTGTGAACAATAGATTGATGGCGGCTACTTATTTCTGAAAAGACCTGTGTATATTGTGATAATTAGTGCCATGCACTTTTGCATAATGGCTAGGATAGATTTTTCTGGTATCTTATATCCAACGAAAATGTTCTTTCATCGTATTTCCGTCATATATACCAAGAATCGGTGGTTAACGAAGACATAAGTATATTTAAGTTTCTGAACAAGGGATTCATCGACGTCAGACACATTGGCATCAAACTTCAAATAAAACCTGCAACGTAATCTTCAATACAGTTCATTAGTGTATGCAGCGTCAACAACACGGTAAATGCACGTAGTCTACGGCCTGGACAAATCATATCCAACCTGATTAGTTGTCCTCAAGGTTTCTCGTCATTATGGCTTAATTCAACCAATAACTCCACCAAGCAATCGGTATACCATATTCCTGTTGGTAACTAGTAGTGGAATTCAGGATGATCGTTTCGTCCCATACACTAAGCCACTGAGGTAAGATAGTCACCTTTTACGCAACATGTATCAGTTGCTGTTACGACACTTGGCTATCGTGCTTCAGTGGCTTAGTGCACAACGCTCTGACATTTGATTACTGAGTTACAGTCCCAGTGGGAACAACCTCACTCCCTGCTGAGGTGTAGGTATACCCCACTGACAAGTCTCAAACAAGACAAAAAGCACGTCCTGGATTCCTCTGTTAGTCACCAACAGGAATAAACTATCGTAAAATTTCCAGCAGTATCAAGGCATCCGTATAGAAGCCCATCTACCAGTACTTCGTAGCAACGGTAAATCGCTAATATAATAACAGTGATAACGACAACAACAACTGGTGTACTGTTTTCAGAATAAAATGACGTCAGCTTGTTTCATAGGGATTTTATTATTAGGCAAAAATATTGCGTAATAACATTAAAAGTAAATATCTGATCCAAATGATAAGTGTCTTGGGTATGTCATCATAATGACAACAATAATAATTATACACTGGTCAGTGTAGGTTAAGATGAGCAAAGCATCCAGGATACTAAAACTTCGGAAAAAAAGAGCACAGTGAGAAATTGTTTCTCACCAAGACATTTAAAATACCAGTAAGTGTCTTTTTTGGATATATATATATATTTTAAGAAACATTTACCTACTGGCAATGATTTGAGCACGGGATCTACGAAGTTCTAATGCGAAATCATGACTGATGGAGCAAACTTGGTGAATGTGAGGAGAAATACTCAACGATGACATCGGGTAATGGTTGCATTATGTTGTAAACTCTCAGAAGTTGGATATATATAAATCCAGTAGCTAAATGAAAACGTGCTGGCCACGGATCCTGAAGGTCTTACGTTCAGTTCCTGGAAGAGTAATGTGTACGCACTACTGAAGAGACTCATACCATGACAAAATAACTGTTCAATGTTCTCTCAGATGATTTCATTCCATGATTAATGCCATTTTGAAATAATTTTAAGCTGAAACATTGACTAGATCTTTAATCAACTTTGATATATTGCTACATGTATCAAAGCTTATCGAAGGGATAATGACATTTGTGGAATTACCTGGTTTATCCACTATACACTTCAACCTGTATGTTTAAGTTCATGATCGTTGTAAAGAATTTGCCGGACAAAATTATTTCATCGAATTGGATAAATAAGATCTTTTTACCTACAAAGTTAAATAGTCAATGCCTCTACTGAAATCACAAGAAGGAGAGAAAACCGGAACTCAAAATTATGCAGTTACTTTGATACGACTATGAACAATAAATTGTGTCCAAATCGCAATCCATTAAACAATACTGAAACATTTAATAAATTATATGATACAGAATATTTATATATATATATATATATATATATATATATATATATATATATATATATATATATATATATATATAAATTTCATAGGGTAATAATTGGTTACTTGAATATTCTCTTCGGTACTGTCCAACACAATTTAGTGTACTACAAAGTTAGTTTAGAAGGAAATACTTATTAGCAGTTCAAAGCCAAGGTTGTTTGGCTTGATTGTCTTAAAATCTGCAAGTAAGATGAGAAGTAGGGGAAAAAATTCAACGACAATCTATGAGTATTCATGTCAGACATTAGTTAACGGAAGTAAATGTCGAAGTGGATACAAGCCTACTATATTACCACGTTCCAAAAGCAAAAGTAAAGTAATACAACCACAAAGCAAATCCCAACTTTATAGTTGTAGAAATAAACAACATTCATTTTTACAAGTAAGAAGAAAGAATGTACAAAATGTGTAAAATGTGATAAAAAGGAAACATTATTTTTAATTGGTCTATACGTAATTTTCTCCAGTCTTTACAACACTTAAAGTACTATTATTATTGTTATCATTATTATTTGTCCATTGAGTTCCTAGTGGAACACAGGGCTTCAGTAGCATGTCTCTATTCCACCACCTTCTCTGCAATCTTTTGAACCTCGCTCCACCACTGCCCACAACCTTTCATTTCTTCCTCACACACCATCTCATCCACATCACCCTCACCTCAGACACCCAACTCGTTGCATCCTATCTAGGTTCTACTCGAGGTCTGGTCTGGCGCATGATGTCCCCAGTCGGCCTTCTCAGAGTATGTTCAATCCATCTCCACTTCCTTCTGTATATTTGTTGGGTGATAGGTTCTTGCTTGGTTCGTTGCCTGCCAGCCAAAGTGAGTTCCTTGTTGCTTATTCTTTCAAACCATCTGCTCTTCGGTAACGAACCAGCATTGGCAGTTGTTGATGAATGTGTGTAGTTTGTTGGAAATGCTTTTCGTGACCCGCCAAGTCTCTCAACCATCACATAGCAGCGCTGACTTGAAGTTGGTGTTGAAAATCCGGATGTTGTTCACGCTTTATGTTGAGTGCAGAAGATCTCCATACTGATTTTAGATTAGTGGAAACCTGTCTTGCTTTTCCGATCCTGGTTTCGACGTCCTCGTCTGTGCCTGTGCCTCCTGTAGTAGAAACGATGCTGCCTAGGTAGTATGTAGGTGAAAGAGACTACTTCCTTTAGGTTTTTCCCCTTTGATGGTGAGTGGAGCTAGTTGTTGTTAGTGGTGGCGTTTCAATCTCTTCTTGGACTTCTCAGTACTGTACATCTACGAACATATCAGGGATCCATTTAGCACCTCCTTGTTCCATAATAAAACCACTACAATTGTTTTTAATTTCTTACGTCTATCAATTCAGGATATACCGTGACCTCTATCTAATAGCATCATTCACTAACTGTTCTCTAGTCTGAACAAAAAGATTTTTGCATTAAAGCTAAAAACAAACAAAATTTTTCCAGGAAATATCTTTGATACAATTTCAGTCAAATTTCTTATTCTCGTGACAGTATATTTTACGTTTTTCGCAGTTACCATGATGTATCAGGCATTGTAACAAGTGTATAATATATTGTCAGTAATCTTGTCAATCCAAATTTACTTCAATTTACATCGTTACCCTAATTCGTTAAGCTATTCTCTGCTTCTGACATGTCTACCGATTAAGATTTTCTTCTCTATAGACCAAAATATGTTAAAATTCAATTCTACACTTTTCTATTAGATACCATAGGCTATATTTAGCCTGAAAGGAACGATCTAGACAGCAAAAACTCACAGTACTCTGTATAGTTGTTTCTTCTTGCTGTTTTCAATATGCAACGAATCATCACAAAAATCAAGACAAGATGGTCAAAGTTTGATGAAGGGTATCAAAGCATGATGAAATTTTTCGGTTTGTATTATGTTTTCAAAGCTGAGTTGTTTAATTGTGGAGCTTTAGTCGTCTTGCTAGACAGCATCATCAGCATTACTTTCAGTGTGAAGTGAGTGGATCGATTTTCTTGTTGGTTGTTCCTCTACTTGACCTTTGACCTTTCTGTCAGTTGTCGCTTTTTTCATTCGTTAGTAGATTGGATCTATGTCTTTACATCTATTGGTTGATGACTAACCT
Source organism: Heterobilharzia americana (assembly GCA_944470555.2). Taxonomy (NCBI): domain Eukaryota; kingdom Metazoa; phylum Platyhelminthes; class Trematoda; order Strigeidida; family Schistosomatidae; genus Heterobilharzia; species Heterobilharzia americana. Next base: position 82,847,751 of record OX104130.1, on the reverse strand, counting down.
GAATGCCAAGCTTCTAAAAATTCTTTGTAGTGTTATGTTCAAAACTACATTCAACAAAGTGGTCGCCCTCTTCGCCTTCGTCTACATGAACACTAATTGGCTATTAAACATCAAGACGTTTCATTGCTGATTTCAATGCAGGAGGATAATTATGGCATTGAATTCAATTTTGATAATTTAGAAGTTCTGAGAAAAGGAAACATACAGAACATGAGAGAATTCCTAAAAGCTTGGCATTCAGGTCAGTCAGCAATCAACAGATGTATAAACAGGCACTCAATCTATCAATCAATAAGAAAAAGGATAAACAACAAAAAGGCGACGGGTCAATCAGAGGAACAGCCAACAGGAAAATCTGTACAGTCACAATCAAAGCGAACAACCGATCACAAACCAGTTCATCAGGGTACGCAACTGAATCATTCATGAAGGTATATTGACAATTCACTTCATACTGAAAGGAGTGCTAATTATGCCATCTAGCAAGACGATGAAAGCTCACGATTAAACAACCCAGCTCAGAGAACACAGTACAGCCAAGACTATCCACCTGAGCTACAAATATTCTCCACCATGATGAAATATTAAGAATATTGAATAAGTTTGGGTCGAAACGAAAAGTGACGTACATTATGCCAGCAATGAATGGAATGAAATGAAAGAAAGAAATAGCAGACTGAAAGTCAAGTCAGTCATAGGAGTAAAGCTACTTGACAGTTCAAAATGTATTTCTTTCAATGAAAGTGATATGGATGCCTATATCCATTAAATTCCATACTAACATTTTGGTTATATCCGAAATGTTTTACTTCTCGCATCGGTCATATTTCGTATTACCTCCTGGCGTTTTGATTGGCTCCTATCTCTTTAAATGTACTAAATATTCCTTGCACTTCAAGGTTACTGTATACTCTCTCTCTCTCTCTCTACATATATATATATATATATATATATATATATATATATATACTAACAGATAGCACAAACTTACTCCTATAAGGATTCGTCATCAGCATAATTAAGGGACATCCTAGGTCAAAGACGTCAAGGTTTAGCAAAGATCTCATCCCTTACATACAACTCGACAACATTAAAGGTCAGCAAAAACACTACCTAAGTATTTGTATAACAGTTGAATACGCTTCACTTCTTCATGAAGTTAGTGTCAAAGTTGTTACCAAGCCTAGTGATGAAAAACCCATAATGTAATAGTAAATCTCAGAAAGGAACAAACCACTATCATTGTTAGGCACTGAAACGCGGTCTAGGTTAGGAAGAAAAGGCATCATAGTACCGACAGTCGAATTTCAGGTAACTATTTGCTTTGACAGCTTACATTATTATTATTATTATTGGCATTATCGTCCTGACCAATCTTAATCACAATGTATGTCAGATAACAAATTTCATTGACAAGTGTCATGAGGTGTGTGAGATTTCATGTAAATACTTGGGTTAATCAACATCAGAAGTCCAGAAATACGTGAGTTATTATAACTTATGACAGGTGAGTGACGGGAACGTCGATGATCCTGTCTAGTGAGTACATCTATCATTTTTAATGTTATTTTATCATTTGAATGGAAAGTAATTCAATTTATCCTGCATATATTAGATTTCAAACGTCGCGCGAACTTATTATTATTAGTATTGGTTCCTTGGGTTTCTAGTGGAACATAGGGCTTCAGTAGCACGTCTCCATTGCACACTCTGCTCTGCAATCTTTTGAACCTCACTCCACAACTGCCCACAACCTCTCATTTCTTCATCACAAGATCTCATCCATGTCACCCTCACCTTGGACGCCCAATTCGTGGTTTCCCATCTTGGTTCCACTCGAGCGACTGACCTGACGCGTGATGTCCCCGAATGGTGTTCTCAGTGTATACCCAATCCATCTCCACTTCCCTCCACTGCATATTTGTTGGGTGATAGGTTCATGGTTGGTTCGTCGCTTATTCCTTCTGCCCATCTGAGCTTCAGTAACGGACATAGGCAGTTGTTGATGAATATCCGTCGTTTGTTGGAAACACTTTTCTTGACACGCCAAGTCTCTGAACCATATAAAAAAGGCCACGCGAAAGTAAAGCATATTTCCCCTGCCTACTAGTTCAAAAAGACTGTCATCATTTAGAAACTACTTGACATTTTGCAAAAGTATACTGTTCAATGGTTTCCATATTATACCGTTAAGCTGGACATGAGGAAAACCACTACACTCCATTTGCAACAGTTTGGAATTCTTAGTATGATATATTGCAACAGAAACAAGATACATGTATACATACACTTCTTTACATGATTTCGAATATTGGTGTTATAAGAATTTAACTCGTGTAAAGAATAATAATTACCAGAAAACTTTACATTGTTAGTTGAACTATTGTATTAACGGGAGAAACCTAAAGAAAGTAGTCGACTTCACCTACCTAGGCAGGGCAGCATCGTTTCAACTACAGGCAGTGGCACAGACGAGGATGTCAAAACAAGAATCGGAAAGACAGCAAGACAGACCTACTTTTGTTAATCCGAAGTCAATGAGGAGATCTACTTCACTCAGCATAAAGAACCAGATTCGGATTTTCAACACCAATTCAGTCAAGTCAGTGCTGCTGTGTGACGATTCAGAAACTTGGCGCGTCACGAAAAGCACTTCCGGCAAACTACAAATATTCATCAACACCTGCTGCCTACGCTGACTCAATACTGATAATGAGATCAGATGGCCAGAAATAATAAGCAACAAGAAACTCACTCTGGGAACGAACCAACCAACAACCCTTTACCCAATGTTGAGTAAAGCGTAGATGGATTGGGCATGCACTGAGAAGACGGTTCGGGGACATTAGACAACAGGCCAGGTCGTCTAGGGAAAACGACGAGTTTGCCGTGTGAGGGCGACATGGAGGAGATGATGTGAGGAAGAAATGAAAGCTTGTGGCGATTGTAGTGCCACGTCCAAAGGACTGCAGAGAAGAGAGTGGAATAGTGACGTGCTATTGAAGCCCTATGTTCCCCTAGGAACTCAAGGGAAAAATAATAACAATAATATAAGTTGAATTATTGCAAAAAGATTATTACCTGTTATAAAATTGATATCTGAGTTATGTTCTAACACTTTTTTACTGACGTAATATCCGTGCTAGGTAAGGCACAGTCGAATTTTTGTATTTAGCTGTACCAGCTTACAGTCTTGTGTAATTTCTTCTTGTCCTTTCGGACAGAAGATTCAAGGAGAAAGCTATGAATGACATGGAGGCTCAACGTCAGACAAAACTAATGTAGCTAGTTGCCTACTGGAATTTAAATGTCTGTGAACTACTGTGTTAGTCAAATGAGCTAGAGACACATCACTTACCCTGATGACGGCTTTCAAGACCTACCCAGTATATTGCAATTCTCTTCTAGTGGAAGAGAAAAGATCAACGGGGAAAAATAGAGAAGAATGGTTTATATGCAGGAATTATTAAATTGTAAAATTAGAAGTTGAATGTAAGACTTTCTTGAAAGTCAACAAGACATGAGACAACCAATAAAGTTGAGAAGAAAAACCCAATCCATGATAGTTGATACTTGATTTACTTTCTGAAGCAATACCATCTATGCAACGGGCTTCATGGAACTTAAGCAGCTTACACAAGTCTTCTTTAAACCAGAGACTAAAATTAACAGTCTGAAATTCAGAACAGAGACCATTTGTTGATTAAAGATAAGAATCCATTAAGATGAGATTTATTTGGAATGGAAACCATCAGGTAACCAAAAAGCTTCCATTTTAGTCTGTTTATCAAAATATCACACAGTGAAGCAACAGTAGCATCTACTGGATAACGTTTTGAACATAATTTATTGTCCTTATTCATATCAGGTCCTGAAGAGATTTGTATTTCACTTTAATCACAAGCGGAGTTTTGCGTGACTACCATGTTAATTCGTGAATCGGTACTACCGTTTGGTAGTATTCCTAATGGCTGACTAGTCAGGAACTTTCAACACATTCCTAATCTACCTGAATTAAAGAGAGACAGCATCAACTGATTATCATTCGACTATCTGAGATAGCCGTAAATCAGCTGACAGAGCATCGCACCGGAAACCGGCTAGTCATTGGTTCAAATCCCACTGCGGTCCCAATTTTCATTTCATCTTCAGTCATTACCCGGTATAAATACTAGTCTATCAAACTACGTCTGTCTCAGATAGTCAAATAATGACACATTATTATTTACTTGATAACGTTTCAAGCAAGGATCACTGTTCAAAAATGTAACAGTGTAATCATACCACTATAAACAGCCAATCTTCTTGCTCCTATCATCTCAGATTCAATATATTCAGTGGTAACGAAATTCCTATTATATATCCTGGGTGTTGGTTCGTTCGATGAAAAAAGATTCAGTAGTTCATCTCTCTCACTCTCCACCTAATTATACTGAACCTAGGTAGAATGCCTTTACACCACTTTATTGTACTGTTATGTGTCAATGCATACACTGAAATAGACAGGTTCTTTCCAAAATTACTGATCCCATTCAGATCTATCACTCTATTTTCAGCTCAATTCCTGTATTCCGATTACACAAAAAACCCCAATCAGACAGTTGGAAATATGCACCTAAATTACCAGTCGTAACATGCAATTCAATTCATTCCACCATTTCACCGCATGCATTCTATCACTTCCAACTCATTTACCAGATAGAAAATGAACAGGGAGAATTACCTATCTTCAACTGAAGAACACAACAATGGACAGATGATGGTACGGATACTACAGTCTACAGGAAACTCACACATTCTAACAACTATCTAGACTTCAAATCATCTCATCCAATTTCCGTTTAGACAGGTTTAATCAGATAACTAAATGATGCAGCTGGAAAATTCATTAGTCAGTGCAACAACTTCAAGAATCTCAACAGATAAAAGAAGCGTTACTCATCAATAATAATCCTCTACAGGTTATCAAGAAATTCGTATGGATACATTAGAAGCGAAATCATGACAGTATTACGAGTGAGGATAATACTGACGAAAGGAGTGGAAAGGAGTTCATTGTTTCCATTGTGTTGTCCTGTCAGGAAGGTATATGAGAAAGTTCATGTGGGATTGTCAATGAACGTTGAGTAAGGGTGGTATCTGAACCTACGAATTCAGTCAGAGATAAACTTTTTCGACTTGGTTAAGGATGTAATATAATCAATTAATCAAAATCATCTATTCGTTGTCGTATTTATCCTAAAGGTCGTACGTTGAAGAGACATGCCCTTAATCTAATTGACTGCATCCGTGTAGGCCATCCTGAACTGGAAGGAAATATTTCTCAGAGACAGCATTTTTTATTTTCGAGCTAACAAGTGAAGAACGAGATTCATTTGAGTTTTATATATCAGAGGTGATAAAGAAGAGATGTGAAAATGTAAAAATCAAATTACTGAGTCACACGACAATTTCTTAGATGCACCAGACAGATACTTGTTTAACCACTCCAGTTAAACCCTGTTAAACATTTAGATACAGATTATGTCCTTGGGATCAAAGTTTTGTTGTGCCTCATCTAAACCTAGTGAATTTGATGCCCAATTGCAGTTTGAAAATCTTATCAGCCAGACTCGAGACTTGAACCCGAAGTCCATTGAAAGCTTCGAACGTTTCAAATCCACACTATTAATTTGTTACTATCAATATTTGAAAACACCATGTCGATAACGAGGTTTGGTATCCAAAGAGCACAAAGCACAATTGAAAGAACTACTAAACAACAAGGATATTATACTTGTACACCCAGACAAAGGATCCGATATGGTGATTTTGGATTGACCAGATTATATTAATAAACTATGCCTAATTCTCACTGATGATAACAAATTTCTAAAATCCAGAGATCATCAGGATAGAATAGAATATATTGGGAATCAAATATCGAAAATCTTAAGAAGATTGAAAGAAGAATCTTTAATTACCTCAGATATGTATGAGCAGCCTAGACAATCTGGTTCAAACATGCCCCGTTCGTATGGTCTTCCTCTTCGGCCAGTATTGGATATGCTTAATTCACCTTATCACTCGGCGAAGTGGTTTTTGTAAATGCTAGAACCGGTGAGATGCAAATATAGTCTTCCCAATACGCTTAGTTTTTTCTCCGCATCGGAGATATCAACCTAACGGGTAAGCGTATGATATCGCTTGATGTTTGTTCTTTATTTACCAATGTTCCACTTGTTGAAACCACTTGTTTCCTATGCGATTGCATTGATTCTAATAATATTAACACTGGATTACCTACGAGCCACTTTAAAGAGCTAATATTAAGATATACGTTTAGTGTACAGTTAAGATTCAGTGATATAATTTATAATCAGAAAAACGGAGTCCCAATGGGGTCTCCATTAGGACCAGTCCTGGCTGATATCTCTATGACAAAGCTCGTAAATGGGTCCCTTAAAGAACTAACTTCGGAACTTTATTTATATAAAAGGTAAATTCATCACCGTTTTCTTATTTGTGACGAAACATGTTCAGTGGACGAGCTGCTAAGACTTTTCGATGATTGTCACCCGTCCATTAAATTCACCGTAGAGGAACAGTCAAACTCAATGTTCCACTTTCTAGATGTAATGTTAACGAGAAGGGATGATGGCTCGATTCAAAGGTCAATCTATCGAAAACCAACCTGGACCGGGCAGTTCACCAACTTTAATAGTTGGGTAACTATTAGTTGTAAGAGGAATCCCATTCACTCACTGTGTTCCAAAATCTATAGAATATGTTCAGACAATAAGGCGGATGTTGAAATTGGAACTCTTAGAATAATACTATCTAATAACGGATACCCTAGACCATTTATTGCTAAGAATCTGAAGAAACGAACCACTTTCCATCCTATTACAGTCTCTAAGAAATTTTTAACCATGAATTTATTGTTCAAAGGAGACACCACAGCCGAAGTGATGAAAAATCGTCTGTCTAGATGTATCGATAGTAGCTTCTATGCTACTAGACTGAGATTTATATTCTCCTATCGCCGTCTGATTCTTCAGTGGGTGAAGGATAAGCTTCCACGTATTTTCACATTTATGTATATCTACAAGTTCACATGCTCCTGTGAAGCTGACTATATTGGACGTCGTAAGTGGGCCCTACTCAAACCTGTTGCTGAACACTACCTGGTTTGGCTTACCAAATGCCAGTAAAAAAAATGACTTCATCCATAAGTGAACAACACATTGTTGAATAAGGTCATTCAGCACCTTAAGATCCATCCTTTAAAGTAAGTTACAAAGTTAATTTGAACTACTCCAGAGGTCTAAGTTTCCACCACTTATGCATACATAGCTGAAACGTAACCTACACATGAACTCTAACTGAAACTTTACATTTAAAGACGTTTTATGAAATCACTTTCTCTACGTTGGTCTTAAAAATTCATTTTGTTTGATTTTGTCAATTTCATTTCACTTCACTTCAGTGTACTTCTTTTTTATTACCATCATTATCACCAATTTTTACTTCATTGACAATATTTGTTCCATATTTCACTAGTTAATATTAATTCATTCCTTAATCATTGACCCAGTTTGTATGTTTCAGGTTAATTATCACCGTTTTACAATTCTTTGGCAACACGTGTCTCTTATCTTACCACTTATTAATTAGTTCTTTATTCAGTGACCCATTTTCTATCTTTTCCACTTGAACAAATACCACCGTCTACACCTATTGTATACTTTGCATATTGACTGAGCAATTTCTTTAGTGCAATTACCCGTCACTTTACAGAGTATAGATACGACTGTACAGCTTGATAATGAAGTCGTTGAAAAGAAATAATTCTTCCTACATGTCTTTTTCTTATTCATGAATAAATGGGCATTTTTCGTCAGATTCTATGTAATGACTGTGAAATCAAGCACATAGGTCAAACCTAGCCGACCGGGGTAAGTTAGAATAGCCGAATATTGAAATTTAGCTAAATATGAAATGATAGACCGCCAACAAGATCAATAATTTGGGAAAGATTTCAGCTACTGCAATGCTGGGATAGTCTGAGATGAAGTCACTGCACTTAAGTCCACTATAATTAAGTGGAGAGAGAGAAACTGATTACTGGTTTTTTGTCATCCAATCAGCCAATACCCAAGGAATGTAGTAGGAATGATGCAACACATACACCACAGATTATATTATTTTGTTTAATCGCTTACATCACATCCCTAACCAAGTCGACAAAACTTATCTCTGACTGACTTCGTAGGTTCAGATACAACCCTTACTCAACGTTCGTTGACAATCCCACATGAACTTTCTCATATACCTTCCTGACAGGACAACACAATGGAAACAATGAAACAATGAACTCCTTTCCACTCCTTTCGTCAGTATTATCCTCACTCGTAATACTGTCATGATTTCGCTTCTAATGTATCCATACGAATTTCTTGATAACCTGTAGAGGATTATTATTGATGAGTAACGCTTCTTTTATCTGTTGAGATTCTTTAACTTGTTGCACTGACTAATGAATTTTCCAGCTCTATCATTCAGTTATCTGATTAAACCTGTCTAAACGGAAATTGGATGAGATGATTTGAAGTCTAGATAGTTGTTAGAATATGTGAGTTTCCTGTAGACTGTAGTATCCATACCACCATCTGTCCATTGTTGTGTTCTTCAGTTGAAGATAGGTAATTCTCCCTGTTCATTTTCTATCTGGTAAATGAATTGGAAGTGATAGAATGCATGCGGTGAAATGGTGGAATGAATTGAATTGCATGTTACGACTGGTAATTTAGGTGCATATTTCCAACTGTCTGATTGGGGTTTTTGTGTAATCGGAATACAGGAATTGAGCTGAAAATAGAGTGATAGATCTGAATGGGATCAGTAATTTTGGAAAGAACGTGTCTGTTTCATTGCATGTATATGCAGGTAATGCATATTGTATATCTCTTGTAAGGAAATTTGTAGAATCAATGAAACATGCAGGCTTAGTGCGAGATAGCTTGAGGGATCTGATTTTCATGAATCCGGACCCTTGTCAATTGGGAACCTTCACTGGTGACCTGAGGTTTAATAAACATCATTGAAATGAGCTTATATGGCTGGTTTCAAAAAGGGTTGCATTTCCTGACATCTTTGTCGTTAAACATGTTGTATATCTACAAAAAGCTGGTATGAGCAGGGTTTTAGTCGCAAGCCCATTTCAAAATATGTAGAGACAGAAACATTTTCGATAAGTGGTTGTCGAAGGTATTCTAGTTCATTAACGATTGCATCTATGTCACACCTTCATCTAATTCCTTAAGACAGTCAATAAATTTGTTCCTATGTATCTTTTCAGTGGAATAAAACATTCGAAATCTTCATTTACTCTGTTTTACTTTAGGTTTTCAAGCATTCGTTCACTAGACAGTAACACTGTATCCTTTTCTGGCAGCGAGTTCATGAAGTTCTGAGTTCTCCTTCAGATTATGAAAGAGTCTTAGTTCATTGATATCAACCAACAACTTTGCATATGTGATTGAATGGATGTTGTCTTCATCATAGACAAATGTTTAACGACGATTGACCAAGTTAGTCATGAGGTAGTCGACCAGCTAGGGAACAAAAGAATTACTGATTGAATCATTTATTTATTTCCTCTTTAGGACCGATTGCCGAATCAAAAGAGATTTTTTTTCCTTCAAATAATGTCTCAAAATACCCAAATGAATAGTTGTTACCTTTGATGGAATCAAACTTAAGTAAAGAGTCACCACACACGCTGTGTTGATGAAAAAACTATGTAATACACAGAAGTTACTCTTTTACCATGAGCTATTTGTGTCATTCATTATAATGATGAATTAGAATGAATGCAAAATGACATGCCTCTTAAGATAGCTTTGAAATAGTTAAGGAATTCTTAGTGAATAAACAAAATTGTCGCCTACTACTGTAAACATTCACAAATGCTTCAAACACTTATTAAGACAGGTGTGTGTCACAGGTAGTTGGTATTTAAATCCTTTTCATACCTCAAGTTACTATCCATAATAGACTGAGTTCAGTTAACCAAACACTGAAAACCTGGAAGCATCAAGCATCTATGTGTCCCAAGAGCTTAACAGAGAGAGAAGTTATAAGCTGTGGGATAAAATAGTTCGATAGGAAAGATAGGGACTGACTTTTAGCATCGAATGAAGTTTGTGCTACATTGCGAATTAACAGAAAAAGGGGTATGTGAACCATTGGATTTTGACTCAGTAGCAGAATTGTAATATGCTTGTCACGGAGGTGGGTTCGTGGGTGAGTTCTGGTGAGGTATTCTTTACTGAGCAAAACAGCTTTCTAGTACTCTAGGGTTTCCTATAGTTCTTCAGATGATGCCAATCCGTGATAAATATCAACTTAAAATAAACAAATTTCCCTCAAAATTGAATTTTTCATATTTTTTCGATGTTTACAAATCACTTGAAGTCATAACCTAACTCCTTTAATCTTCTTATTTTAGACGAAAAAGAATTTACGTAGTACTGGAATACATTCAGCTGTTGCCGAGCAATGTTTTCAAGTCTGCAGATGAACGCATCAAAATTTATTGATGTAACCTCAGAATACCTGATAGGTACTTTTATAAGGAGTTAATTTATTTGGATTGGATATGACAACCAGCTAGATCTCAGTCTTTGATTTCAGCTTGAGAATGATTCTTGTGAACTTTGTGTCAATGCTTAATGTAGATTAGGTGACTTAATTGGGTAACGTTGATCAGCATGACCCCTCGAGGGGCAAGCTAGACGGGAGATATACTGACTTTCGAATAATCAACTATCTGTATTCCTGTTTCTTGGAAGGAAAACAATATACTGTTCACAGAATTACTCCACCACATTAGTTACTGTGGACAGTGTTCCCTATGGTGCTGTCATTTCCCCCAGTCTTTTTCTTTCAGAATATCTTAGTATCTGTAACTAGTATGAATGTTGTCAAATGTGCTGATGACCTTAAAGAATCCTCATCTATCTCCTACTCATCAGATAGTTTTCTGTCGAGTGGTTTCCTACCAACTATGAGAAGATGGTCCTCCGTGAATGGGTTTGTGCTTTATTCTTCATAATGTCAGACTGCAAGCTTTAGTTTCAGTGTGTTAGAGAACGTCACAAATGTGATTTATCTCAGTACTTGTTTTTCTTCAGACATTTTCTGTTTCTCTCATATCTTATTAATTTTGAAAATAATTTTACGCCCAACACTCTGTATTAGGAGGCTGAAAGTTTCTGGTATAACATAGACTGTTATCATGTGTTTTACAAACTCCTGCATCTTGCCTATTCTCTTCTATCATTCCTCTCTTTTCTCATCTGGGTTTCTGGAGAATAGTGTTGCTGCATTTTATAGAACTGGTGCTGTGCCTCTCAACCTTTGAATGGAAACTAATTTGACCTAACATCTTAACTCACATGAAAATCTGACAGACGTTATTTCATCTTGTGACTAGTATCTTCTTTATTCCAAGCTCTCTGTTGGCTGATCGTCAGACAAAACAAATAGAATGTCTATTCGATTTTATGCACGTACTACTAAATACAAAAAATTAAAAAACCATATTCAACTCGTATTCTATGCGAGGAAGAAAGTTATGGAAACAAACTAACTAATCGACGTTAATTTTTGCAAGCAAACTAATTAAAGATTTTACAGCTTGTTGGTGTTTATGCATCATGAATCTGATTGCTTATGGGACTGTTTACCCAAGTTAACTGAGTTATCAGGATGGATATATGTTTGTAGATGGTGCAAATATTCTTAGATTTTATATACAATTTCACTATACTTCACTTTTTTACGTATGCATACACACTGCTTCTGTCAAATTAATGCTATATGACATATTGAGATTTCTGTAAAGTATTCCCGAAATAATTTTTATTATTATTTATAGTAATGATGAGCAGTGACTAGCAGTGGAATCAAGGATAAGCATTTCGTCCTATTTGGGACTCATTCGTCAGCTGGATGTACCTGCCTCCCAGTGAATGATGTTGTTCCTACCAGGAGCCGGACTCTCGAGCGATCGTCAGAGCCTTATCCACTACACCACTGATCCACAATAGCCACTTCTTATGCTACGGGTATAGTTTTAGTGTTATAGCTTGTCCCGTTGAGAAAAAAATCACTCACTGGGAAGGCAGGTACATCCAGCTGACTAGTCTCAAATAGGACGAAATGCTGACTCTGTATTCCACTGCTAGCCACTGTCCATTATTACTATACATAATTAAAAAACGCAGGCAATATCGAGGCATCCGCACAGGAACCGATATGCCAACAGAGACTGATCAATTCAATCTAATCAACGATTATGTAATACAAGCAATAACACCATTATTATTATTACTATTATTATTAAAACAGCATCTCATAGTAAAAACCTGTCTTGCAAGCTTACCAGCTACATTTAATTTGTCCAACGCGGGTAAAGAGGGGAGGCTGGGCATAGGGTTAGCAACCCTACTCCGGAAAACCAATCCAACCGCTGAAGAAACTTAAAGGCAAAAACAAAATATAAAAAATAAAAACAAAATTACTCCTCACCGGAATCGAAGAGGCGAAATGACGCTGGTTGGGGAAAGCCTTCAGGATGCCAATTGGCCGATGTGTCTTCTCTCCCTCGATGAAAGCGAAAGTAAACGTGGGGACATGGAATGTCCGCACAATGTTTGAACCCAGCAAGGCAGCCCAGACTGCAAAAGAGATGAGAAGGTATGTCAGTGAAGTGCGAGGAATTTGCGAAAGCAGATGGAATGGGAGTGGACACTCCAAACTGTCAACTGGAGAATCAATAATCTACTCCACCATTGTCACCCAGACGACAACCACGAGCACACTGAGGGGGTAGCTATCATGATATCTCCAAGAGCATCGAAGGCTCTCATGCAGTGGGAACCAGCCTCCTCCAGGATCATGACAGCAAGGTTCAATCAAAAGGAAGGAAAGCCATAATCGTACAGTGCTACGCTACACACCTACAAATAATGCAGAGCAAGAGAAAAAGGAGGAATTCTACACACAACTTCAATCAACACTGGACAAGACGCCAGTTGGCGACATCAAAATTCTGATGGGCGACATGGATGCCAAACTGAGAGTGGATAACACTGGAAAAGAACTAGCCATGGGTCGAGAAGCGCTCGGTGAGGCGATGAACGAGAATGGAGAATTGTTTGCAGAATTCTGTGCATTCAACGATTTGGTGATTGGAGGTGAGGCAGTGTGTTCAAGCACAAGGATTTCCACAAGTCAGCGACATGGATTTCACCAGATGGACACACTAAAAATCAGACTGACTTTATCTCAATCTCAAGAAAATGGAGACGCAGTCTACTTGACACAAGGTCAAGAAGAGGAGCAGATGTAGGTTCAGACCACTATCTAGTAGAAGGAACCCTGCGAATTAAGTTAAAAGCCTTCAAGGAAGCTGGTGATAGACCGCAGTTCAAGTAAAACACCCAGAACAGAAACTGAAGGACGAAACTACAAAGGAAATCTTCACGTCATCCATCAAGACAAAATGGGAGATATCGAGGAAGATCCCTGAAGAAACCTGTGTGGAAGAACACTGGAAGTCTTTGAAAGAGATGTGGACAGGAACCTTCATAACCGTGTAAGGAAGGAAGAAGAAAGAAGACGAGGAATGGATCTTGATGGACACATGGAAGCTGAAACGGCAGGGAGAGGGGGATGGTGAAGCAGAAGATAAACCAGTGCAAGGATGCTCAAAGACAAGAGGAAATGAGCACAATGTATAAAACACTGGACAAAGAAGTGAAGAAGAGTGCACGGAAAGACAAAAGACACTTGTACGACACACTTGCAAGTGAAGAAGAACAGGCTGCTGGTGGGGGGGACATAGACCTGACAACATTGTATCAAATAACCAGGTTACCATCTGGGAGAGAAGAGATCAAAACAGATGAAACCAATAAAAGATGATGAAGGAAATTTAATTACCAAAGAAGAGAAATAAAAGAAACAATGGGCTGAATACCTCAAAAAGCTCTTGAATCGACCACCACCTGTCGATGACTTATGTTTAATGTCACACAAACTTGAAGATCTACAGGCGAAAACTAACAACTTGACAGAATAGTCAGTGAAGACAGGACTTCAAGTGAACGTAGAGAAGACAGAGGTGATGAAGATAACCAACCACCACTAACAACGAGCTGCAATCTACATCAACCGGAGAAACTTGAAGGAAGTAGCCCCCTTCACCTATCTAGGCAGCACTGTTTCAACTACAGGAGGCACAGGCACAGACGAGGACGTCGAAGCAGTCTGAAACTAGTGTTGAGATCTTCTGCACTCAGCATGAAGCGTGAACAACATCTGGATTTTCAACACTAATTCTGTCAAGTCAGTGCTTCTATGTCATGGTTGAGAGACTTGGCGCGTCACGAAAGGGATTTTCAACAAACTACAGACATTCATCAACAACTGCCTATGCTGGCTCGATACTGAAGCTTATATGGCCAGAAAGAATAAGCAACAAGGAACTCTGGGAACGAACCAAGGGAGAACCTATCGCTCAACAAATATACAGAAGGAAGTGGAGATGGATTGGGCATACACTGAGAAGACCATTCGGGGACATCATGAGTCAGGCCATGTTCTCGAGTGAAACCCAGATGGGAAACGACGAGTTGGGCGTCCAAGAGCGACATGGAGGAGATCATGTGAAGAGGAAATAAGGGCCAGTGGGCAATCATGGAGACAGGTTGAAAAGATTGCAGAGAAGGAAGTGGAATGGAGACGTACTACTAAAGCCGTATGTTCCACTAGGAAGTCAAGGGACAAATAATAATGATAATAATGAATGATTCACAGTATATAAAGGACTTTCATCGCTAACAACATTCGATTCAGCTGTTAAAACGATGTAAAATTACAAAAAAATGGAGTACCATGTTTCCCTATTCACAGTTACAAGGATACTTTTGGAAAACGATAATTTCCTAATACTTTTTAATCATGCTACTATGGTAGGAAATAGTGGAAAGGTGGATCAAGTTTTAGATAACGAACTAAGCTACACATACTGGGTGGTGATTGAAGGTGAAATAAAAATTTGGACTGCAGCCACATTCGAACTAGAGACCACTAGATTTCTGTTTCAATGCTCTATCAACTGAGCTTCGAGATCTGACTGCTGAACAGATTTTTATTGCACTTCAGTCACAAGCAGGATTTCGTTCAACTTCCATGTAAAGTCGTGACTTGTTACAACCACTTGACCATATTCATACTGGTTGCCTAGTAACGCATCACGAATTCACATGGTAGTCGAAGAAAAACCAGTTTGAGATCAAAGTGAAACAAAAACGTGGTCAGCATTCGAACATCGTAGCTCATTTGATGGAGCATCGGGCTGGAAACCCGCTCTTTGCTGGTTTGAATCCATCGGCAGTCCAAATTTCCATTTTAACTCCAATCATCACCCAGTATAAATACTAGTCTATCAAACTACGTCTATCTCAGATAGTCAAATGATGCAAGTAGTCAAGTTTCTGCTAGACCTTAAATCTGGTAGTTAGAAGGCAAGAAGAAGACTAGGGGTAAATATTTACATGGAATCGAGGTAGGACAAGATATCTGTCAATTGCCTTCAAAGTTCCACATGTTGGATATAAGTGCTCTTTTTCATCAAGTTATGAACATATATCACCTATTTCATGAAGTAATGTTACTGTCTTTGGTGATAATGATGGATCATAGTTAACAGCACTATCTAGAATTTATTCTTCGCTCCATTTGGGCATCGTCAGATAGATGCATCTGTCTGGCAATGAGTAATTGTATCCCCATTGAAACTTGAACATAGAATAGATCACTTTAAATACAAAAGCCTTATTCACTAATCTGTCCAGCCATGAAATGAAATCATTAGCTATGATATTAATGTCATCCCCGGATGGAAACACTAATAAACAACTGCACTAACCTATTGAAAGTGACTGATTTTCACAAGAAAAAGAATTGAAAGATCTAATCATTCAATTTAAGATGTTGAAGAACTCTCATTTTGATCAGTTATAAAATTGCTTAGAATTCAGCTCAACCATCCTGTTTGTGAAACAATTTTACTATATATTCATGATCACATTATCAGATACTGGTGGTATTCTGTTTACAAATTTTAACTTCATTATCTTACAATCAGCTGAAGAGAATACAATGAAACATTTGAATTCATGCTATTTTTATAATCAGCACAGATTTACTTTATTTAGAAGCACTGATCATATTATAAGTCAGCATCAGCTGATGAGAATTGAAACGATAACTGTCAGTGATAAATGAACAAAAACAAATAGGTTTTATATGAGGTCTTAAGTAAATCCTATTTTACCGCGGCTAAGATAAAAACTTGAGATATATTTCTAGTTGAAATCGAGGAAAAAGATTACAACTAAGCGATAGTAACGTGCCACAAATTCACATAGTAGTCAGATTAAGCAACTTTTGATGACTGAAATGAAATGAAAAATCTGGTCACCAGTTGTATCTCGTAACTTAGTTGGTAGAGCACAATCTGGTATGTCACAGATCAATTGTTTGATTCTTGCTGTAGCTTAGATTCTAGTTTCATATTCAATAAAAGTCTACCATTATACAAACAAACCTGTACTCATTCTTATATGCAAAAACAGCATTGAAGAATGGAGGATAGCGTCAATAGAAACGTTATCACGGGGATAATTCGTAATGGATTGCATAACCTTCTCCGAGCTGGATTGTCTAGTCATGTAGCTTTCATTGTATTACTAAACGAAGCCACCAGCAGTAAATTGAGCACAAGCTATCATTACTATTTGTCCTTTGGGTTCTGAATAGAACATCCTGCTTCAGTAGGACGTCGCCAATTCACTCTCTTCCCTACAGTCTTCTTAAATTGAATTCACGACCCATCAGAATCTTTCAATTCTTCCTCACACCATCTCCTCCATGTCACCATCACACACACACAACTCATCGTTTCACATTCGCATTTCATTCGACGGCTCAACCTAGCCTGATGCATGATGTCCTCAAACCGTCTTCTCCCTCTATTATCCAATCCAACCCATCATCACTCTCTTCTGCATAAATGTTGGGTGATGGATTCTCGCTTCGGTTGTTCCTCGTCAGGTCACAGTCAGTTCCCTGTTGCTTATTCTTATTATCCTGGCCATCTGATCTGATCTGATCTGATCTTCAGTATTGAGAGAGCGAGAGTAGGTAGGTGGCATCTGTTGATACCTGTTTGTATTTTGTTGGAAATGCTTTTTGTAATGCGCCCAGTCTCTCAACCATCACACAGAAGCACCTACTTGACTAAGATAAGCATTAAAATCCGGATATTTTTCTCTACTCTGCGTGAAGTACACTACATCTCCATAGTAAATTCAGATTAATAAGGGAAGGTGTGTCTTGTTGTCTTTTCGATCTCGGCTTTGATATCCTCGTCTGTGCTGCTACCTGTATTTGAAAAGATGCTGTCTAGGTAAGTAGGTGAAAGAGATAGCTTTCTCTTTAGATTTCTCCATCTGATGATAACTGATGCTTGTTGTTGTTGTTGGTTGGGTGTCTTCATCACCTCTCTCTTCTCTATGTTCAAGTGAAGGAAATATCGTCTTCCTTCTTTGCCTGATCACGCCTCTTTTGCCAACTTGTTAGTTTTCACCTGTACATCTTCGAGTTTCTGGGACCAGACATTAGACATAGATTATCAATGGCGAAATCCGAATTTCTTTTGGCATCTTTTCATAAGTCAAACAACAAATGGGCCTCTTCTTGCTTCTCACAGTTTGTTGCATGATCTAGTCAAGTCGAGTAGAGCAGACCACAATCAGGAATATCATGGGTGATGATAATAGGCAACAATCTTATCTCACTCCTGTCTTCATTTCAAAAGCATTGAGGACCAGTAGTACAACCAAACACATGAGGCTTCATAATAACCTTGAAGACAATGTAAAAAACCAAAGAAATTTAACGTCTGATTTACATGACCATTACTGTTCACTTAATCTCGAAGTAATGAAATAATTTTATCTTATTCCACTTAAATTCCATTAGAGGTAACTGCTCACCTTTACACTACTGACTAAATATAAGTTCAGACAGTAAAATTGAAAGATACCAGCTTAGACCAATTTTACAATCAATCACGTAAAGTTGTGATGAAAAGTGTCTTTTGTGAAAAACAGGAAATCGAATTGACTGAAGTCGTTTTACTTTATTCAAAGTTTCTTTACATTTTAACCAGTCAATATCAACTGTCTTTTTTTTATGTAGTGTTGTATCAGAATTTTCGGTTTTTTGTTCAAAACATTCCATACTTGAGAAGAAATCCGGAAGTAAAATTAAGGTTATTATTATTAGTCCCTTGGGTTCCTAGTGGAACATAGGGCTTCACTAGCACGTCTCCAGTGACCTCTGTTCTCTAAGATCTTTTCAACCTGGTTCCATGACAGCCCACAAGCTCTCATTTCCTCCTCGCACGACCTCCTCCATGTCACCCTCAACTCGGACGTCCAACTCGTCGCTTCCCATAGGGATTCCACTCGAGGGCCTGACGCGTGATGTCCTCAGTCGGCCTTCTCAGTGCATGGCCAATCCATCTCCACTTCTTCCTGCCTATTTGTTGCGTGATAGGTTCTTGGTTGGTATAAAATTAAGGTATTATATAACAATTAAAACCGATTAACTGAAACTTCATACTCAAGTACTTGTTTAGAATAAAGCCTTGTGAATCTGAGAATCTATACTGTCAAGGATTAAAATCATACTGACTGCTTGCTATCCAAAAGACAATGAATATTCATTTAAAAAGTTTATAAACTTCGTGGAAGTGGTGACAAATCATAAGTATTCAGTAAAGCATAAAATCTTATCACTCGTCTAACCCAACTTCTTAATTCTCATTGTAACAATGAACCATTTAAAAAATGAGGTGGTCATTGAAGACGTACGAATAAAGTGTAATTTAACAATTTTTGTTTAAAAAGTATACAATGAAATAAACCATCAATACACAAAATCAAAGAGGGAACTTTAGGAGATCCTTACAGAAACATGACAGAAGTAAATGAGTAATGATTTATGCTTAGGAAGTCATCGGCATAACTCTCTTAGCTCAAACATGAGTTATGTATCCCATTCAACTTTAACATAGAAGATTATTACTATTCAAAAGGATGCAAGTTGAATTTCATTAACACCCTTAAAGAGTCCATCAACAAATAATAACCCATGGAATGTGTAACTATACTTTGTTAAAGTGGCAGTGATGAGAAAGAAGATGGAATAAAATGAAAATATTACTTTGAATTTCCACACAAAGATAGTAATATTTGTTGGGAAGGTGAATGTGCGTTTAACATGTTGCCTGGTGGTGAATACTTGTAGCTGAGGTTGATGATCTTGTGTGTACTGTGATCTCTTAGCTGGGTGCTTGAATCGTAAGTCTTTCATCATCTTTCTAGAAAACATTATTGCCTGTCATACAGAAAACAAATAATCAATAGTATTCTTCTATGTTACAGTACTAAGCACATTAGTCGAACCCCAATTGACCAAGGAAACTATGTCCCTCTGGCTCACTGATGACAAAACCTTTCAGAATGTATAAAACTCAGATATTCATATCTGATGAAGCTCGTTGAACGTTTGCCTGATAACATACTTCCAAGTCATTGGTAGTATATACAAAAGATGGAAGATAATTCAAGGGGACTGGTTGTAAAGGCAGTTATGCAGAGACTGAAAGTAACCATTTTATCTGTGATTAAGCCAAAAATTTGGACCCGCTATGTGGAGGGTAATTTTGTCATCGTTTTAAAAATGATTTAGAAAGCACTTACAGTTTGATCAACAACATTTTCAGTGACATAAAATTTTAAGTGGAAACGGAGTTGTAAAACGAACTTTCATTCCTAAGTATTTTAATCAATAGTACCACCGTCGGTAAACTAGAAACTCAAGTGTACAGGAAGTTGATACACACTCATCAAATAATCAGTGACAGTAGTAAGAAATCAACAACTCACAAACTTAGTCGCTTACAGACAAGACTCAAAATAGCAAAATCACCATGCAGTAAAACAACTTCATGGAGAAACGAAGGAACGGTTTTCCAAGAAATTTCATCAGAAAATAACTTTTTCAGTCATCATCAACTAAAAATTCTCCTGCAGAAATCAACTAACTAATCATCTAATCATACACCAAGAACATATCAGGGACAAAGACAAGATTACTGAGACCACTTGATATTCGAGTGACTCATGAACTAAAAGATTCACTTCACAGCATATTATTCAAACTAAATTATGCAACAGATAAATAAGTTGTGATTCATCGTAGACTGACATTAGTTGGAGGAACAAAGGAAACCTCGGAGCACTAGACAGCTGTTTGCTCCTAGTATGGGACTCCTCAGTAGTGCGCACCTACGATCCCGCTCCACCAGGGACCGAAATGGCGACCTTCAGGTTCCGTAACCAGCACGTTACCGTTGAACCACTGGGTCAGAATCCAGTGGTCCATATTTCCAAATCTCCACAGCTCCCTCAAAAAATTCAATCGAACTGGTGCTCATTGGTGACTAGCTTCAAAAGGTATTCCCGAAGTTCCAATGAAAAGTTGTGACCGGTGGAGTCAAAGCATGATGGTCGTGAGGATAGTTACTCAACGATGACATTGGGTGGCGGTTGCGCTATATTGTGAGCTAACAGAAGTTGAAAATATGGACCACTGGATTCTGACTCAGCGGTTCAACGGTAACGTGCTAGCCGCGGAACCTGATGGTCGCCAGTTCGGTCCCTGGTGGGGCGGGGTCGTAGGTGCGCACTGCTGAGGAGTCCCATACTAGGAGCAAACAGCTGTCTAGTGCTCCCAGGTTTCCTTTGTTCCTCCAACTGATGTCAGTCTAAGATGAATAACAACTTGAAATATTTCAAAATCTCTACAACTCCCTCAAAAAAGATAAATAAGTCAAAATCAATGTTACTTACACAGTAGAATGCAACAACTGAGACTGCACTATTTTGGAGAAACTAGCCTCCTTCAACGCCTTCATTTATCAGGGTATCAGTTTGTTACTATTGTTCACGACATTAAGTCTTTGATATCAATGCACATAGACAACTATGAAGGTGAATTTGGTTTTTGAAAAGATAAAAAACTTGATTAGAGGAAATATGAGGAATTTCAGAGAATTTCTGGAAGTTTAGTATTCAGATCAGTAAGAAATCAGTAGGTGTATAGATATTTCTTCAATCTTTTAATAATGGTAAACCATTGCAGGTTCGGAGGTCAGGCAGAGTAGAAGTCAACAGGAAAATCTATGCTGTCAATGACGCAACAATAAATCAAAAATAACTTTATCAAGGCAATCTTCTGAATCACCGACGGAGAAATTTTGATAGCTCACTTCATACTGAAGTTAATTAATCCTGATAATGTTGACAGAGAATGCAACACAATCGAGATCATCCACGGAAGTTTTAAATATATGCCATCGTTGAGTAAAATGACGAACAAGATAAAATTGTACTCACCATGGAAAGGAAAAATTGTCCCTTTTCTGTACGTAGAGACTTGGTTTACAGCATCTTTCAACAATCATTTCCATAAAACTCAACAGTTCAATTGTCTCGTGTACATTTACTATTTTTAGACTAATGATATCATCAACCTGATGTTTGGTAGTTGGACTTACTGGAATCTTGCTTCCTTTTGATATAAGTACTTTGAAATGTGCTCAGTGAAGCAAATAGACGTCCTTCTATTAGTCCTTCCAACATACCCTCTACCACAAGTGTTGTAAATTCATAGATGTAGTCAGAGGTAATAAGAGTAAGATATTTGTCTAATTTTTAAGCAGTCTCTTGATCTAAATTCTATAGTATTTTGAAGTGATAAACAGAGTAATAAGCAATACGAAGATGCTACTAACGCAGTGATATACTTAGACTGGATTTAAATAACGACTGTTTGTCAGAACCTTTTATTTTCTAACTACACCATAGCATGAGACAACGTTGAAATCCAAAACTTTTACCTTAGCGAGAGATAATTTAAAATGTTGATTTTGATATAGGCTGCTTCCTATCACATTCTTATTTTCAATGTCATTTAATTTTTACCATAGTCTGCCTACTAATTTTAAGTATGTGATAATTACGTCATAAAATGACAGTTTTACATTGTTTCCATTGGGAAATTTTCATAGCTTCGCTATTTCATTGTGCGATTTTCACTGGAAACGATCAGCTCAAGCATATCTGTGTCTGATCATAACTTGTAACCATAAATATCCCAAGTTGTAGTCAGCTGATGAGAACCGTCGTCTCTAGTGTTTGTTCTTGTCTTTTCGAAAAGATTTAGATAATGAGAACATTAAGGAATCTTCATCATATATGTTTTCGAAGTTAAATACTGCCAACTTTACTTAAAATGATTTGGCTGAAGGTTAAAAAGTTAAGTGAACGGCAATTAATTCCGGTATTCTGGAATATTATGTTAAAGAAACAGTTTCTGTTGAATAATGATCATAAATTTTGGATCTTTTTTCAAAACTTAGTAGTGAAAATTTCCCCGGTTTTTCCTCTTTGTATGTTTTATAAGCGTTTTAAAGTTGTGAGTCAGTTCATCGTTTGAGTGACATTGTAAAATTGGAACCTCCCCTAGTTTATCAGTTAACTAGTTATTAGCCAGTCCTAAGCTCTGTAAAACCAATCTCATCGCTTACGAAACTTCAAAGCACAGAAAATATTCAAAAAAATACAAATAAACTTATTCCTTACTGGAGTCTGGGAGACGAAATGACGCCAGTTGGTGAAAGCCTTTGAGAAGCCAGTTGGCCGATATGTCTTCTCTCGATGAAAGCGAAACTAAGCATAGGGACATGAAATATCCACACAATGTTTATAGCTGGCTAGCAAGGCTGCTTAGATTGAAATCAGTGTGGAGATCTACTGGACTCAGTATAAAAAACAAGATCCGGATTTTCAACACTAATCTCAGTCGAGTCATTGCGTTTATGTGATGGTTGAAGGACTTGGTGAGTTACGAAAAGCATTTCCAACAAAATACAAACAGGTATAAACAGCTGCCACCTACCTACTCTTGCTCACTCAATACTGAAGATAGGATAAGAAGGGGAGAAAGAATATGCAACAGGGAACTCACTATAGCAACGAACAAACGGTGAACCTATCATTCAATGAATATTCAGGAGAAAGTGAAGGTGGATTGGATTGGATAATACATTGAGAAGACGGTTTGAGGACATCATGCATCAGGCTAGGTTAAGCTGTCGAGTGGAATGCGAATGTGAAACGATGAGTTGTGTGTGTGTGATGGTGACATGGAGTAGATGGTGTAATGAAGAAATGAAAGCTTGTGGGCAGTGGTGGAGCCAGGTTACAGAGAGTGCAGAGAAGACAATGAACTAGCGGCGTGGTTCCACTTGGAGCACAAATGACAAATAATAATGGTTAAACTGTAAAATTGAATTAGAGCCTTATTTATTGATGTGGTAACCGATATTTGAACCGTTCAACTTTGATGGTCTACTTACTGATCAGTTTTTATCTTATTACGTCTTGAAAGTGGTTCTAATAGATTGTACAGTTCATTGTAAACGGAATCCACCTACTAATAATAACCTATGAATGTTCTGCTTAGCGTTCATAGAATGTTAGTAGGCAAAACAAAATACCTATACTACCTACAAACCAGTTTAGAAGTACCTATAGTCTTTTATTGTCATTTTTTTCATATTGACATTAAATGATTCCTGAAGTTTTTTATGACAGAAATAACTAAGTGTTGGACATATGTCAGTTGACAAGTTTGAAGGATGTGTTTACAAATAGATATCAATATATATTACTTTTATCATAAACAATGATGGCAGTAGTAAGTTGTGTAACTGGAAAAGCAAGCTGAACATCAAGAAATTGACTGAATAAATTTCGTCATTTTTAAACATCAGTACAAGTAGAAAAGCAATGGCTATTCTTTATTTGTATACAAGAAAGCAATTAACACCTGAATTAAAAAGTAGGCAAACAATATTATTCCATTTCTTATCGACAAAATGTTTCGTATAATGCTTGCACTTTTTGTGTACGGCTGAGTTCGAAATAACTCTATAAATAAATATGGTATTTTAGATTGGTATTCACAATGCGAAGCTCAATAATGCTTTTGAAGTGAAACCAGGAGTAGAATAAGGCTGCCTACTATCACCCATGATATTCCTGAATGTAGTCGACTGGATCATGCAACAAACGGTGAGGAGCGAGTAGAGGGGGATAGGCTGGACCCACGGAAAAGAACCTAGAAGATTTAGATTTCGTCAATGACTTGTATCTGGTGTCGCACAAACTTGAAGATCTACGGGAGGAAACTAACAAGTTGACAGACGAGGTGAGGCAGCGAAGACGGGACTTCAAGTGAATATAGAGAAGACAGAGGAGATGAAGATAGCCAACCAACATCACCACTAACAACAACAACAAGCATTAATCACCATGAACGGGAGAAACCTAAATGAAGTAGCCTCTTTCACCCATCTAGGCAGCATCTTGGTGGAGGCGGAACAGAGGAGGACGTTAAAGCAGTCAAGATCGGAAAAGCAAGATAGGCGTTCATTAGGCTGAAACTAGTGTGAAAATCTTCTGCACTCCACTCAGCATAAACAACAAGATCCGGATTTTCAACACCAATTCAGTCACGTCAGTGCTTCTGTATGGCTCAGAGACTTGGCGCGTTAAGAAAAGCATTTCCAACAAATTCCAGACAATTATCAACAACTGCCTATGTTGGCTCGTTACTGAAGCTCACATGGCCAAAATAATAAGAATAAGCAGCAAGCAATTCTGGCAACGAACCAACCAAGAACCTGTCACTCAACAAATATGCAGAAAGAAGTGGAGATGTATTTGGTATACACTTAGAAGGCCGACTGGGGACATCAAGCGCCAGGCCAGGCCGTCTAGTGGAATCCAAATGGGAAACGATGAGTTGGGCACCCATGCTGAGGGAAAGACGGAGGAGATGATGTGAGGAAGAAATGAAAGCTTGTGGACAGTCGTAGTGCCAGGTTTTGATGATTGCAGAGAAGGGAGTGTAATTGAGACATGCTACTGAAGCCCTATGTTCCATTAAGAACCTAAAGGATAAATAAATAATAATAATTCATCATCTACTGACATCAAATGGAGAAGTACTTGAAATCCGAGAGCACTGACTTAATGCTTCGTCCTAGTATGAGACTCCTTAGCAGTGCACACTAACGACCCCATCCCACTGGTGATTGAACCCAGAACTTTAAGATTCCGAGCCCATCACGTTACCAATGAGCCTTTATGTTGGAATCTAGTGGTTGATATGTGGTATTGTGATTTTGATGCTGTATGTTTTTGCGAAACCCATTTCAAAGTCATAGACCTAATATTATTTATCATTCTAATCGATTCAGACTACAGAGATATCTGAAGAAAAGAAATCGGAGTCTAGAGTAGGACCATATGTGAAAACTGTTAAGAATACTTATGCGCAGGTTTATATTTTGTTTAGATTGACATAGCAAATCGTATGTTACATTATTTCATTAATGAGCGAAATTGTTTCGAATGGATATGATTTCTGTTTGTCAAAAGTAGAAGTTTAAAAAGTCAATGATGAATATGGTTCTCTGATCTCATTACCTTGATTTCACTGTCAGCTGGAAGAATTATCGAATCTATATGAAATCTGTCGAAATCTGAAATCTTTGAGGTGCAATGTATGTTACAGTCGAAGCAGACATTCAATGAATAATGTGTTCAGGAACCAGGAATTGAGACGTCAGTTGGGTTTAGGTGCTTTCTTTGCAGATAAAATGAGCGCTTTAGCATACACGTTGTTTCATTTTTCCACAAGGCTCTATACAGTTTCGATACTTAAGGATAATCGTTTATCTGTTAATCATTATTATTAGTTTTAACTTGGGTTCCTAGTGGAACATAGAGCTCAATTAGCACGTGGCGATTTCACTCTACTCTCTGCAGTCTCCTAATTCAGCTTTCGTTTCTTCCTAACACGATCTCCTCCATGTCACCTTCACACGCCCAACTCGGCGTTTACAACTTGGCTGCCACTCAATGGCCTGGCCAAGCGCATGGTATCCTCAAACCGTCTTCTCACTGTATTATTCAATCCATCTCTACTTTCTTCTGCATATGTTTTGGGTGATGGATTCTTGGTTGGTTGGTTCGTTGCCAGACTGAAATTTCTTGTTGCTTATTCATCTTATCAAGTCTTGTTCTTGAAGATATCTTCATACGTTTCACTTAGGGAAAATAAAACAAAACTTCCAACCACCAAGCATATGAGTAGCTTTAAACCGTTTGTGATAATTGTCAGTAAAGATAAACTAGATCAATATTGGGACAGATTTAATTCACAAACTGGTTTGTGATTGGTTATTTTCTTGTGTTACTATCTGCACCGATTTTCCTGTTGGCTGTTCCACTGCTTGACCTCTGACCTTTCTGTCGTTTATCAATTTTCTCATTGGTTGATAGATTGGGTCTACGTCTATACGTCTACTGATTGCTGACTGACTGATTTGAATGCTAACCGTTTAGAAATTCTCTGATATTCCTTGTGTTTCTTCTCTCCGTCCAAGATTTCTAAACTGTCAAACTTCAATTCATATCAATAGTTGTTATCCACATGTATTGAAATGAGCGATGTAGTGTCATGTTTGACGTTCAATGGCCAATTGGTGTTCATGTAGACGAAGGTGAAGAGGGCGACCACTTTCTCAAATGCAGTGTTGACCGCAATAATTCCAGTTGATTTTGTAAATGATATACGGTTTGTCTTCTTACGTTTTTGCGACCTTCGGTATGCATAATAGTGTTAGCAGGAAATTTGTTGACTTATGAACCACACTGATTGCAAGTGGTCTCAGCAATCTTGTCGTGATCTCTGATATATCTTTTATATGGATTAGGATAATGACTCTGTAGCTGATGTTGTGCGAAATTGGCATCTTCTGATAAAGTTTCGTGTACAGTCGTTCTTCTTTAAGATTTTTCTTCGTTTCTTGGTGAAGTTGATGTACTTCAGTGTATTCTTGCTCTTTTAGATAAAGTCTGCACATAACTAATTTTGTAAGTTGTTGAATTATTCCTATTGCAGTTGAGGATTTGATCAGTGTGTGTTGGCTTCCTGTACGCTTGGGTTAGAAGTTTTCTGACATTTTTCGTACTGTTTAAAAAATCCACGAATGGTATTTGGTTGTTTGATTCCTTCGTCATTGTTAATTTGATGTCTTTGAAAACGTTGTTGATCAAACTGTAAGTGCTTTCTAAATCATCTTTAAAACGATGACAAAATTACCCTCCACATAGCGGGTCCAAATTTTTGGCTTAATCACAGGTAAAATGTTTACTTTCAGTCTCTGCATAACTGCATTTACGATCAGTCCCCTTGAATTATCTTCCATCTTTTGTATATACTACCAATGACTTGGAAGTATGTTGTCAGGCAAACGTTCAACGAGCTTCATCAGATATGAATATCTGAGTTTTATGCATTCTGAAAGGTTTTTCTCAGCAGTGAGCCAGAGGGACATAGTTTCCTTGGTCAATTGGGGTTCGACTAATGTGCTTAGTACTGTAACATAGAAGAATACTATTGATTATTTGTTTTCTGTATGACAAGCAATGATGTTTTCTAGAAAGATGATGAAAGACTTACGATTCAAGCACCCAGCTAAGAGATCACAGTACACACAAGATCATCAACATTAGCTACAAGTATTCTCCACTAGGCAACATGTTAAACGCACATTCACCTTCCCAACAAACATTACTATCTTTGTGTGGAAATTCAAAGTAATATTTTCATTTTATTCCATCTTCTTTCTCATCACTGCCACTTTAACAAAGTATAGTTACACATTCCATGGGTTATTATTTGTTGATGGACTCTTTAAGGGTGTTAATGAAATTCAACTTGCATCCTTTTGAATAGTAATAATCTTCTATGTTAAAGTTGAATGGGATACATAACTCATGTTTGAGCTAAGAGAGTTATGCCGATGACTTCCTAAGCACAAATCATTACTCATTTACTTCTGTCATGTTTCTGTAAGGATCTCCTAAAGTTCCCTCTTTGATTTTGTGTATTGATGGTTTATTTCATTGTATACTTTTTAAACAAAAATTGTTAAATTACACTTTATTCGTACGTCTTCAATGACCACCTCATTTTTTAAATGGTTCATTGTTACAATGAGAATTAAGAAGTTGGGTTAGACGAGTGATAAGATTTTATGCTTTACTGAATACTTATGATTTGTCACCATTGAAATCATTTTTATTTACTGTTTAGCTTTCTTCCACGAAGTTTATGAACTTTTTAAATGAATATTCTTTGTCTTTTGGATAGCAAGCAGTCAGTATGATTTTAATCCTTGACAGTATAGATTCTCAGATTCACAAGGCTTTATTCTAAACAAGTACTTGAGTATGAAGTTTCAGTTAATCGGTTTTAATTGTTATATAATACCTTAATTTTATACCAACCAAGAACCTATCACGCAACAAATAGGCAGGAAGAAGTGGAGATGGATTGGCCATGCACTGAGAAGGCCGACTGAGGACATCACGCGTCAGGCCCTCGAGTGGAATCCCTATGGGAAGCGACGAGTTGGACGTCCGAGTTGAGGGTGACATGGAGGAGGTCGTGCGAGGAGGAAATGAGAGGTTGTGGGCAGTGGTGGAACCAGGTTCAAAAGATCTCAGAGAACAGAGGTCACTGGAGACGTGCTAGTGAAGCCCTATGTTCCACTAGGAACCCAAGGGACTAATAATAATAACCTTAATTTTACTTCCGGATTTCTTCTCAAGTATGGAATGTTTTGAACAAAAAACCAAAAATTATGATACAACACTACATAAAAAATGACAGTTGATATTGACTGGTTAAAATGTAAAGAAACTTTGAATAAAGTAAAATGACTTCAGTCAATTCGATTTCCTGTTTTTCGCAAAAGACACTTTTCATCACAACTTTACGTGATTGATTGTAAAATTGGTCTAAGCTGGTATCTTTCAATTTTACTGTCTGAACTTATATTTAGTCAGTAGTGTAAAGGTGAGCAGTTACCTCTAATGGAATTTAAGTGGAATAAGATAAAATTATTTCATTACTTCGAGATTAAGTGAAAAGTAATGGTCATGTAAATCAGATGTTAAATTTCTTTGGTTTTTTGCACTGTTTTCAAGGTTATTATGAAGCTTCATGTGTTTGGTTGTACTACTGGTCCTCAATGCTTTTGAAATGAAGACAGGAGTGAGGTAAGATTGTTGCCTATTATCATCACCCATGATCTTCTTGATTGTGGTCGACTCTACTCGACTTGACTAGATCATGCAACAAACTGTGAGAAACAAGAAGAGGGCCACACGTTGTTTGACTTATGAAAAGATGCCAAAAGAAATTCGGATTTCGCCATTGATAATCTATGTCTAATGTCTGGTCCCACAAACTCGAAGATGTACAGGTGAAAACTAACAAGTTGGCAAAAGAGGCGTGACCAGGCAAAGAAGGAAGACGATATTTCCTTCACTTGGACATAGAGAAGAGAGAGGTGATGAAGACACCCAACCAACAACAACAACAAGCATCAGTCATCATCAGATGGAGAAATCTAAAGAGAAATCTATCTCTTTCACCTACTTACCTAGACAGCATCTTTTCAAATACAGGTAGCAGCACAGATGAGGATATCAAAGCCGGGATCGGAAAGACAACAAGACACACCTTCCCTTATTAATCTGAATTTACTATGGAGATCTAGTGTACTTCACGCAGAATGAAGAGAAATATCCGGATTTTCAATGTTTATCTCAGTCAAGTAGGTGCTTCTGTGTGATGGTTGAGAGACTGGGCGCATTACATAAAGCATTTCCAACAAAATACAAACAAGTATCAACAGCTGCCACCTGCCGACTCTCGCTCACTCAATACTGAAGATTAGATCAGATCAGATCAGATCAGATGGCCAGGATAATAAGAATAAGCAACAGGGA
Source organism: Heterobilharzia americana (assembly GCA_944470555.2). NCBI lineage: Eukaryota > Metazoa > Platyhelminthes > Trematoda > Strigeidida > Schistosomatidae > Heterobilharzia > Heterobilharzia americana. The sequence continues at coordinate 82,817,626 of OX104130.1, read as the reverse complement.
ACTGACTGTGACCTGACGAGGAACAACCGAAGCGAGAACCCATCACCCAACAAATATGCAGAAGAGAGTGATGATGGGTTGGATTGGATAATAGAGGGAGAAGACGGTTTGAGGACATCATGCATCAGGCTAGGTTGAGCCATCGAGTGGAATTCGAATGTGAAACGATGAGTTGTGTGTGTGATGGTGATATGGAGGAGATGGTGGGAGGAAGAATTGAAAGATTCTGATGGGTCGTGAATTCAATTTAAGAAGACTGTAGGGAAGAGAGTGAAATGGAGACGTGCTATTGAAGCCCTGCGTTCTATCTGCAACCAATAGGACCACTAATGACGATCATATTTTAATAATGATTTACCCACTCAATTCGTTGGTCTTTGACTAGTTGATATGGATGTAAATTAGTGTTTACGTTTTTTTAGATTGTAGGGAACTGATGAGAAACTGCGAAATCCAATGGATCTATGCTATTCTGCTAAAGTTGTTGATTTCGCACTATATAAACTTGTAAATGAAAAGAATTGCCTGAAAAATTCTTCAAATGTTTATCACACTTTCTGGACAACAAGAAAAGCTTCGGTGTGCACAAATGGTTTCCCCATTATTTTTATTATGCCTGATTCTAAAGACTGAGAAAATAGACAGGATTATTTCTATTCATAGAACAGAAAAATACGTGAACCTGTATCATCATTCTTTGAATTTTCATATAACTATTTCAATATTTTTCAATTTGGTATTCATCATGGACTAGTATCATTTGGGGAAACAATAGAAACCTGGGAGCAATGAACAGCTGTTGCGTCCCAGAACTGGTCCTTTCAGTGCTGCACACCCACGACCCCACCCCACCAGATTCTTGGGCCAATGCGTTACCATTGAACCAGTGGGTTGGATTTCAGTGGTCCACGTTTCAAACTTTTGTCACTTCATGAAATAATGCGACCTTTATCCAATATCATCGTCGAGTATTTCTTCTTACAGCCAGCAGGTTTCCGCTACCAGTCACGACTATTCATTGGAACTTCAGGAGTCACCTCTCGATGCTATTCACCAATGATCCCTAAATCAGTTGAATTTGGAGATTTGTGGGAATTCATTGAACTTTCAAGTTGGTATTCTTTATTCGTGGACATCATTTGGAGGTACATTGGAAACCTGGGAGTATTAGCGAGCTGTTTTCTCCCAACATGGGATTCCTCAGGAATGTAGTACAACCATTACCCCGCCACAGATAGAACCAATTACTTTCATGTTCTGTGGTCTGCTGAGGAGTTCCAAACTAGAAGCAAATATCTTTTCAATGTTCCTCCAACGGATGTCAGTCTATGATGAATACCAACCTGAAATAGACCTACAAACTCAGTTTTCGGATTTTCCAAGTACCATAATAACTGTGGCTTGCTAAAGACACAACTTCAACCTTTTCAAAAGATGTTAGTCCTTGAATGTTTGAAATAAAAAGTTAATTGAGGAAATGAGCTTTTTTACTGCAGTGTATTCATTGTTAATTCGCTTCTTCTTGAAGTTACAAAGCTTGACACTGCAGTGTTTTACGTGGCCTTTGTCGTGTTTTGGTTTCCTTTTAGGACGAAGAATACAACAAGACAAATCGACGTAGTCAGTTACACACAAGCGCATTGGTTTAAGTTTCTACACTTCACAGGAATATATAAAGAACATCTGGGTAGGAAAAGAACCATATCAGAGAAGACTAAGTTGTGTGAGGGAATAAATAATCTGTAGATAACAGATAGTACAAATATTTGAGCGTTAAAATATGTCAGGGAATGAATACACCTGCTCCATTATGCCAACTTTACAGCTTTGTCACCAACAGTCTTCAATCACCGATTCCTATTTTCTCAGGGACCCCAATCATTTAGTCTACGACTCCCTACACATCTCAGACTAACATTCAGGATGTTCATCAATTGATGCCTTCTCCTAGTCTTACTACCCTAAACCTTGTTCTAGACAAATCCAGCTTCTGCTAGAATCCCATCCTGATGTTGGTGATTGGTTGGTATGCACAGTTCATACCCACCTCACCTCATTCGCTGAATGTTCATAACCTCATCAATTAACTTGCCTTCCTTGCCAGTACCCTTCGTCTGACCAAAATATTGCTCACACGGCAACTCCACCAAACGCGATTTATGGTATGGAGATACTTGTGATCAAGACTTTTGAACATTTCATGTCTTTTACCTTTAACTACCATGTCTGTGCTAAATAACCAAGCTGAATGGACTGCAGCACATTTTACTTGGTCCGTCATAGGTAGCCAGATATCTCGCCAGTTGGCGCAACAGATGGCCCAAGTCGCAAATACCAATCAGACCTTCTCTATCACAGATGAGCTTGCATCAAGGACCAGATAGTTAGAGCTGATGTCACTCCTTAATTAAGTGAAGTGGTTGACCTAATGCTCATGCTTTCTGTATCCCTCTCACTCGCATCACCCAGCACAGTTTGTGATCCATAAGAAGAGTTTTGGTCAATGTACACTTAGGTTCCTTACTTTTTTCGTTGTGGTCAGGAACGATTGAAATGAGTCGTCTAGCAACAGTTAGTTCCAACGACGTAGTGGAAGTTTGTTGACAACTGTTAACCTTTGGATATAAGTTGGCATTTGTTATTACCCCTAGTTCTACAGCGGATTTCATATAACACCACTATCTCACAAGCATAAACATGCTTGTGCCAACACTGGTCGGAGTCCAAACGAGTACTCCAGAAAGAGTGATAATCCTCTACTAATCCTCTCCAACGATGGCTGTGTTCATCGTTGGTTTAAAGTTGACAGATTTTATGCTCAAAGTGAGTGCTGACCAGAAACAAATGGTTGACAAGACAAAATTGCAACCCACAAACACCGTTGTTAGTTCGTTGATTCGAGCCTCCGCAGATGCCATTGTGACTGACTTCCTACTTCAGCACTAAAGTCACCTACCACTATGACTATATCTGAAAGTTGTGCTTTTTGTAGCAAAGTTGAAATTTTCTTATAAAATTCATCCCCTGCATCATTCAAACTGCAACCAATGGTTGTACAGGCGGAGATAATGAATAGACACTGAATACTCCCACGATTTTTGAAGCTTTTTCCAGAAACATTCAGTCGGACAGCACACAGTCAGGCAGCTAACCATTAGGTCTTCGGATAATCTTAAGGTGAATTTTGAGGACTCACTACTTTGAACAGGTGTAGCCAATTTAATAATCACACTCAGGTCTTGTATACCTATCTCAGAGACACCATACACCGATGGATTGAGATTTTAGAGTTCATTTAAGCAATGCTTGTTATCCGATTTGACAAACAGTTCGGACTTTAAACACTTCCACATAAAATCGATGGTGGAGTCCTAAGAAACCTGGAATGAAGTTTCTATGGCTTGGATCGTTGATAGTGGTGGCAAAGTGAGAAGGTGAGTAACATGTATTAGGCCTAATATTAGTATCACGAGGTGAAAGAAAACCAAGGAGAAAGAGTTGAGGGGGATAAAATATGTCTGATTCAATCTTATTTGCCAGCGGAAGCGTGCAGAGGGTTGACACTTCCCGGATGCCTACGCTATGGGACACTATTTTTACTCATTGTAGGTGATTGAGAAAAAGATTCATGTGACCACAAGACCCATTTAATACCTGCCTGAGACCTGTCAAACACTGACACTGGAGGATTTCTGGCACGAAGTTTGTTTGTTCTATCACCAGATACAGGAAGCACATTCCGCAAGCCCGAGACAACTATGAGGCACGGAGGAGTATCCTATTTTCGAGGCCGACTATATTCGACTACATATCAGCATCATACTGTTGGTCACCCAACTGAATCACTTGACTGCCGTCACAACTCTTCCTGCTGGTAGTCCTACTTTATCCCCAGGTTGCATCATAGTGTAGCAGTTTACAGTTTAACGATAACTCCATTTTGTCTTACCACTATTCAAGAAACCTTTGTATTATGGTAGAACTTCAAGGGAACGAGTGTTTCAGCTAGTGTGTAGCTTGTTAGCTTATAGTGATATACAAAACACTACCACCAAGTTAACTTACCAGTTATCGATTGGGACTTTCCTTAATGTCACTTAAAAATGTCAATTTTGCAAGGTAAATCTTATTTACTTTTGGCTGTTTTATAAAAATGAGTAATGAAAATATTTCCTTCATAGATTTTTTCATTTCCTTACTAATGATATCTATCAAGATAATGAAACATTCATTTTTCAATTGAAATCCTAAAATGAATAGATTAATGTACCTACGTTAATATTTCAGATTTAGTTGGAACTAAAAGTCTTAACCAACTTTATTCATTCGATAAATTCACTAAGATGAAGATTAACACAATTATATTCTCAAAAGCCTGTGAAATTTTATACAGATAAACAATTATCATAATGAAACATTGAACATTGAAGAGATCATTTTGTTTATTCACCTCATATGTACATCTTTATGCATACTTAATCACATATTAATGGCATTAATGAATACAAATCTACAAATCAGTAAAAGAAAAGAAAATTTATATTATAATTATTTTTCAAAACAAAGTAACTTGTTAAGATGAGAACAATTATTTATACATTGATTATCACCTAAACTAATAATCTATTCAATAGAAGAGATCCTTCATTGTATATTGGCTTCAGTGTTGTCAGTAGTGTTTAAGTTCAACTTATTTAGAAAGCCACATAGGTTATGCAGATTTTAATGGTTGAATGTATAATGATAGTAACTTTCTTATGAAGTAAGGAGACAACTAGCTGAAAGGATAGGTGTATACCTTAAATTCAGTCATATATCGCTCCGTTGACTGACATATAAGAACTTGTAGAGAGGAAGCCAATTCCAATGCATTAGTAATAGTGATGGTAAAAACTTCACTGATCCAAGTATAACTTTTCTTGGAATGGCTAATTACCTAACTATTCAAGATTTATTCTACTGACTTGGCGTTAAGAATACATTCAGAAATCTTACAATATCAGCTGTTTAGATTACTCAAAAAGCTTGTAGATTGGTGATGTATATTACTAGTTATTTCAGCAGTATGATATTCTAAAACCCTATGGAAACCATAGCCGATTGAACTACAGTGACATTACTCCTTACATAACACGACTATTATTCAGTAACAGATCTCCACAAAGGTTGGGGCAATATAATACTTTTATATTCAAACTCTTCATTTTGATTATGTACTTGGTCAATGCCTTTGTAAAGTTATTAGTCGGTAGTTCAGCATTTTTTTCTCTGTTGCTATTACAGAAGATAGCTTACAAAATACAAGCATATACTCTTCCTTCACTGTTGCAAAATCATCAACACCACACAGCTCTTATCGATTTCGGCACCTATGTACCACTAAGTACAGTAATCATAAACTTTGTCGCTCAGTAACACCCTTTCAATGTTTCAAAATTACACTAAGAATTATAAGCAAAAGATAAACATAAGTAAAAAAAACTTGAGCATTGTAGTCGATTGTAATTCCATTTTAGTCTGTTTATTAGAAATAACACACAGTGAAACAGTACCATTTACTCGATAACGTTTCGAACACAATTTATTGTTCATATTCATTTCAGGTAACTAACTCCACAACTTCCAGACAGACTTGATTAATTCCTAATTTCCTCTCCTTCTCTGTGATGAAAACGCTAGTAGAATTTTCCATATATCTCGGACAGGTGCATAATCATTTCTGTTACTGCATGTGTTTGGTGTTGATTCGATAAACAAAGATTCATTCGGTTATCAATCTCTTGTTCCCTCCACCCAACTGAGTTAGTATTCAACACTGTCGCCCTATCCCACCCTACTGTGTGATTGTGTGTCATCGCATACAGAGCTATAGCCGAGTTTTTCTCTAGATTTCTTATCTTATTAGGATCTACTGATCTTGATTTAGCCAAGTTTTTGTGTTCTGTTATTCGAATCGACCCTGGTCGACTGCTTTGATCTATGTACTTGACCTCGTAATCATTGCAAGGAATCTGGTAAACCAGATTATTTTGCTTAATTGCATCGATAGGATGTTGTAACTTACAAAGCTTGTTTCTCAGAGAGTTTGTTGGTTTGAATGCCACTTTAATCGCAGTCGGGCTTATTGAGAATTCTTCGTAGTGCTTCTGAGGTGCCTTCGTTATATGGTAACACAGCAGAGGCCTTGAATTCTCTCTTCAGTAAAAGACATGGCAATAGTGACAATGAAAGACAACATTTTTCTATTTGAAAAAGCATTATAAGTTATATTTAATTGACTCCTTAAAAGTTAGTGAAAGTAGATTTTTAAGACATAATCTTGAACGATATGACACATGAAACAGTACTATCCCCCTTCTGGATAAGTGTCTTCAACCACTAAGCAAATTAAAGGCGAGCTGTGAATGATACACAGCGTTCATTGTCTAGAATGTTAATAAAAGCTCCACTATCAAACCATATAGCTCACAGAATACAACACTATCAACATATACTACTAACAAATCCCGGTAAAAAATAAAAAAGTGATAATGATAATGGGATCAAACTATAATGTCAGTATCAAAAAGAAAATATCACTTACTGTCACTCTACTGGTGTTATTCATATTAATCCCACTAATAATGGTAATAATTGCGACAAGCTTAAGAGAGAATTCAAAGCCTCTGCTGTGTTACCATATAACGAAGGCACCTCAGAAGCACTACGAAGAATTCTCAATAAATCCGACTGGGATTAAAGTGGCATTCAAACCAACAAACTCTCTGAGAAACAAGCTTTGTAAGTTACAACATCCTATCGATGCAATTAAGCAAAATAATCTGGTTTACCAGATTCCTTGCAATGATTACGAGGTCAAGTACATAGATCAAAGCAGTCGACCAGGGTCGATTCGAATAACAGAACACAAAAACTTGGCTAAATCAAGATCAGTAGATCCTAATAAGATAAGAAATCTAGAGAAAAACTCGGCTATAGCTCTGTATGCGATGACACACAATCACACAGTAGGGTGGGATAGGGCGACAGTGTTGAATACTAACTCAGTTGGGTGGAGGGAACAAGAGATTGATAACCGAATGAATCTTTGTTTATTGAATCAACACCAAACACATGCAGTAACAGAAATGATTGTACACCTGTCCGAGATATATGTAAAATTCTACTAGCGTTTTCATCACAGAGAAGGAGAGGAAATTAGGAATTAATCAAGTCTGTCTGGAAGTTGTGGAGTTAGTTACCTGAAATGAATATGAACAATAAATTGTGTTCGAAACGTTATCGAGTATATATTACCGTGTAACAATAGATAGTTGAGTGACTCTTGGAATAATAAGACTGTTTGTGACAAATCAATACATGTAACGCAGTCCTACAGGAGGTCATTTGCAGCCGGAATACCTCAGTGGTAAAATAGTTGATTACAACACTGGTCGACGCGAGTCCGAATCTCAGGTGGACATTGGTTCCGTCGAGGTTGCAGATATGTCTTTCTGACGAGTGCCAACCAGCACAAAATTTAGGTTGAGGGTTTTCCGCAGATTGCTTCGAACCGATTACCATCTGGTCATACTCTATCTACCATATGATCGCTTCTAAAAATCTTCAGATTTCAGGTTACCAGCATCCTGACATGCCTGCATAAATGAATTAGCTGAATGAAGGTATTCAGCCGGAAGCTCTGGACTTAGGTCTCATGCTATTTGGTTCTCTTCAGCATGGCATGTTTGCAACCTTGACAAAACTGATGTCACATCTGAGTATCGAACACGTGCCATCGAATGCTGAATTCAATCGAGCGGTGACAGGCCTTCTATAGGACTGGACTACATACACTGATTGGTCCATGGACGGTAACTAACTTCATAAGACTAAACAAGATGAAGTTTATTGATCTCCTGTAACCAATCAATTTGTGCTCAAAACTTAACATTACTTCATATTTCAGCACTAAGCAATCGAAAATATTTAAGCTTTAACTTTGTTCATAAGAAAACAGATACGAAACCGATCCATAATAGCCCCTAACAAAATCTGAAATCTTTGGGCTAAATATGTCCAGTTTTACTTTGATAAAAACAGTCACCATGACAGTTAAAAGCCTCGCTCATAAATCATTCATGAGTTCAAAAATCAGACAGTAAAGTGATCGGTATTGTCGATTTCTAGCCAGTAAAATTCAGTTGAATCTACAAGTTGGTTTTCTGCTTTTTTTTACCACCTATTTTCCCTTGTGTATTAATGAAGTGCAATCAAGTTCACTCCATTGGTTGTCAGTAAATGGTCAACTTAAATAGTGTACGTTTTTTGTTGAAATTTATTTTACTATATATTAAACGTTAAACGATCTAACCATTAAACTTCTTTACATTGCTGTGAATTGATTGACTTTTCTTACTCCGTTTATCAGTTAAAACGAATGTATACCATTTGGTAAGATAGTGAACTTAATATAATATACCTTTGTAATCAAATGAACACGAAAATACTATAATCTATATAAAAAATATTAAAAGATTTGAAGGTCACTTTAATTGACCAATAAAAAAAGGTGAGTATAGAAGACCAATCATATTTCAGCTTTTTATTACATTGAAAGCATTAGAACACTGAACATTTTGAGTTAAGCATACCATGTTTTAACATATATTAAAACAAAATAAACTTCCACAACATGTCAGAAATCAACTTACAGCCATTAAACACTAAGTTGTGTGTATCTGATGATGATTGTCCATCAAGTGAATATGAAATGTCTACTAATTTCTTAAATAAGCCTGATGTTTCTGTAACTTATCAAATAACTGGTAATGGTCTAAAAAGAAATGTTCAATGTTTAAGTCTACCTCAAGAAAGTGTAACTATGACATCAAATAACACTGTAAATCAGTTTATATGCAATACACCAGACATCAAATCAACAATTAATGATGCTAGTAAAAATTGGAAAAATGTTAAGCATACTATGAAATTTGTTTTATCAAATAAATTAAAGAATAAATATGAAACTGAAGAATCACGTAGAGATTCATTTATGTATCGTTTTTCAACTCAAAGACGTGGATCTTATACACAAGAACATGAAAATGATATACATCAAAAAATCAATTATCATGTTATCCTAAAGCTTGTTTTAAAGGCAATAATAATAATAATAATAATGGTAATATTACTGTGAATAAATTGAAAAATAGTCATAATAAGCCAACTGATGAATTGTTTCAAACATGGTTTCTTCATACACCTGAAAATGATGAAAAATGTATTGAAAATGAGCATTTAATTCAATTATCATCACCTCAATATTCTTTAGAAGATACTTTAATTAATAAATCTGAATTACAAATGGTTAATATGAAAAAACATTGTGAATATCAATCTCCGGTTAAAATTATCACCAATAATAATAATAATAATGATAGTAATGAATATGAGATATCAACAGATTATATGCATAATATATTAATGTTTTTTGAAAGACCAATTGGTTATTTTATATTCCATTCAAATAGTTATGGTTATTTAATTTGGTTAACATTTGTATCATTAGCATTATTGTATAATTTATGGGCACCGATAGCACGTCAAGCATTTACAGAATTACAAATCACTTATCAAATTTTATGGTTCAGTTTAGATGTATGGGCTGATATAACCTATTTAATTGATATATTTGTTCAATGTAATACAAGTTATTTAAAATGTGGACTTAAAGTTCGTGATCATCAAAAATTAGCAATACGTTATATTAGATCATATAAATTTTTAATGGATTTATTTGCTTTAATACCATTAGATTTATTACAGATAAAAATTGGTATACAACCAATGTTACGTTTTCCAAGATTTTTTAAATTATATCGATGTCGTGAATGGAAAATTCGTGTAGAGAATAGAACAATTTTTCCAAATTTATGGAGAGTATTAAATTTAATTCATATATTATTCTTAGGTTGTCATTGGTTTGCAGCATTCTATTATCTTTTATCAAAATATGAAAAATTTAAAAATCCATGGGGTTATCAACCAAGTGATAATGGAGAAAATGATACAATATCAAGAATATATTTAAAATCATTTTATTGGGCTACATTAACATTAACCACAATTGGAGATCTTAGCGCCCCAACGAGTAGTATCGAGTAAGTTAAAGAAATTTTAAAAAAACAGTTCATAATGTTGTATTTAATTTCTGTAAATAGCTCTTTCAAGGACTACTCAACCCTCCAAAGGAAAATAGATTCCCTTTTTGACAGGACTTCAAATGAACGTAAAGAAGACAGACGTCATCATGACACCCAACCAGCGCCACAACCACCACCAACAACAACCTCCAATCAACATCAACAAGAGGAACTTAAAATACGTAGCCTCCTTCATCTATCTACGCAGCAAACAAGATCGGAAAGACAGCAACACAGGCATTCATTAACCTGAAATCAGTGTGCAGATCTTCTGCAATGCACTCAGCATAAAGCATAAACAACATCCAGATTCGCAACACCAACTCAGTCAAGTCACTGCTTCTATGTGATGGTTGACAGACTTGGCGTGTCACGAAAACTAATTCCAACAAACTACACACATTCATCAACAACTGCCACATACACCGGCTCCCTACTGAAGATCAGATGGCCAGAATAATGAGAATAAACAACAAGCAACTCACTCTGGTTGGCTGGCTGGCAATGAACCAAGCAAGAACCTATCACACAACAAATATGGAGATGGATTGGGCATACAGTGAGAAGACTGTTTGGGGAAATCACGTGCCAGACCAGTCGCTCGAGTTGAACTTAGATTGGAAATAATGAGTTGGGCATCCGAGGTGAGGTTGATATGGATGAGATGGTGTGAAGAAGAAATGAGAGTTTGTGGGCAGTTGTGGCGTCAGGTTGGAAAGATTGTAGAGAAGGTAGTGTAATAGAGATATGCTACTGAATCCCTATGTTTCCACTAGGAACCCAAAACACAAATAATAATAACCGTTAGGTACCAAGGGAAAACTAGCTAATGATTCGTGTTGTATACCAAGATCAAGATGAAATTACCTGCCTAACTGTTGATTATAATAATTGATTTGACGTTGGATTATTTTGCTTTCGAAATAGGCGTTTTATGTGCAGCATCTATTAGATTCTGACTGGTTATACGCTTGAAGTTTTGAACACTGTAAGTCGGAGACTTCTCAATAAATACTCTAAAGATTGTAGAGATGTTCAATTCCCTGTTAGCTGTATTCTGCACCTTATTATTATCATCTTCACTTAATACAGAAATGGTAGTTGTTCATTCCATAAAAGCTTCATTTATGTTTTATGCTTTAGCAACCATGAAGTTTTCATAAGATTAATATCTTTACTTAGTACTTTCTATAACTCACCTGTAACCACCATATTATTCATTTCACCATATCAACTAGCTATCAATTCAGATATTTTTAAGTTAGTACTTTTTCAATGTGATATAAGTTATAAGAGAAACCATTTGTCAAAGAAAAGCCTTAAGTTAAGCTAAGCTTCTAGTTAACGCAGATGGAAAATAAACGGCTATATTCTCATGATAGAAATTTGCACAGCTGTGAATGTTTTCAGTGGGGAGAAAGCTAAACAGACATAAAGTAAACAGACAACATGAGCATAAAAGTTTTACTTCGTCTGATATTATATAAAGAACAAGATATTCAGCGAAGAGACTCTTTTCAACGAATTTATTTTCAAGCTGTACAGTTGTAAAGTGAAGGCGATTATAATAACAATAATAGTGATAAAGGAAGGATACAAGGGTTAAATTAACAAAGTGGGAGGGGGTGCTAATGGGGTGGGAAAATGTTGTGGCCATGATAAAGACAGTGACTGCACATACTTCTTTTGTACACACAGATCAGGTCTTAGTTCATGAATATCTAAGGTGTCTGCTGTTTTAAGTAGTTGAAAACGAAGAGAACGTGGGAGGTTTGGGCGAAATTGATAAATAATTTAAAAAGTCATTGTCTGGATTTGTTGTGTGATGGAAGTCAATCAAATGTTCTAGAATCGAACTTCTAACAGACTTTCTTTCACCTTTATAAAACCAAGCAGGAACATGTTCTCGTATACGTGTAGAAAGCATTCTCTGGCTACGGCAGATGTACCTTGCTCCACAAGAGCAGATATATATATTATTATTATATTATATTAATATATAATTTAATGTTTCAATAAATTAGATATCTTCTTGTCGACATTGTTAAGATATGGAGTAAAATCGAAGAATGTGGAAAGATCTTTTAAAAACTGAAACAAGTCTTCAAATAGCTTCAAGGAGCTGTCATATGAATGTAGATAGTCGACTTTTTTGCCAGTTACGTGGTAGATGTATTCATTAAAGCCAAACGTGCTTTAGAAATATCTTCTATGGGGCATCAGTTCACAAGGAAGGACTGTTGTTGATCGGCTGCAACTGATCGACCAATATTGGCCGGTTCATTAAGGACGTGAAATTACCAGCTATAGCGTCATCACAAAAGAAGTGGATGTCCTCACTTGGTAGTCACGTAGATAACGCTGTGGCAATCGAAGCCAATTAAACAGGTTTTGAATCTTAGTGGAAACAATATCATTTACTGGGATGCAGGGATACCCACCTAAAAAGCCCCAAAAAGGACGCTCTGGATCCTACTGCAAACAATTACCCATCATTAATATCAATAATGAAGAAGTGTTTTTCTAAACTTGGAAAAGTCTATGAAAAATTATTTGAATTGTTTTATCATGAAGTACTCAAATGCTCATACTGATTCTGAACCCATATTTCATAATGAATAACTTTTTCGATCTATGGAAGTTTGGCATTACATCATTACTATTTATGTTTTGGGTTCCTAGTGGAAACATAGGGATTCAGTAGCATATCTCTATTACACTACCTTCTCTACAATCTTTCCAACCTGACGCCACAACTGCCCACAAACTCTCATTTCTTCTTCACACCATCTCATCCATATCAACCTCACCTCGGATGCCCAACTCATTATTTCCAATCTAAGTTCAACTCGAGCGACTGGTCTGGCACGTGATTTCCCCAAACAGTCTTCTCACTGTATGCCCAATCCATCTCCATATTTGTTGTGTGATAGGTTCTTGCTTGGTTCATTGCCAGCCAGCCAACCAGAGTGAGTTGCTTGTTGTTTATTCTCATTATTCTGGCCATCTGATCTTCAGTAGGGAGCCGGTGTATGTGGCAGTTGTTGATGAATGTGTGTAGTTTGTTGGAATTAGTTTTCGTGACACGCCAAGTCTGTCAACCATCACATAGAAGCAGTGACTTGACTGAGTTGGTGTTGCGAATCTGGATGTTGTTTATGCTTTATGCTGAGTGCATTGCAGAAGATCTGCACACTGATTTCAGGTTAATGAATGCCTGTGTTGCTGTCTTTCCGATCATGGTTGCTTTGACTTTTTTCTTTTGTGTCTCTGCCTGTAGTTGGAAGAGTGCTGCGTAGATAGATGAAGGAGGCTACGTATTTTAAATTTCTCTCGTTGATGTTGATTGTGGCGTTGGTTGGGTGTCATGATGACCTCTGTCTTCTCTACGTTCACTTGAAGTCCCGTATTTGCTGCCTCACCTCATCTGTCAACTTGTTACTTTTTGCCTGTAAATCTTCAGAGTTGTGTGATATTAGACACAAATTATCGGCAAAATCTAAATTTTCTGGGTTCTTCTCCTCGTTCCAGCGTTTCCTTTCCTTTTCGCTCCTCTTAGTTTACTGCATGATCCAGTTCACCACAATCAGGGAGATCATGAGTGACAGTAGTCAGCAACCTTGTCTTTCTCCTGTCTTGACTTCAAAGGCATCACTGAGCTTCGCATTGTGAAATACTAGGCATGTGGCATCTTCAAATAGTTGTTGAATAAGGTTGATAAAGTTTCGTGGCACTAAAATCATAGTGTTGAAGCAGTTGCCTGCTAAAATACTTGTCGCTGTCGAAGGCCTTTCTAAAGTCGATGAAGTTGAGATAGTGGTTTGACTGACATTCAATGCTTTGTTCTATGAGGATGCGTAGCGTTGCAATTTCTTCTGCACATGATTTGTACTTCCTCAATCCAGTCAGCCTGTTTCATTCGTAGTTTTGAATCTATTGGCATTACAAGCAAGCTATTATAGAAATTTTCTGGTCTATAGTGCTAAAGTTCTACTACTTCACCTAAAAAAGTAATGCCTGGTTGAATATTTTCATGTTTTTTTAAGTTATGGCCGATTGAAATTAGATTTATAGATACTATATGATAGGTACCTTCATAGTATTCCTCATGTTTGGTGAAATCAGCAATGTAATCAATATCAGCCTTAAAATTATAATACTAGGATGTGTACTACTTATCAAGATCTTGATATGAATAATAACAATGAATGACGATAGATTATGTCTCAAGCATAATCTAGTAAACAACACTGTTCCATTGTCCAACAAATCAAATAAATCAATGAAAATGAAATATATTCTACCATAGTGCTCATATTTTACTCATATGTCAATTAAATAAAAGTCGTGAGTTGTAAGAAGTTCCTAATGTTTCTCAAGAATAGACTTTTAATCCAAAAGCATATAACCACGTTGTATAAGAATAACAATTAAGAATTAACTTGTACCTTGTTGAATGAAATTAAATAAAACTTTATTTCATTCTAAAACTTACCAAAGTGTGATGAATAATTTCCAACACTTCTTATCCATGAGACTGAAGAATGTATGAAAATGAAATATAGCCGAATAAGCGGTGTAATAATTAACGAAACATATGAGACCATTCACGTAATGATAACCAGTAACTGTATACTCATAAATAGATACGTTTATGTAATATTATTATTATTTATCATTTGAGTTCCTAGTGAAACATAGGGCTTCAGTTGCACGTCATCATTTCATTCTCTTCTTGCGATAGGTTGTTGGTTTGTTTGTTGCCAGCCAATTACAGTGAGTTCATTGTTACTTATGCACTCTCACCTTCTCATCTCATCTCATCTTCAGTATCCAGTGAGCATAGGTGGCACCCGTTGATGACGCTTGTCTGCAGTTTGTTGAAAATGCTTTCCGTAATGCATCAAATCTCTCAATCACTACACAGAATCACTGACTTGACTGACATGAGTGTTGGAAATCCACATCCTGTTCACGCTTTACGCTGACTGCAGTGAAGAGAAGTTGAGCAGATCTCCACACTGATTTCAGATTAATGAGGGGAGACCTGTGTCTCTGTCTTTCCGATCCTGTCTTTGACTTGACATCGTCATCCATGCCACCGCCTGTAGTTGAGACGATGCTGCTTAGGTAGAGAGGTAGAGAGGTAGATGAGAGAGATGACTTCATTTCCGTTTCTTCTGTTGACTCTGATTCGTACTTCCTGTTGGTGTTGTTGTCACTGTTGTTATTGGATAACTTGATCACCTCTGTCTTCTCGATGCTCACCTGAAACAAGTTGCATCTTCGCTGCCTCACCTCACCTCACCTCATCTCGTCTCATCTCGCTTCGCCTCGCCTCTTCTGTCAACTTGTTAGTTTTCACCTGTACATCTTGGAGTTTGTGTGACAAGACATTAGACATGAGTCATCATCGTTGGCGAAATTCAATTCTTTTAGGGTTTCTGAAATCACAGAGAAATAAAAGCGACTCATATCCCGTTATGAGTTCTTTTCAAAGGTCTGGTATATACGCTAGGCATGTGGTCAGGGGTAGTATAATCATGAAGACTTTATGATATAACCTGTTCGAGGGTTCGTCAGATGTAGGTAATAAGGACTCTGAAACCTGAAGATTAAAAAGTAGACTGTAGTGTCTCATGTAAACTGTAAAGCACATTTTGCATCATCATTGGTCGAAAAACATTTTCTTGATGGAAGAGTCATACTTACAATCGTAGCATCATGTAAAAGTAGACGTTACAGAAGGCAGATTTTCTACTTATGAGTTAAAATGTAAGAGATGTGGTGAATATGCATTGAGGAAGATGAGACAAAAAATTCTTCTTTTACTGAATAATTCTTACCCCATACTGAAGTTCTTACTGATAAAGACAATAATAAACTGAGATGCGGGTATATTGAATACGCATTTTCTGAACAGAATCAAAAATTAATCCAAGTCATATTAGTCATAAAAGTTCTTCCAAGTTAATACTTCCACACTTCATAGAAAGAACTTCATAGTCAATTCACTAGTCAGTTTTCTTTCTCCTTTCGATGGTTAAAATCTTATTTGAGTTCATTCCAGTCAGTCAACTAGTTGACATACTATTGGAGATAGTTATCATCAGCATACAGAAATACGTATCCAAGTTTTCGATGAATGTAAAACTGGAACATTTTGACAAATGTCTCTTACAAATAAGATAAGTGAGACCTAGGCTTATTTTTAAAGCCTCTGATATTCAAATGACACCATACTTTGGACTTCTTTGGTCTTAACTGTCATGTCAAAACATGTTACATCAATATTTTCAAAAGAGATATGCTCATATACATCAAATGAATGCTTCCTTTCATCACTGTGAAATAATAATCATTACATTGAAACTCGTTTCAACAGTTATTGGAGTAGATTACTATATCTAATTCATGCTTTTTATTTAGAGCACTACGTAACCTTATAATCCAGAACTCATTGGAAGAGAAGAATAGTTAAGACTATTATGATCTCAGTTACTTCATCTTAATAAACATTTTGAAAAAAATTCTCATTTGTTCTGTAGAGTAAGTCGTGTACTCCGCTTAATCACTGCTTAAACTTCACCTATTTTTTTTGCAAAGGTCATAAATCCCCCTCCGTCCATCCATGCAGACAAAATAATTGTCACAATCCAACCAAATAATCTTACTTGATTTTGGAAGTCTGTAGGGATTCCTTGATTTCATGGCAGCATTCATCACGGAATGAAATCACATGAAGAATCACTGAAAAGGTGAGACTGCTGGAGGACTATTTTGTCTCAGTATGGTTTTTTTTAAGTATTGCTCTCTTGAGAAGGAATCCAGCATCTTCGATTTTCGCGAAAAGCACGTTATCACTTGGCAATAAGGTCGGAATCTAACAGACCACGTTGCCCTACTTTCATCTAATGCTATCGTTGTTTATTTGTCCTCATACGCAACTTAGCTTGACCTTGTGGGTGATGAGTGAGCCCAGCTGAAGAGTCTCATATAAGCACGAAACATTTGTCTTGTTTTCCTAGGTTTACAATGGCTCTCTTAATGATTTTAATAAATAACAAGTGCCAGCTTGGATTGATTTAAACGCGATAGTGTTGTATTCAAGTTTCCATGAGATACTCACTTTTTCAGTGACTGAGGACAATGACATTAGTACAAATGAACGCCATCAACACAGACTTTTTAATTTTATCTGCATTTAGGAAAATCTAGGATTAATGTTATTGTGCTTATTAGATACTTCAATGCTATGGAGATAATGTCCATTGTAGGACTTGAAAGGGAGATATACACCAAAATTACAACTTTCTCTAAAGAAAGGTGTTTCAAAATTTTGATTAAATAGCAGGTTATATATATAAGTGAAATTTTTTTCAATGGAGTGTTTACTTCATTGTAGTTATCTCAACTCTACTAAGGGAAGTGTATATTTCAGTTAGATGTAAGCAAGTAGAAGAAGGCCTGACTATGAAATTTCACAATTCCTTATAGTTTATTAATTTAGTGGGATAGGGCAACATATTAAAGTCTAAGGAACTGACCTTAATACCAAATCACCTGTATACTGTACTCAGTGTGATTATTATTATTATTATTATTAGTCCCTTGGGTTCCTAGTGGAACATAGGGCTTCAGTAGCACGCCTCCATTCCACTCTGTTCTCTGAGATCTTTTGAACCTGGTCCCACGACAGCCCACAAGCTCTCATTTCCTCCTCGCACGACCTCCTCCATGTCACCCTCGGACGTCCAACTCGTCGCCTCCCATGGGGATTCCACTCGAGCAACTGGCCTGACGCGTGATGTCCTCAGTCGGCCTTCTCAGTGCATGGCCAATCCATCTCCACTTCCTCCTGCATATTTGTTGCGTGATAGGTTCTTGGTTGGTTCGTTCCCAGAGTTCCTTGTTGCTCATTCTCATCATTCTGGCCATCTGATCTTCAGCAGCGAGCGTAAGCAGTTGTTGATGAATGTCTGTAGTTTATTACTCAGTGTGATGCTAACCATTATTTGAGTCATTATTCATATTATCATAATCATACTTTAAGTTTTTCGTCTTGTATTCATTTCTTCACTGAAGAGCATTGACGGAGCTTGTCATCGTGTAATTTGATAACTTAAGAAAACCTGCTAAGCAATTCTGAATTTCATCGATTTATCACTGCTGAATATTCATCTCCATGTTGTCTAGTTCCAAGTAATGAAATGTCCTCAACAATACATGAGATTGAGCATCACGATGGACTTTGATATTAGGTGAATGAAGTCAGTCGATTAAAGGCCATGAACCTTTTCATTATCCAGTGATTCCTACTAGAAATTTTTAGTTAGAATTTTTAAAGTTTAGGTTAGAAAGAAGATGCTTAAATCTTTGTTTATATCAGAAGTGACCAAGAAGGTAAACGAGAAACTTCAAGGAACAAAATTCTTGTAAACACTCTTGTTTTAACTCTGATTTGTCAATTGGCCGTACTACTTGACCTGATTTTTGGCGATTTCAACGATTTGGCTCTTTGAGTTACATAAAGCAGACTAACCAATAAATAAACAAAATGACCTGTCGAGGTTTAGTTAACTTTGACACGGTTAACAGACAATACTAACCGGTTAAACTAATTTCCAACTAATCGTACTAGTTAATAGCATAAACTGAGAAAATTATCTGTGTCTTCATGTAAGTAGCTAAAAAAGCATTAAAAAGTCAACTAATATGACAAATAATTCTATTCATGAAGACGGTCTTTTGGAAGCCAGTAATTACTCTACAGTAATTTACATGAAGAATAGTTGTTGAAATGGTGAAGAACATTTATGGCTCAGGCGGATAGTCTTTGTTGTATTGTATTCCCTGAGCGAGCTGGGTTGTTTCACCGTACAGCTTTCATAGTCTTGCTAGACATCACCAGCACTAACTTCAGTGTAAAGTGAGCTGCAAATATCTCTCCATGAATTATTCAGTGACTTGCTCTGACCAACTGGTTTTTGATTGGTTGTTTCCCTCGACTGTTGTGCCATTAACTGCATCGATTTTCCTGTTGACTGTTCTTCTGTTCCACCTCTGACCTTTCTGTCGTTTAGCATTTTTCTCATTGGTTGATAGATTGGATCTATGTCTCTATACGTCTATTCATTGCTGACTGACTGACCTGAATGCCAAGCTTCTAGGAATTCTCTGATATTTTTTTTGTTTCCTCTCTCTGTCCATGATTCCTACATTGTAAAAATTCAGTTCATGTCCATAATTATCCACGCGCATTGAAATGAGTAATGAAATTTCATGAGGTTCATGGTGTTCATGTAGACGAAGGCGAAGATGGCAACCACTTTGCCCAATGTGGTATTAACTAGGGTTATTGCAGCTGATTTTGTAAATGATATTCGATTTTTCTTCTGTGGTTGTAGCATCCTTTGGTTTGCATAATCCTGTTTGGAGGGAATTTGTTGATTTATGAGGTACACCAATTCTAAATTGTCTCAGTAATCTTGTCATGATTTCTGATATATTCCTAAAAGCTTGACATTCAAGTTAATCAGTCAGTAATGAACAGACGTATAGACATAGATGCAATCTGTCAACCAATGAGAAAAACATTGAACAACAGATAGGTCAGAGGTGGAACAGAAGAGCAGTCAACAGGAAAATCGATACAGTCAATGACACAATAATCAAAGGGAACAACCAGTCACAAACTAGTTGGTCAGGGCAAGCTATTGAATCACTAACGTAGAGGTTTGACAGCTCACTCCAAACTGAAAGGAATGCTGATGATGTCATGTAGAAGAAGGACGATGACAGCTTCATGATTAGACAACCCAGCCCAGAGAACACAACACAACCAAGACAGTTGCTGATCACGTTTCAGAAGCACTAGTTGCACATGACATTTCAAACAGTTTTCTAAAAAGATTTTGAATCAGTTTTAGAGAATAAATTTTGTGATATGTTAACCGATAATAAAAATACAATCAGAGGATGAAATAGTTATCAGTATTTTGTCAGTTAAATTATTAACCAGATTTTCGGTTCAGTACTCTACCAACTTAGCTACAAGTTCCGACTGCTGACCAGATGTTTATTTCATTTCAATCACGAAGGATTTCGTCTTTTTGGATTGAGATGAGAAGCCGTGACTGCCTAGGTAGCCAGTTTAAGCACGATCATGAATTCACGTCGTAGTCGGGCAAAAAAACCTGGTCATCAGTTGGACCTTGTAAATCAGTTGCTAGAGTACTGAGGAGGAAACCCAGTAGTCACCGGTTCGAATCCGGATATGATTCAAATCTTCATTTCACCTTGAATTATCACCCAGTATCTTTTCTTAGTTGTATCTGACACAGTTAAAACGGTCTTGTTTCAATATTCGGCTGATAGATACAAGAAATGTTACCATTACTATATGAGAATTCGCTTATGTCATACTCTGATCTGCTTTACTATAGGGTTTTGAGGCACTTTGTCAAGGTTAGTTTGAGAACGTAATAAACGTAAATTTTCTTAGAATTTCTTACTATTATCATAATAATATGTATCGCAATACTCGACACATTCTACACTGCTCAATTTCTTTAGAATCATCCCAAATATGGAATTCATAACTAGAATAATTTTAACTGACTCTAAGCATCCACTTTACACAGCGCTCCCCTCAGGCAGGACAAGAATAAATTGCACATAGCTGTACGTTGATTCAGCTTAATATAAGAATCTGACAGTACCTTATCTTGTGTGCATTTTATCCGAGAAAAATGTGTTAGAGCATAACTCACTTATCAACATTGTAACAATAAATAATCTATTTTCCCAATATTTAAGCCAATCATGTATATTTTTTAATTACTAATAATATTTCTGAGGGGGTTGTGGAGATTTGGAAATATTTCAAGTTGTTATTCATCGAAGACTGACATCAGTTGGAGGAACAAAGGAAACCTGGGAGCACTGGACAGCTATTTCGTCCTAGTGCGCACTGCTGAGGAGTCCCATACTAGGACGAAACAGCTGTCCAGTGCTCCCAGGTTCCTTTGTTCCTCCAACTGATGTCAGTCTTCGATGAATAACAACTTGAAATAATAATATTTCCATAATTTATCTTGTTAAATTATCATTATTCGAATTTTTTCGATAGAGCATATATTTATGGTGCAATATTACTTGCTGAAACTCCAAAATTGTACGGAAAATTGATCGAAATTAAGTAATTACTGTCATTATTACACATCCAGACTTTAAGGGAGTATTCATGACGAACTCACACCATTGAGAGAACCATTAAAGATCTGAAATGACTGGGCAGCTGTTTTTTCGTAGTATGTAACTCTCATCAGTTCACATACAAAACCCTTTCAGTAACCGTACTCAGGACCAATATGCAGATGCCGTTAAACATGAAGGTTGTAAGTTCGATTCGTCGTCAGACTGTACAGGCGTATTGCTAAGGAGTCAAGTATTAGAATAAAATGGCAATCCAATGCTTCTTGGTTTCAAAAAAGGTTCTCCATATGACAGCAGTCTATGATGAGTTATTATTATTATTTGCCCCTTGAGTTCCAAGTGGAATACACGACTTCAGTAGCACGTCTACATTCCACTCCCTTCTCTGCAGTCTTTTCAACCTGGCTCCACCATCACCCACAAGCTTTCATTTCTTCCTCACATCATCTCCTCCATGTCACCCTCACATAAATAACTCGCCGTTCACCCTTTAGATTCCACTCGAGGGCCTGGCTTCGAGCGAGATGTCTCCAGTTAAAAATGCTTTTCGTGACCCGCCAAGTCTCTCAACTATCACATAAAAGTGATGACTTAACTGAGATTAGTGTTGAAAATCTGGATGTTGTTCACTCTTTATGCTGAGTGTAGAAGATCTCCACACTGGTTTCAGGTTAATGAATGCCTGTCTTGCTATCTTTCCGATCCTGGCTTTGATGTCTTCGTCTGTGCCGCTGACTGTTGAAACGTAGCCGCCTAATCAGGTAGGTGGAAGAGGCTGCTTCCTTTTAGTATATTAAAAATGAAATCTCTATAAACCTTAGACTAAATACAGACTCTGATAAAGATTACATACAATATCACCGTAAATTCGTATCCAGCATCGAATTGTACACAATTCACAATGCTAATGTGTTGGAATATCTAAAGTATACAACAGATCAAGCAAGTTATTTTGCACCTGATTGAGTAACTCAGTAGAAACTACCTAAAAAATCAGATGAATTGTTTTTCTCTATTGACGTTTTGCATCAGGGGATTGATTTAAAAGTAGCCTTTATATTGAGTCACTATAAGACAGAAAATCACTAAATTCCTGACACACCGATATATCTCCATTGTCATAGTTTAAGAGTCCGCAGCATTATGCAATCATAAGCTTTCAAGAGCCAAAGCCCAGGAACATCAATTTCTGTGGCGAATAAGTTACCATTTAGCCATCGGTTTAACTGCAACAGTCCACACTTCCTACATCCATCAGTTTGTGATATAAAGTGAATGTCTTCCACTGTTGTCAGTGAGTAAATGTCTTCACTCCTTGATTAATTTATTTCAAAGAATTTGTCTTCTTTCTTGATCTTCGAGAGATCCATCTTGATGTATCTGACTAATAAGAGGTCCAAATGGTAGTGCCCTTGACGATTCTCAGAGACTAACTGATTTCTAATTAGCTTTTGTGCTGAATTAAAGAGTACCCAATAAAAAAACCAGCTAAAGATTTTTGTTTCGGTAGTTAAACTGGTTTTCATACGTCAGTAAGGCGATTTCGCTACTGTGTAAATAACGAATACCACCTAAAAAGGAACCACAAGATTTCTTGATTTGTTAATATCGGATTTATTATGTAGTATCTCTTACCTTTATCCAGTATTCGATAACATAAAATCGCACGTTGGTCTCATTGTTGACTTCAAGCATCTGTGTCTCACTAAATTTTTTTAAAATAGAGTTTAAAATTATAAACGTGCTATGTCTCAGAATTTTAGCCCTACGTTAAAAAGTAATTATGAGATCTACAGGTCTTCAAACAGACGTAATCAATCTTCAATGAGTTCAGTGAATTAAGTCACGTCATTATTATCATTAATTTCCCATTGGGTTCCCAGTGGAAAATAGAGCTTGAGTAGCACGTCATCATTTCACTCCATTCTCTGAAGTTTATAAAACTTGGCTACACCACCGAATGCAAGCCTTAACATCTTCCCCACACGATCTCCTCCATGTCACAATCACATGCTCAACTCGAAATTTCCTATTCAATATCCATTTGACGGCCTGGCGCGTGATGACTCCAAACCGCCTTCGCAGAGTATGTCCAATGCAATCAGTTTCAATCTTCTTCTCTTTGGAGAAAGGTTCTTGATTGGTTTGTTGCCAGCCAGTCACAGTGAGTGCCTTGTTACTTATGCACTCTCAACTTCTCATCTCATCTCATCTCGTCTCATCTTCAGTATCCAGTGAGCATAGGTGGCACGCGTTGGTGATGCTTGTCTGCAGTTTGTTGGAAATGCTTTCTGTAACGCATCAAATCTCTCAAGCAACACATAGAAGCACTGACATGACTGAGATTGGTGTTGGAAATCCACATCCTGTTCACGATTTATGCTGACTGCAGTGAAGTGAAGTGAAGTGAGGTGGGATGAAGTGGAGTGGAGTGGGGTGGACTGGGGTGGAGTGGAGTGGAGTAGATCTCCACACTGATTTCAGATTAATGAGAAGAGGCCTGTGATGCTGTCTCACCAATCCTGTCTTTGATTTGACATCGTCATCCATGTCACCGCCTGTAGTTGAGATGATGCTGCTTAGGTAGAGAGGTGGAGAGGTAGATGAAAGAGATGACTTCATTTCGATTTATTCTGTTGACGCTGATTCGTACTTCTTGTTGCTTTTGTCACTGTTGTTGTTATTGGATAACTTCATCACCTCTGTCTTCTCAACGCTCACCTGAAACGAGTTGCATCTTCGCTGTCTCACCTCACCTCACCTCACCTCACCTCGTCTCATCTCGTCTCGTCTCGCTTCGCATCGCCTCCACTCTCCTGTCAACTTGTCAGTTTTCACCTGGACATCTCCGAGTTTGTGTGACAAGACATCAGACATGAATCATCATCGTTGGTGAAATGCAAATCTTCTTCTCGTGTCTTTTCACCAGTCAAACAGTGTATCTTCTTCTTTCCACACCTCACATTTTGTTGCATGATCTGGTCCAGTCGAGTTCAGTCCAGTCCAGTCCAGTCCAGTCAAGTCTAGTCTAGTCTAGTCCAGTCAAGTCTAGTCCAGTCCAGTCGACCACAATCAGGAAGATCATTGTTGATGATGGCAGATGGCAACCTAGTCTTGCTGCCTCCTGTCTTCACTTCACTTTGAAGGCATCATTGATTAGTTTTCCATTGTGAATTACTTGTTATGTAGCATCATATAGCATAAAGCTAGTGCTGTATGAGGTTGATAAATATTTGTGGAGGTAAACCTGTAGTGCTGCAGCAGCTACCAAATTTCTTCTCGGTGGACGCTGTCGAAGGCCTTTTCGAAGACGATGAAACTGAGGTAAGGACATAATTGAGTGGGATTCTATACTCTGTTTTCTGATGATGCGTAGCGTAGAGTTCCAGTGTGATCCACACATGATTTGCGTTTTCTAAAGCTAATCAGCCTGTTCTGGTCGTAATTTTGAATCCAGATTATGTTTTGATTTCTCCTGGATGACGCAGCTTAAGATTTTGCCTGAGGTGGACAGCAGCATCATTATGCACCAGTTCTTGCAAAGACTTAGGTCTTCCTTCTCTAGAAGCTTGACAAGGTTGTCTTTCTTTTCGTTGTTCATCCTTGCAATGGTTTATCTTCTGCCTCACCATCTTCCTCATCTCAATCATCTTCCGTGTGTCCATCGACATCCATTTCTTGTCTTCTTACTTCTTCCTTCGTTATATGTTTATGCAGGTTCCTTTCCACATAGCTCTTTAAGTGTTCTTCCACGGAGATTTCTTCAGAGATGCTGCTTAATGTCTCCCATTTTTTCCTGGTGACTGCCATGAAGATGTTCTCTGTGGTTTTATGCTTCAGTTTGTCTTCTGGATGTTGAACTTGAACTGTGGTGTATCATCACTTGCTTCTCTGAAGGCTTTCAACTTGATTTTGAAGGGAGGTTCCGTGCTCTAAATAATGAGTGGTGTGAACCTATATGTGCTTCTCTTCTTGATCGGATCTTGTGTGCAGTAAGCTGTATCTCCAATTTCTTCACATTGAAGTGAAGTTGACCTGATTTTTAGTGTACCTGGTATCTGATGAAATCCATGTCACTTTGTGAATATCCTTGTGTTTGAACACAGTGCCTCCAATCGCCAAATCGTTGAATGAGCAGAAGTTTGCGAACAGTTCTCCATTCTGGTTCATTTCACCGAGTGCTTCTTGACCCATGATGAGTTCTTTACCTACATTGTCCACTCCTTGTTTGGAATTCCTGTCAACCATCAGAATTTCGATGTCACCAACTGGAGTCATAATATAACAATTTGTCTTGTGCAGATTTTGACTAAAATTTTTCCTCACCTAATAACATTTCTAATTTCTTTTCATAACAAGTCCTCCTTCACAGGTTGTCAGCTCGCCCTTTCAATGACTTTCGCATAATATATGATGGTCAGATCATCACATATATTTCGTTCACTAGTAAGTTTTTAATAGTACGATACGGATACATTGTCGATAACCTAATCAAGAGTTTACTCCTTCACCGAAGTGTAGTAGTATAATATGAGCCATCAAGTCTTCGTTTCAGCTGAAGACTAAATAAAAACGAACTGGTTATTTCTGAGCTATCGAACAGTGAAGACCAATAATTTTCATCGGGAACATAATATGGTTTAACTTAGCGTACACCAGCAACTTCAGTTGTCAAGCGATGTAGAAAACATTAAAAGTCAAACATCTCGAAAAACATTGATGTCCACTTACCTAATCAAATAAATAGCTGTATTTCTCGACCTGAAGACGGCATTCGACTCCGTTGTTCGAGAAGCCTAATGACAATATCCCTCACTGAAAAGCGTGCCAACTAAGTACACCACCTTACTGAAGGCTGTCTACTCAAACACGTGAGGGTGTTGGAGCCAATGATGAGATAGCCGAGGAGCTATTTTCTTGGACTGATGTCCTTCAAGGGTGCTTACTGTCTCCATTCCTATTCAATTTATCATAGATACTCGTATGGCGGTCTCCCTCTCGTCACCTGATAACACAGAGGTAGACCTAATCGCAAGAGAATTTTTGTTAGACCTAGAACACGCAGATGACATAGTCCTGTTAGGTGAAGACATTGACAAGATGCAGAGCCTTCAGAACACTTTGAGTGACAGTCTGAGAATGGGACGCGTTTCTCACCATCCAAATGCAAACTGTTGCTCCAGGATTGGTCTCCAATATTGCCAGGGCTAACAATAAAAAGTGTAGAGCTTGAGTGTGCTGACCACTTCACTTACCCGGTAAGTGAAGTAGGATGGGCCATAGTGGCTTAGTGGCCGATGAAATCTCTACAAGGATATAAAAGGCTTGGCTGGTTTTCGCCAACTTACGCCACCTTTATCGCCACTATGACATCCGATTGTCTATCAAGCGTCGCGTGCACTGCACAGTAGTCCCGTCTGTTATACTGCATGGCTGTGAAACATGGCTATTGAAGGTGGAAGATATGAGAAGGCTTCAAGTGTTTGACCACCGTTGCCTTCGCAGTATAGGCCGTATTTCGTGGTGTCACCACGTGAGTAATGCAGAAGTCATATGTAGAGTCCTAGGGAGTAGAGGTAAATCATTTGACGAGATTATGAAGCTTCATCGACTGAGATGGTTGAGACACGTGTTACGTATGCCTAGTCACCGATTGCCTCGTCACACAATGTTGGCCGAAGTAGGTCCAGGCTGGTAAGGCCCTAGGTGTCATGGCATCAGTGTATGAAGTGTTTGACTGTTGGTTTCAGCCATTTGGGGCGATCTAGACTAGCCGGTTGGGGTCCACGGGACAAGAGGAACCAGTGGTTGGAGAGTGACCCTAGGCAAAAAGGCTGAGAACCGGTGTCAGTGGCGCAGATGTATACACACACATTATCCTCATCTTAACGATGCTATACTGAATCTCATCATTTTGTCATTCTACCTTTCTTTCTCCTCCTACTTTATATTTCTTTTGAATGAATTTTTTCTTCATCTTGCTCTTCACTGCCTTCTTACTTGATGCACTGTACTAAGGTGTGGCAGCTTGGACTGTTACGCAGTAATGCCTGGTCCTATGTTGATAATGATGATGATTACCCAATTAAATAAAAAGATAAATACAAAATGAGGTTAAGTGAGATGGATGGGGCTTTCAGCAAACATTTTTATATTTTTCCCTTTAATGTGATAAACGTCTGATCTATGGTGCCATCATTCCTCAACTTTTGACCAGTATTATAATCTAACAGAATAACCAGAAATGAAGCAGTCTCGATATTCTTGGTATTTCACTGAGGAGACATGGTGTAAGCACTACAGTACTTCATCCCCCCACGGTATTTAGACAGCATACTTAGGCGCATGGGTGAAAGATATGTGATATTCGATATTTTGATTGTCTTCATATTATGTATTTCTTTCAGCATGGCTGTCATCTTTTCAAAGTGGAATTCAAATTCTTGGAACGCCTTGCTCAGAAAAATCATCAGTGATAATCACTATATCAGAAACAGTTTTAGGATTAATCCATGTATATACTCAACCTCAGCAGATAAGTTATCACAAAAAGTTAACTATATACATTGGAGTGAATGTAGTTGGTGTGAGTATTCTCCACTTCAAAAAAAAGATTAATTCCTGTTTGTGGCCCAGATCCAGAGTTAACACTACACGCAAGAGGTATCTAATTGGAATCAATGACAGTCAAATTGTAGCCTGATCATCTAGTATTTACTTGAATATATTTCAGGTCTTACGTTGAGCATCTGTCTGACAAGATGAACTGCACTGCTGAATATGACAACTGACTATTATTTAGCATTCAGACATTTCTTTAGCCTACCAAGAGACACAAATCTATAAAAATATCGAAGTATTCTTTCAAGCTGTCAGGGTTTCGTTGACCTCATATACATCAGTGCTGATCCAGCAGCTCTACAGCGAAGATCATCTTAACACAAATCGGAATGACTTGTGACAACAATTCGTATTTTAGTTCAGACCACTCACTGAAGCTACACTTACTACCAAACTTATAAAATGGTTACTGTTCTTTCAAATTCACCACTCTTAAGCGTTCCTTTACTGTGTAATGAAAGTAAATCGAGGAATATTAAAATTTATGTGGTTTGCATTTTATGGGAGTTTGACTGACATCACGTAAGCGATTTGTTGGAAACTCGGGAGTCCAGAACAGCTGTTTCGATTTAGTATAGGACTCCTCAGCAGTACGCCCCAGAAAATTCTCCAATGTTCGAACTCAGAGACTTCAGGACTTCTGGAGAAAGCATTAACCGTTCAGCCACAAGGACTAACACTTCCACGTTTACAGTGGTTCTCTAACTGATATCAGTTCATAATAAAATAAATATTCAGTTCCACTATAAATGCTAACCATATCGAGAGTTATTTCTAACCGATCGTTGCCTGCTTCTATGGATATTCCGCATTATTGTGAAGATTATCTGTAAGAAGTCATCTTTCCTCTTTTACTTTGAAACAATTTAATTCGGAGCTATTGCACAGATATAATCTGGGTCAGTTACAACTTTTGGTGTTTAATGAAAGTAAAATTTCAATTTTACCGTCCCATTTCTTTCGTTTAACTCAGTAGTGAGTACTCCAAGTTAATTGGAGGACTTTTAACGAATGCTTGTTACACTTTTTAGTCATCTGTCAAGTGGAGTTCTGAAGCTTTCCGACGAGTTTATTTCTCACTTAGTACCATTTGTAGCCTTCATTTGAGTTATTGTCTATCTCATAAGATTATAACACATTCTCATAATCAAGGCACATATTACTTTTGTATATTATTTTATTATTATTATTAGTCCCTTGGGTTCCTAGTGGAACATAGGGCTTCAGTAGCACGTCTCCAGTGACCTCTGTTCTCTGAAATCTTTTGAACCTGGTCCCACGACAGCCCACAAGCTCTCATTTCCTCCTCGCACGATCTCCTCCATGTCACCCTCGGACGTCCAACTCGTCGCTTCCCATGGGGATTCCACTCGAGCAACTGGCCTGACGCGTGATGTCCTCATTCGGCCTTCTCAGTGCATGGCCAATCCATCTCCACTTCTTCCTGCATATTTGTTGCGTGATAGGTTCTTGGTTGATTCGTTCCCAGAGTTCCTTGTTGCTTATTCTCATAATTCTGGCCACCTGAACTTCAGTAGCGAGCCAGCGTAAGCAGTTGTTGATGAATGTCTGTAGTTTATTGGAAATCCCTTTCGTGACGCGCCAAGTCTCTGAGCCATACAAGAGCATTGACTTGACGTTGGTGTTGAAAATCCGCATCTTGTTCACACTTTATGCTGAGTGCAGAAGATCTCCACACTGGTTTCAGGTTAATGAAAGCCTGTCTTGCTTTTCCGATTCTGACTTTGACGTCCTCGTCCGTCCCGCCTGTAGTTGAAACAGTGCTTCCTAGATAAGTGAAGGAGGTTACTTCCTTTAAGTTTCTCCCGTTGATGGTGATTGGAGTTTGTTGTTGTTGTTGATGGTGGTGGTGCGGTATCTTCATCACTTCTGTCTTCTCTATATTCACCTGAAGTCCCGTCTTCGCTGCCTCTTCTATCAACTTGTTAGTTTTTGCCTGCAGATCTTCAAGTTTATGTGACATTAGGCACAAGTAATCGTTGGCGAAATCCAGATCTTCTAGGTTCTTTTCCGCAGTCCAGCCAGCGTATCCCCCTCTTCTCGCTGCCTACTGTTTGCTGCATGATCCAGTCCACCACAATAAGGAATATCATGGGGGATAGTAGGCAACCTTGTTTCACTCCTTTTGTATAAGCCTATTGAAATATGTTTTTATGCGTTTGCCAGTTACGTCATTTTTAATTTCTTTAATGCAAAAATTCCCATTCAGACATTTAGTAAAATAAACAATGTGAGCGAAGAAATATTTCTTTTCAATTAGTTCCTCATCAATGGCTCTACACTATTATAGCATCTTCAAACGTAAAATTACATACCAGTCTAGTGGTAAGAGTTGTTCAATGAAAGGTTATCAATCTGTCTTAATTACCTGATCAATTATCACCTTCTTGATACTTTGAGATTGATATTCTTTCATTGAACAACTCTTACCTCTAGACTGGTATGTAATTTTACTTTTGAAAATGCTATATTAGTGTAGAGCCATTGATGAGGAACTAACTAAATAGAAATATTTATTCGCTCACATTGTTTGTTTTAATTTCTTGTTCAAAAAGGCTAAGTCTACTGAACCCTTTTTAAGATACCGAATAAACTGAAAACATAAGATTGTTGCTTTGTTTCGAATATAAATATTTTATTCACTCGGGGATTCTAAAAAACTAATATTAGATACGAAATAATGATGAAACCAAGAAATAATTCCTCGACTCCATGAATAGTTTTATCAGATAATGTCTTGATACACTGCCAGCCTCACTGTTTTATCAGCAGGTCTGGTGTATTCCATAACCATAACTTCATAAAAATATCAAGTATATCCAAATGTAACACGGAAGACTATACAGGAAAAAAGATTTTCATCACGCATTGACCTCTATGAACTTACATGTCATACAATCCTGTTGAGAAAGGATATTTGTTATTCTGGATCTAAGGAGTTTGTGAATATCTTTCTATAGTTCATTGATTGATTGATTTTGTAATTCTCCCAGATATCTTCATTATCGGAGTTCAAAACAGAATATGACAACATCAAATGTGTATGCAAATCACATACACAGATCAAACTTTGAACTGAAATGGCAAATATCCTACATTACACAAAAAAAGTGATAGACAAGATGATTCTCAGCACTGAAACATAAATTGGAAGCAAAGTACTTGTAATAGATGTTCAAAGCTAGTGGATGTAACATCAACTGATCAAAAGGATAGGGAACAGTAAGACTGTATCGGATCATTAGGTGTATTACGTTTACATACATCAGTGGTTCTTCAGAAATAGTCAACTAATTTCTACATCTGTTGGATTGCGAAGGTTAAAAAATGTCAACAAAATCCCTATAAAGACAATAGTCTTCAGAGTCAAAGTAAAACAGCATAAAGTCGGTTATTCTAACCTCTGGATTACTCAAAGGATAAGTGAATATCATCTAGCAACAAGCTGACACTATGCAACCTTCTTGATTTCAATGCACGCAGACAATAACGATCCTAGAATAGGATATCAGAATGTGAAAATTTTTCAAACAGCAGGTTAAATAACTGCAAGACAATTTCTAGAAGAATGATGTTCCAGCTAAATGGAAATGAACAGCCAGATATGAACCAAGTGCAGATAATGCAGACGAATAAACTAATGAAGCATGAAGAGACAGTAAAAAAAAAATGCCTGAACAAGACTCTAACAAAGACTTCTTACCAGCAGGACTGTATGGAATGTTAGTCTAAAAAGGTTAAGATGTGATAAGTATCTCTTCCTCAACCTATAACTCGATATCACTTTAGGATGGCAAAAGTATTGGACAAACAACCGTATAACACTTCAATACACTTCGATTCTGTATGAAGTTAGTCTGGAGGATATCATCAAACGTGGTGATGAAACATTCCAGACAAAATATCATACCTAAGACGACACTGAATCATCATGATCATCCTCAATATGAGTGTAAAACTTTGGCACTGCAACAGAATATTATACCATATTAAATTTGTTTATTTGATTTGTAACACATAATGATACGGTACTATTTAATTACGTTTCCAGCATAAATGATAACTGCTCACAATCATGTCAATGTAATCACATTACTCTCGATAGCTGATTTTTACAGTTATGCCACCTAATACTCTTGTTTTTACTGGTAGTAAAATTTTCCATATCTCTAGTATAGGTGTTATATCAAAAACTCCCTGAAACATATAAAGTCAGTAGTGGATGCAATGTTAGATTTCAGGATAAAACAAAAGACAGATGGTGATTGGATACCACCATCTATGGAAAACCGGCATATCCTAACAGGTATCTCGTCCTCAAGTCATCTCATCCAATGACAGGCTTAGTCAAATGTCTACTTCATAGAGCCAGAAAACTGATATAACATTTATCCTCTACAATTCATTAAAGGGCTCGTACGAATACACAAGAAATGAGGTAATAACAGTAATGCGAGTACGAATGATAACGATAACACAAGTAGAATGGAGTTTACAGCCTCCATTGTGTAATCCTTTCAAGAGTGTACATCAAAAACTTTACGTAGGATCCTCAACAAATCTAGAATCAGTGTAGCATTTAAACCTACAAACTTACTCAGAAATAAGCTTTCTAGGCTGACTTTAACATCCGATAGAACCGATTCAGCAAAATAATCCTATCTATCAAATTTCATGTAACCAATGCAAGGTCAAGTACGTAGGTCAAACCTATCGGTCGGGGTCAGTCAGAATAGTGGAACACGGGAATGCAGCTAAATATAAAATAACAGACTTGAATAAGATCAATAATGTAGAAAAAAACTCGACTATTGCAATGCACACATTAACACAGAACTACGCAATAGGGTGGGATAAAGCCAATATAAGTAGGTGGAGGGAGAGATTGATTACTCAATATTCATTCATTGAATAAACACGCAGCAAATGTAATAGAAATGACACAACACCTATACCAGAGATATGAAAAATCTAACTGTTGCTAAAATCAAATAATATGAGGCGAGAGGACTATCAAACTGGGATATCAAAGAAGTGTTATTACATTGTAATGATTACGCTGGATACGTCATGAAGTAATCAATACTAGAACATTGGGTGTTATAGATCAAATAAACAAATCTAATATGGAATCATCATTATTATCGTATAACAGACATCTTCTTGATGATTTCTAACTTCTTCCGTCTGCTTTCCAAACTGGATTATCATACACACAATCTCACTTACTACAGTCATCTTCTAAATAAGCCTTACGTGTCCTTGAAGACAAAGATAAAAAACCCACAACTTTATTCATACAACCAATTGACTTAACAAAAAACACAAAATACTTTCCACCGGGAAGTAATTTGGAAGCTGCTTCAGCACTACGGGTTAACCGCCATAAATATTCATCAACCTCATACAACACCAGCTATATGCTATATGATGCTACATGACAAGTAATTCACAATGGAAAACTAATCAATGATGCCTTCAAAGTGAAGTGAAGACAGGAGGCGGCAAGACTAGGTTGCCATCTGCCATCATCAACAATGATCTTCCTGATTGTGGTCGACTGGACTGGACTAGACTTGACTGGACTGGACTGGACTGAACTCGACTGGACCAGATCATGCAACAAAATGTGAGGTGTGGAAAGAAGAAGATTCACTGTTTGACTGGTGAAAAGACACGAGAAGAAGATTTGCATTTCACCAACAATGATGATTCATATCTGATGTCTTGTCACACAAACTCGGAGATGTCCAGGTGAAAACTGACAGGTTGACAGGAGAGTGGAGGTGATGCGAAGCGAGAAGAGACGAGACGAGATGAGGTGAGGTGAGGTGAGATGAGACAACGAAGATGCAACTCGTTTCGGGTGAGCGTTGAGAAGACAGAGGTGATGAAGTTATCCAACAACGACAACAACAACAACAACGACAAGAATTGGGAATCAGAGTCAACAGAATAAATCGAAATGAAGTCATCTCTTTCATCTACCTCTCTACATCTCTACCTAAGCAGCATCATCTCAACTACAGGCGGTGACATGGATGACGATGTCAAATCAAAGACAGGATTGGTGAGACAGCATCACAGGCCTCCTCTCATTATTCTGAAATCAGTGTGGAGATCTACTCTACTCCACTCCACTCCACTCCACTCCACTCCACTCCACTCCACTCCACTTCATCCCACCTCACTTCACTTCACTTCACTGCAGTCAGCATAAATCGTGAACAGGATGTGGATTTCCAACACCAATCTCAGTCATGTCAGTGCTTCTATGTGTTGCTTGAGAGATTTGATGCGTTACGGA
Source organism: Heterobilharzia americana (assembly GCA_944470555.2). Classification (NCBI taxonomy): domain Eukaryota; kingdom Metazoa; phylum Platyhelminthes; class Trematoda; order Strigeidida; family Schistosomatidae; genus Heterobilharzia; species Heterobilharzia americana. Next base: position 82,783,276 of record OX104130.1, on the reverse strand, counting down.
AAGCATTTCCAACAAACTGTAGACAAGCATCATCAACGTGTGCCACCTATGCTCACTGGATACTGAAGATGAGACGAGATGAGATGAGATGAGAAGATGAGAGTGCATAAGTAACAATGAAGTCACTGTGACTGGCTGGCAACGAACCAACGAATCAAGAACCCATCACTCAATGAATGTGTAAAATGAAGTGGAGATGTATTGTATTGGGCATGCAGTGAGGCGATGTTTTGGGGACATCATGCGTCAGGCTATGCCATGCCGTCGAGAGGGAGCTGACTGGGAAATTTCTAGTTGAGCATGTGATAGTGATATGGGGGTGGTTGTGTGTTGGGAAGATATGAGTTTTTGCTGGCATTCTTGACGTCAGATTACAGATACTGCAGTGAAGATAATGGAATGTCGACGTGCTGCTGAAGCCCCCTGTTTCGCCAGCAGTTCAAGGTATAAATCAAAATGAACAAAGGAAAACTGTTCATTTGTTTTAGAACAATCCTTTTCAAAATTTGGTTTTGTTTTCTATTGCGTCATAACAATAGTTTATAGAATTCACTTCATTGAGTGAAGAACGTAGTACATACCTCTGAAATATGTCAAAGTTATCACTAAAAGAAGTTTAGTATCAAAAGTGTTGCTGCCCACTTGATTTCTGCATATTTGCTTAGCTAAAGTTTATGTCTGCTACAGGGTTCTAAACTTCCGGGTTCCACGTTTGGATTATCATTATATCATTTTTATAATTTAGGAGTGTATTTCAACACTTTCAATCCATGAGTTAATGTCCTTGTATAAAATGTAGTTGTACATGCTCAGAAGATTCCTTCGATGACAAAATTGAAGCTGACTGAATAAATACCTAGGTATATATATTTTTAGATTGATACGGCATACAGTAATGTAACGTTAGTAACTTGATGACCTTTCCATCATAAATTTTTCCTTATAATCATAATAATGTAACCACAGATTTTGACGTCTTATTCTTATAGTCCCATCAAAAATGGTTTGTTATTACTTTGATATGATAATGAGCAATAATTTATGCTTGAAATTTCATCAAGTGACTTATCTCGTGTCACTATGTTCTATACCAAGTAAACAAATCGACCATAGAGTTAGGTTTTACTACAATACCCATGTCTTACACTCATATAAATCATACAATGTCTGACTGATATTTTACTAAATCAATCCATCGAAAACAATTCATTATAGACAATGGTTGGTGTATATAGAAATTGCCTTACAATGATTACGTCATTATTTCCATGATTTATTGCCTGATGGTATCATTGATGATTGAGTTTTAAAGTCCAGCTATTGTTATTAAGATTTTAGAGGATTATAAAACAATGATATGTAGAACAGCATTGTGATACAATACCTTTCGGTAGCATTTAGCGTTTACTGCTAAATGAAACTGTATAAATAACATTAGTGAAAGAATTACAAATATTTCAGTTAAGAGTCTCATCTTTTCAGTGATTTCATTATCAGATTTGGAGGTGATTCTTATAAACATAGCAACAAGAATAATGTTCTTGGACACTTCCTGAACATGGGTCACTCTTATCTCAAGAACCTCCTCATTCAAAACTATTTATAAAGTAAAAAGAAGCCTTTCAAAGGTGTTATATCTTCTTACTGTTTGCCTCGCTAAAGCTTTTGCCATCAAGTGGAGACATTCAAGCTTTTTACACGGAGCACAAAATTCTTCATCCTATTCTCTTTTCATGATCTTAATTTTCAGTCTTTGAAATCATAATTCTTCTTATACAGTTCAATCTTTACGTAATTTACAGTTCATTTTTGTTTCTACACTCTTTCTGAGTACTTCTCAGTTTCCAAATATTTTATGATTTTGCAAACTATGTAATTTTTAAACAACTCCAGTCATATGCCAATTATTATATTTATTATTTGTCCCGTGGTTTCCTAGTGGAACATACTGCTTCAGTAGCACGTCTCCATTACACTACCTTCTCTGCAATCTTTTCAACCTGGCTCCACAACTGCCCACAACCTCTAATTTCCTCCTCACACCATCTCCTCCATGTCATCCTCACCACAAACGCCCAACTAGTAGCTTCCCATCTGGGTTCCACTTGAGAGTTTGGCCTGGGGCGTGATGTCCCCGGTCGGCCTTTCCATTATATGCCCAATCCATCTCCACTCTCTTCCTCTGCATATTTGCTGAGCGATAGGTTCTTGGTTGGTTCGTTGCCAGCCAGCCACAGTGAGTTCCTTGTTGCTTATTCTCATTATTCTGGCCATCTGATCTTCAGTAGGGAGCCAGTGTAGGCAGTTGTTGATGAATGTTTGTAGTTTGTTGGAAATCCCTTTCGTAACGCGCCAACCATGGTATCTAACACAAGAATTAGTGATGATATAGCTTTGAGAGTGAAATCGCTGAGACGAGACTCTTCAACGAAATACTTGTCCTCCTTTCATGTCCTGATGGGGTCTATTTCACACAATGGAAAATATAACATCATCATTTAAAAAACTTCATTCTCATAATAGGCCACCTCCTGTAGAGCACTATCACGTTGACACATATACGATACCGAAATGACTTAAATGGAAGTGAATTCAACTTTCATTAAGTTGAAAAACGCTTTGAACAAAGGACTCTGAATTGTTCACGTCTGCAACCGTTAGACATTCCATTGATTCTAAATTGTCATTGCCGAATCGATTCCAATCAAGCAATTTCAACCTAACCTATACAGACAGAAAGATTGTGATTCTTCTCACCTTGTTCCAATAACGTTTCATTGACCTAGATGCATCGCTCTTTTTCTTACATCTTACTTATCTACTGATTTCAACTGAAACTATCTCTCATACTAGTCAACTTGGGCAATATGCATTTATGTTCTCCTGGAATCATTTCAATGGTTGTTAAAAAGCAAAATTTCGCTGTTTTTTACTGTTCCCTAAATATGTTGACAGAGATTGGTCAGTTTGACCTTTAATGAAAAAGAGGAATTGTAAGCAACAGTAAATAATAACTGATAACCATTGCACTAGAATAGACGGATACTGGAATTCAGTCTCAGTGGGAACACCATAAGTCACTGAGAACCACGCGTATCTGTTTTAAAAGTATCAGATATGACGAAACACTCCTTCTAGGTTCCACTGTCAAGAATATTGTATGATAAGCTTTTCTCTAGGATCCACTTAACCGCTTAGTAATTCAAGCTTAAGTTGACTATACAGCGTAATTTTGGAAACATCAGCTGCCGTTTTTCTAATCGTCAGACCGATTTAATTTTCTTGTTTCTTTCGTACAGAAGTATATTTGCTAACTGCAATAGTTCTGTGTATCTTTTACGCTATCAGTCACTTAACAGAAACCTAGCTTATATTATTTCGAAAACATGATGTGTCATTGTTTGATGATCAATCAACTACAAACAATTTATTGCATGAAATACTATACTGTATGAATTCTTGCATCCTGCTACTTAGTTGCTAAAATGCAGTACGGTATAAATGCTTCACACTATGTTCATCCTCCAGTTTAGTGAGCACCGAAGAAATGAAGTATTCTTAAGAACTCTCGAAAGTAGAATGTCTAATCCTTAAAATCTGCATTATGTGTGGGTTAGTTGGTAGAGGAAATGTAACTGGTATTATCTTGCGAACAAACGTTCTCATTCTTCTTGTTGAAACTTAAGAATTTCACAGACAAAGACTCTATTTATGTAAAATATAGTTTTAAACGTTAACTTTTTCAGAGAAAGCTCTCAGCCTCTCTTACCATATTGCTTCCTATAACGTTTGAGATAACATGAGTTGTTAGACGAATATTTGTCACTGTAGATTAAGAAGGGAAACGCAAAACCATGATGTTATCAATCTTCAAGCTGTGAATCTCTGAATTGTATCTTCCTTCCATCAAATAAAGAGTTGTGTGTGTTCTGGATTCAAAATTACGACCAGAACAGGCTGACTAGCTTTAGGAAACGCAAATCATGTGTGGATCAAACTGGAACTCTACGCTACGCATCATAAGAATAGAATGCCACTCAATTATGTCCTTACCTCAGTTTCATCGACTTCGAAAAGGCCTTCGACAGCGTCCACCGAGAAGTAATTTCCCAGACAGCTACTTCAACACTACAGATTTACACCCACAAATATTTATCAACCTCATACAACACCAGCTATATGCTATATGATGCTACATGACAAGTAATTCACAATAGAAAACTAATCAGTGATGCCTTCAAAGTGAAGTGAAGACAGGAGGCAGCAAGACTAGGTTGCCATCTGCCATCATCAACAATGATCTTCCTGATTGTGGTCGACTGGACTGGACTAGACTTGACTGGACTGGACTGGACTGAACTCGACTGGACCAGATCATGCAACAAAATGTGAGGTGTGGAAAGAAGAAGATTCACTGTTTGACTGGTGAAAAGACACGAGAAGAAGATTTGCATTTCACCAACGATGATGATTCATATCTGATGTCTTGTCACACAAACTCGGAGATGTCCAGGTGAAAACTGACAGGTTGACAGGAGAGTGGAGGTGATGCGAAGCGAGAAGAGACGAGACGAGGTGAGGTGCGGTGAGGTGAGGTGAGGCAGCGAAGAAGCAGCTCGTTTCAGGTGAGCGTTGAGAAGACAGAGGTGATGAAGTTATCCAACAACAACATCAACAACAACAACAGTGACATCAACGACAAGAATTGGGAATCAGAGTCAACAGAATAAATCGAAATGAAGTCATCTCTTTCATCTACCTCTCCACCTCTCTACCTAAGCAGCATCATCTCAACTACAGGCGGTGGCATGGATGACGATATCAAATCAAAGACAGGATTGGTGAGACAGCATCACAGGCCTCCTCTCATTATTCTGAAATCAGTGTGGAGATCTACTCTACTCTACTCCACTCCACTCCACTCCACTCCACTTCATCCCACCTCACTTCACTTCACTTCACTGCAGTCAGCATAAATCGTGAACAGGATGTGGATTTCCAACACCAATCTCAGTCATGTCAGTGCTTCTATGTGTTGCTTGAGAGATTTGATGCGTTACAGAAAGCATTTTCAACAAACTGCAGACAAGCATCATCAACGTGTGCCACCTATGCTCACTGGATACTGAAGATGAGATGAGATGAGGTGAGATGAGAAGATGAGAGTGCATAAGTAACAAGGCACTCACTGTGACTGGCTGGCAACGAACCAACGAATCAAGAACCCATCACTCAATGAATGTGTAAAATGAAGTGGAGATGTATTGTATTAGGCATGCAGTGAGGCGATGGTTTGTGGACATCATGCGTCAGGCTATGCCATGCCGTCGAGTTGGAGCCGACTGGGAAATTTCTAGTTGAGCATGTGATGGTGACATGTGGGAGATTGTGTGTTGGGAAGGTGTGAGTTTTTGCGGGCATTCTTGACGTCAGATTACAGAGACTGTAGTGAAGAGAGTGAAATGTCGACGCGCTACTGAATCCCTATATTCCATTTGGAACCCAAATGATAAATTATAATAGTAACGATTGAAATACAATACAACTTCATTTACCAGGAGCATTTCTGTCTATCAGCCCGTCCTGACGATAGCCTCCAGCCACCTACCACCTAACAAGTTGCGTGGCTATGCTGGGTTACCTAGCATGGTGTCAACTTTGCGAATATGTTCGATGGATTTCGATCTACACTGAGGACTAGACAACATGCAACTGGGTGTTCTGCCATCACCAATCAATGCTATCATATATGTTAAACATTGTTACCATACTTGTTTGTCTAGCCTTCATGTTCAATCCATAGTTTTGAAGATTATGTATTTAAAAGCGTTGGATAGTTGCATTGATTGGACTTCAGTAAATAGTCTTCATTGCCTTAACCACCATTATTCAAAACGATAACTGGTAAATGTAAGTGATAAACCTTCAATCCGGTTGACGCCATTAATGATTCTTCAAGATAATATCTATTTCGCAGATTCTTCATGACATTTTTATTTGTATATCTATCTTCTGAAGAAAAATTATTCCCATATGAATAAAATGAATAGGAAATTTTATTTTTGATATACTCTACGAAGTCATATTGGTATGGATTGTGAACATCCCCTTTAACTTGGGAACAATTTTAGGATTTCGAGTGACAAGAACTCAAATTTCAGTCTTTGGATAATATCTTAGGATGGCAATAGCATAAGTGTCTCCGAAAGCATTTAAAGTGAAATTACCTTACTCACAATTTTAGACCATTAAGCTAGTTATCATTAGTTAGTTTTATCTGTGTTGTTCGCCAACCGACAGACGAGCATGACATGTTTAGAAACCTGAATCACAATATTTTCATGCTATCTAGAAAGTTGCTTATCGAACTAACAATTATCATATTGCTATGAGTAGAGAGAAGCAGAATGATCGAAATTAGATATATGTAATAGTGATTACACGCAGCTATCATATTGAAGCATATTGTAGAATGTGTGACAACCTGTAGTAGGTAAATTGCACTGCTAGTTGAAACTGTCATTCATCTGGAATAAAATAAATTAAAGCAACACATTGAGGCTTATTTCCTCTGAATAACGTTGAAACGCTAGCAGTGTCTTAGGGTCGCAAGGGACATCCTATACTCAGTGACTAATCTTTCAAAATATTACAAAGCATTGTAATGTTTTCGGTTTCATATGTTTCTGACGACTGACTTTCGAAACATACATAAGTTTTAATCACCCTTACCTATTGAGCAACAGGTGTGTATATAGCTGAAGCTAATTATCCTTTATTGATACTTTTAGTTTCCCCTTTTTGTCAAATAGGTATTCATCATGAAATGACATCATTTGAAGGAACATTGAAAACCTGGAAGCACTGAACAGCTATTTCGTTTCTATATGGGACTCCTCAGGAGCGGGCATCTATGACACCACCCCTCCTTCGGAGATTAAACCCATCACGTTCACGTTTCATGACCAGCACGTTACCATTGAGCCTCTTGGCTCGTGGGGCGAACCCGGAGACTATGAGGACAAATACGCAACGATAACACTGGTTAATGGTCGTGCTATGTCGTGAACTGACAGAAGTTGGAAATATAGAGTACTGTATTCTGAGTCAGTGGCTAATGGTTACTTATTGACCACGGAACCTGAAGCTCTTATTTTCGATCCCTGGTGGGTCATAGCCACGCGTTTGGACTGCTGGCAAGTCTCATACTGGGGTGAAACAGTATACCAGTCCCTCCAGTTTCTGAGTGTTTCTCCAAATGATGTCAGTCCATGATGAATATCAACTTGAAAAAGCATTAAGTCCCCACAAAACCTGAAATTAAATTCTCATTTTTGTTCTGGACTGAGCTGACTGTGGTTTGTCGATAGATGAGCTCCTATGTGTATGCTACAATATTGCTTGAAGACGTATCATTTCATAATTAGCTTGGTGGTTGATAATTGTGGACTATAGGATATGTGTTAATTGTGTCTACAGTATAGAAGCAAGTAATCAGAGAACTAGATAGCAGCAACGCTTTACTTCCTTACAAAGCGATGAATTTCCTCTACAGTATAGACAAGTCCTAACAATAATAATAAACAATGACAAAAAGAAAAGTTTCATATCACCTATTTATTTTTATCTGAAAGTTGAGTAACATATTGTTGTACAGTATGATCAAATGTAACTGCAGTGTTCACTCTGAACTCATTCAGACAGTATTGAAAATATCTTACTTTCCTGAATGAACCATTTGGATAAAAACGTATAGAGAAACGGTTCGTTAAATATTTAACTACTGTAGTATGAAAATAACAGGGAGAAATCAAGTCAGCGCAGAAGAGAAAATAGAAGGATTCCATGTGCTTAATATTAACATGATAGTTAACAGTAGTAATCAGTTTATCATTGTGGTTTAATGTTCTTCTACCTTATTATTATTATTATTTATTATTTGTCCCTTTAATTCTTAGTGGAACATAGAGCTTCAGTAGCATGTCTTCATTTCACTCTGTTCTCTGCAGTCTTTTGAACCAGGCTCCACGACTGCCCAGTAGCCCGGAAGCTAGGTTCAAACAGTGTTCAGACATTCTATGTCCCAATTCTTACGTTCGCTTTCATCGAGAGCAAAGAAGACATATTGGCCAATTGGCTTCCCGAAGGCTTTCACCAACTGGCATCATTTTGCCTCTCTGATTCCAGAGAGGAATAAGTTTAATTTTATGTCTTATACTTTCTTTATGCTTTGAAGTTTCTTTAGCGGTTAGATTGGTTTTACGGGATAGGGTTGTTAGCCCTATACCCAACCTTCCATGTTTATCCGGGCTTAGGATTGGCTATTAACTAGTGAACTGAGAGAGGTTTCTTCAACCTTACTGTAGAGAATATCACCAAATCTGATGATGAAACACTTACGGTAAACTATCAAAGTTCAAAGAACACCGAACTATAATCATCCTCATTCTGAGCTAAAAAAAATCTTTTCAGTCAGTACATCATTTAACTATCGAAAGGATACAATGAAATTGTTATTAACCAGTTGTTTTCAGTTTTAACTTGGTACATACTTGATTTGTATTTCGCATGATAATAATATTAATTTATAGTAATAAGATGAAAATTTTTATATCCTATTGAGAATAAATGCCTTAAAAAAGTGTTATTCATTTATCTTACATACAGAAATTTTGTATAGAGAGGAAAAAATAACTTCATGGTTAAGTTTTATGAATATTTTTATGTATTTGCCTTTCTATTTAATCTTTCAAGTCACTTAATAGTGAAACGATGTCTAATTTCTCTACAGAAATAAATAGTTTTAATCATAAAAAGGTATCCTTTGTAGTAGTAGAAATCGGGTAAACTTCAAGATTCGGCCTTAAAAAACTCACTTCAAAGTGAAACATATTCTCACATTCCATATAGACTCTGAAACAAAATCAACACTGAAAATTTCATTGGTTACGCTAACAAAATAAAAAAAATCACTGTATCATTGAAGCATTAAGTTTCATAAGACATTATAGGATAATCATGTCTGAATTTTAGTTTGTTGTTTAGAGGTGTAATACAGTGAAACGTTATCCAGTGGATGATACTGTTTCATTGTATGATGTTTCTAAAAAGAACAGACTAAAATGGAATCATAATCCACTACACATTAGTATTATTATTCTATGTCCCTTGGGTTCCTAATGGTACATAGGGCTTCAGTAGCACATCACCAGTCCACTCTCTTCTATGCAGTCTATCTAATCTGGCCCCATAACTACCCAAAAGCTTTCATTTCTTCCTCATACACAATCTCCTCCATGTCAACCTCAGCTGGAGCGCCCAATTCATCGTCTCCTATTTGGATTCCACTTAACGGCCTGGCCTGATGCGTCATGTCTCAAACCAATCTCCGCTTTCATCTTCTACATATTTGTTCGGTGATAGGTACTTGGTTGGTTCGTTGGCATGACAGACTTCCTTGTTGCTCATTCCCCTTTTTTCTGGTCACCTGATCTCATCTTCAGTGTCGAGTGAGTGTAGGTGGTATCTATTGATGAATGTCTGTAGTTTGTTGGAAGTACTTTTCGTGACACTCCAATTTTCTGAACCATCACATAACAGCACTGACTTGACTGAATTGGTGTTGAAAATCCGGATCTTGTTTTTTATGCTGAGTGGAGTGCAGAAGATCTTCATACTGCTTTCAGGTTAATGAACGCCTGTCTTGCTGTCTATCCGATCCTGGCTGCTTTGAAGTCCTCGTCTATGCCGCTTGTAGTTCAGACAGTGCTGTCTAGATAGGTGAAAGAGGCGACTTCCTTTAAGTTTCTCCCGCTGATGGTGACTGGAGCTTGTTGTTGCTGTTGTTGGTTGGGTATCAATCCACCACAATACTGAAGTTTTACTCCTATATTAATGATAACCTTATTTGTTATAATAAATACTAATGATTCCATAAGACAAGGAATTCTGAGTGGTAGTTTAATTTCACAGTAAAGTTGAAAGTGAACCGTTTTCAACTTTTATTCTTTATGTTACATGTATCTGATCAGTTTCACTGACTTCATGTCAATGAAACAGCTTTGTACTGATTTTTGATGAGCGTCGGGTTACAAACAATAAATAATTACGTAACAATAGGGAAACCAGTGAATATTAGTAGAAAAAGGAGGGGAAAGAAACGTACAAAGCAATACTAGAAGTAACATTATGTTAACGGCCACAGTAATGAACGTAGTCAAATACATTGGTTAGGTTTGTAAAGACGGATCGCAATTACACGTCGTATGTGAAGTAAGCGAGTGCCTAATCCATGTGGTAAATTAATTGGAATATGTTGAATAATTCTGAAAGCTTTTCTAGTATCTGCCTGATGTCTTATGTCAACTAGGTGTGCAAGTATAGAGTTCTTTATAGTTCTAATTTTTCCCTTGCTCAACTGTGATGGGTGGTGCTCAGAAATTCCACGATGAACCTGCATCATTGCAAACCCAACATAATAAGTTCCATAGGAGCAGCTGAAGTGATAAATGTCCATGAAAGTGGCAGAATCAAACATTTTAACTCTTTTTCTTGCGCCTAGAATCGAGTGGTTGTAGATAGGACATAATTTAGTGGCTAGGTATACTTTCTGAAAGGCTCTTTCTACGCGTTGCGTGATGATCTCACCGGCAACGTCACTCTTAAATTTCAGCTTCAACAAGATTTGCCTTTTAGGTACTGTTGGTGTTCTTGTCTTAACCCTGGTAACATTCACATGCTTAATTACAAACTTGTCTGGGTAGCCATTCCTAATAAGCAGATCATGGATGGTGGTGAACTCTTCTTCTATAGCATCAACTGGGCAGATAGCTGTGGCCTGGTATACTACACTTCGTTTCAGAGTTCTATCTAACCTTCTTACCAACTAAACATCACGAATCGGGATACCATCATCTCTCTTCTCTTCCACTGTGAAGTAGATTGCCGGATAAACACCAGTGAAATTATTTAGAACAGCATTCTTATCAATCTCACTTTTGAGAATAATAAAGGTATCATGTATGTTATGACAATTTTACTCTAACCGGCTGATAGTTTCGTTCTGCAAACCACTCTCTAGTTTTGCCAGAAAAAACTCTGCTGAGTGGACTAAGGGGTAACTTTATAGCTGCACCATCAAACTACGTGTAGAGTTCAATGTTGAAAAGGAATTGTACATCCATCGTAAACTTCAAAAGTAGTTTTTTCAATATGGAAACTGGAATACTTATTTCTATACTGTGCCTTATAAGTTCTTTGCAAAATGAAGTCTACTGTCCCCATTTAAGGAACGTAAGTAAAAAATATATGAAACATTTACATGATATCAGTAACTTACTGTCTACTTTTAGATCATCAATCTTTTCAATAAATTCAAAGGTATCTTTGAGACTGTACTTTACAACTTCTATATGAAGAGGCTTCTTTGCTCAATCAATCATTTTTCTAAATGTCTAAAGATAAATTTAGATTCGTGAGATCTTTAGGTTGAATATGATTGCATAAAATACGTTTAGAACCAAACTTTTATTTTATTTCAAACACTATAAACAACTAGTATAACTGCTTGTATTATACCATCGTTGATTGGACCGAATTGATCGGTGTCTGTTGGTATATGGGTTCCTGTATGGGTGCATCGGTATTGCCTGTGTTTTAATTATATATAGTAATGATGGACAATGTCTAGAAGTGTAGTCTAGGATGCGCATTCCTTCCTGTTTGGGACTAGTCAACTGGATGTACCTGCCTCCCAGTGAGTGACGTTCCCACCGGGACTCGAACTCGGGAGCGATCACTTCAAATAGGACGAAATGGGCATCCTGGATTCCATTGCTAACCACTATCCATCATTACTATATATAGCTAGAACACAAACAATATCGAGGCTTCCACACAGGAACCCATATGCCAATATAGACCGATCAATTCGGTCCAATCGAAGACGGTATAATACATGGAACTATAAAAAAAACTATACTCATCGCACAAGAAGTGGCTATCGTGGTTTAGTGGTGTAGTGGATAACGCTGTGGTGCTTGAAGTGATCGTTTCCAAGTCCAAGTCTCGGTGGGAACAACATCACTCACTTGTAGGTAGGTACATCCAGCTGACGAGTCCCAAACAGGATGAAATGTGCATTCCGGATTCCACTGCTAGCCACCATCCATCTATACTATAAACAGCTGTTTATCAATTACCTAAGTATTTTCAATGAACTTGGTACGATAAGCTATACAAGTTTGTTTATCAGTTATAGGAGAGCTGTCAGATAGCACTAAAAAGGCGAAATAAGACTGAACAAATCATTGGAAATAATATAGAGCTTGAGTAAGTGTGAGTATGGTTTGACTGATAAAGATCATGTAGATCAAAATGTAATGCAAATGAAATTAACAAATTTCATGACAAGGCTGTTTACTAAAGTATTGAAATGACATTCATTAATGAAATTGAACAGTGTCTTATATATTTCTAGAGTGACAATTCGTTGGTAACAGACTAACACTAAGTAAATAAAATAAGAATGATGTTACATCATGGTACTACATACAACTGAACCAATTTAAAGTGAAGGTTTCCATATGTAGTAGATTCTGATTCCCAGAGTTAATGTACGCTGACAGTGATCATAGTATCCAGATTCACCTAACAACATGATATATCTAGAACTTAATAATTTTCCCCTTTTTTTCCAAGCTTTTAGATTGGTTCTGAGATGTTTGATCACCAAACTAAACGATTTTATCAACACTTACATTATTATAATGTTGCATAAATGTTTGCGTAGGATATTTATTAACGTTGAGAGTTGTTGGCTTAGGTATAGTGATGACCTCTGTCCTTTACATGGTGTCCAGTTATTGACTTACTTGACTCATGCCGTCTCAGTTGTTCACATATTGAATCAATGTCCATATGAACTTTGACTACTGTTTTATTGTAGTATCAAGCTTCTAGAAATTTTACAGTAATTTTTATGCTTGTGTTTTGTTGTCTTTTTGAAGTAATTTCTGTGTTCAGTCACATATATTTACACTAATGATGAAATATGGTGTTGTTTGATTGTTGGTTGGTTCTTTGAACATCTGAATGACTGGATTGAAGATTTGAGCAACTAATTTTGTAGAATATATTCGTTATGTCTTTCTTCAGTAATAGATCCGTTAGCTTACATTAAGTATTTCTCGAAGATTTATTTGGTCAGAGAGATACATTGGTATCGAAAGAACAAATTGGTCTATTGAAAGTTTCTAAAACATCTTTGGTTTTTTTTTTGGGTTGACGTAATCGCCTTGATACATACTCCACTGACAGACATTTCTTGGTGAAGTTGGATAGATAGATATTGTTTCTGAACACTCTGTAAAGGTGGTTCTTTTTACTCCTCCTTAGTTGTTGATTGCTGTAATACTTCTTGGAGCCTTTGAATGATGCATGTACACAACATTTTTTTTATGCAACATAGGGTTGTTAATATTTCACTTCAAAATTTAATCTGGATGTATCGCAATCTTGTACATCTTAGTTAATCAGGTTCTGTCGTGTTCTACTGATCTTCCCGCTGAACTAAAATACGCTGTGATAAATAAGTCGACTAGTTTCATTTGGAAGATTATTATGGAATATTAATTTATTCATCGCCGTCTACCTTCATCCGTTTTAATGTCCTTGAATAATTGAGTTGCTGAATTAACTAAGTTTTGATAAATTGACTAATGGTGACTAATGATGGCAACAGTGTTTGTTGTGATACAAAATCTACTTTTAGTTGGTCGTAAAATCTAGGAAGAACTGGAATATTTGTCTTTACTTTTGCCTCTATCTCCTTCTCTTAAAATGATCAGATGATGATGACCAGATGATTGTTTAGCATTCTATGAATTCGGCTTTCTAGATGTTTATTAAGATTCTTGTTCATCAGTTGGTCATTTCCCTTATCAGAAAATATTTATAAGGCTTTTACTTCAGTTAATCTGCTTTTGTTTGTTGAAATGACAGTGATGGAGGACTGTGGAGAGATAACTCCCTTAGAGTCCTCCTTTAGTGTCGTTTATGGAGTCAAAGGCTTGCATACTTGTAAGGAGAATAAATCAATTCATAGCCTAATCTGCTACCTTAACGAAAATAATTTTCCCTCTTTTGTCTCCCAGTAGTATAACAATTTTCTTATATGAGAAACGTGAATCAAGAGCTTTCTTTCATGTGAAATAATGTATCCTATAGTTAGTTGTTTTGGTTAATACTCATTGCACTGGAACAGGTTTATTCATTCGGTATTTTCTAAAGTGAACTTATTATCTATCACTATGTTGACGTCTTATTTTTATACTGTCGTCTTGAGATTGACAGTTCGTTTACTACTAGTATGTATCTTACCAAACCAAACTGTTTCCTTACACTAAGTAAAACTACGCTGTTAGTTGGTTGGAGGCAATCGGCAGGAAGCTGTGCATTGATATGTTAGTCAGTTTAACTACCCTTATGAAGGCATCAGAGTAAAAGCAAATGAAGAGTTTATTGAATTTTTCATAGTAGAAGCTATGTCACTGGCGCTTTCGTAAATGAAGGAGCTCAGAGTTTAGAAACTTTCACCTTCATGCACCATCAAATATGACTTACAAATTGGTCATTCACTTATTTGTAATTGAAGAAAGATTCTATTTGAAGGTTAGTGGAGATTTATTGATTGATTTCAGGTTGAAATTCATCATGGACTGACATCAGCTGTTGAAACACTGGAAATCAGAGAGTACTGGACAGAACTAAATTACTGTCTAGCGCTAGTTTCTTAAAGTTCTAATATGAAGTTGTTACCTGCGAAGTAAATCAAGTCAGACGTGAGGAACAATAATCATTGACGGCATTTAACAAAGGTTGTACTATGCAGCATGAAATGACAGAATTAGAAAAATATGAGCCATTGAATGTCAATTCAACTGATGTACAAAGTTTAGTCCCTTACAGAGTAATAGTTGCACGTTACTGAGGAGGCCTTTACTGGGACGAGTCCTATCAGTTTTTCAGTTTATGATAAATACTACCCCGAAAATAAATGTTAAATACTAAAAGATAAAATTTTTGGATAAATTTAGTTTCTATATCACAAAATCAAACTACAGTGATATTACTGACATCAGTTTGCCATCTAATTGAATCAAGTCACGTTTTCAATTTATCAAAAATACATCCACTGTTATACTTCTCAGCATTTCAACAAGTAAAACTTCCTGGATCTGATCTGATTTAATTCGATTATGATATTTAAAGAATACATAATGTTTAGATCAAATCACAAATATATATTGGTCATTTTCTATCCTCTTCTTTAAGTTGTTGCTAAGTTCCATGAATGTTTTATTCCAGTAATGACTAGTTTCGAGATTTATATTCAATAATCTCATAACCAACCAAAATAGTATCACCAACAAGCACCAATTACCATCAGCGGGAGGAACGTAAAGAAAGTAGTCTACTTCACGTACCTATTATCTGGGCAGCATCGTTTCAACTACAGGCTACACAGGCACAGACGAGGATATCAAAACCAGGATCGGAAAAACAGCAAGACAGGCCTTACTTCATCAATCTTAAATCAGTGTGAAGATCTACTGCACTCCACTCAGCATAAAAAACAAGATCCGGATTTTCAACACCAATCCAGTCATGTCAGTGCTGTTATGTGATGGTTCAGAAAATTGGAGTGTCACGAAAAGCACTTCCAACAAACTACAGACATTCACCAACAAATACCATCTACACTCACTCGACACTGAAGATGAGATCAGATGGCCAGAAAAAAGGGGAATGAGCAACAAGGAAGTCTGTCATGCCAACGAACCAACCAAGTACCTATCACCGAACAAATATGTAGAAGATGAAAGCGGAGATTGGTTTGAGACATGACGCATCAGGCCAGGCCGTTAAGTGGAATCCAAATAGGAGACGATGAGTTGGGCGTCCCAGCTGAGTTTGACATGGAGGAGATTGTGAATGAGGAAGAAATGAAAGCTTTTGGGAGGTTATGGGGCCAGATTAGAGAGACTGCATAGAAGAGAGTGGATTAGTGATGTGCTACTGAAGCCCCATGTTCCATTAGGAACCCAAGGGACAAATGATAAAAATAATTCATAGTTTCTGGAGGGAATTTTTCGGTTTATGGGCCACACCATTTCCAAGTGTTTTCAGTAATCTTGTCATGATCCCTGATATCTTCTTTGAGTATGGTAGGTTGATGCGTTTGTTGATATCTATCGATTACTTTTTTTGTTGTTAGTACACGGAATGGGCACTTTCTTATAGAGTTTTGCGAGCAGCCGTTCTTTTTTGGAATAGACATCAACTAACTTCCTTTGTTTCTCCATGACCTTGTTTTACTAGATTTTGTTCTCGCTCTCCTGAATAAAGTCTGCACGCAACTAATTTTATGCGTTGTTGAGTTGTTGCCATTGTAGCTGAGGGGTTGATCAGTGCGTTTGCTTGCTGAACATTTGGGTTTCCAGTTTTCCGGCATTTGTCCTACTGCATAAAACATCCAGGAATGGTGGTTAGTTGTTTGACTTCTTCTTTGTTGTGAATTTGATGTCATTGAAAACGTTGAAAACGTTTTCTTTGCCTCATCTTTTTTAATGATGACAAAATTATCGTCCTCACACAGGATCCAAAATTTTGGTTTGAAAGCAGGTAAAATGACGATTTCCAGTCTGTGAATCATTGCTTCTGAGATTAGTCCTGATATCGAAGATACTATCGGAGGTTTTTTCATTTGTTTGTACATCTTGCCATTAAAAGGGATGTCAGATAGGATCTCATACACATCCCAACCACAAATGCAAATAATATCCTGGAAAACATTGAGCAACGAGTGTAATTCAATCATGGTAGCAGTATATTTTAATATAATCCCAGCTTGCTCAACAATGCGAAATACGATATTCCTGAAACCTACGCTGTGTTCACGTCTGCATCTTCAGCAGATTATCTAGATTTTTGATTAACATGAAATTAGGTGATCAAATAATGCATTGATTATTTAGTGTGTACAAGCCATTGAGTTTTTGAAAAGACATTCGAAAGCGTCTACCAAGAGGCAATTTGACAGGCAGTTGCATCAACACTATCAACCTCATTCAACAACTATACGAAGACGACACACGCCAAATGATCCATGATGGAAAGCTCAGTGATGCTTTTCAAGTGAAGACAGAAAAGAGTAAGACAAGCCTGTCTACTATCACACACGATATTTCGCATTCCGGTAGAATGGATAATGAAACAAACTGTGAGCAGCGTGAAGAGGAAAACACACTGGATGAAACACGGAAAAGACCCCAGAAGATTTGCATTCCACAAACGATGATGATTTATGTCTGATGTCACACAAACTTGAAGATGTACAGGCAAAATCCAACAAGTTGGTAGAAGAGGTGAGGCAGCAAGACGCGACAGCAAGTGAAGGTAGAGAAGACAGAGGTGATGATGATACCTAACCAACACCACCACCACCAACAACAACAACAAGCATCCATCACCATCAACGGGGGAAAGTTAAACGGAGTGGTCTATTTCACCTACCCAATCAGCACTGTCTCAACTATAGGTAACGACACAGATGGGGGCGTCGAAGCGAGGATCGGAAAGACAGCAAGACAGGCACTCATCAACCTGAAATCAGTATGGAGATATTCTGCACTCAGCATAAAGCGTGAACAACGTCCAGATCTTCAACACTAATGTCAGTCAAATCAGTGCTTCAGAATCTTCGCACCTTACGATAGGCATTTCGAACAAACTACAGATACTCATCAACAACTGCCACCCACGATCACCCGATACTGAAGATGAGATCAGATGGCCAGAACAATGAGAATAAGCAATAAGGAACTCTGGGAATGAACCAGCCAACAACGTATTGCTCAACAAATCCGCAGAATGAAATGGAGATGGATTGGGCATACAGTGAGAAGAATATTCGGGGGCTTCATGCACCAGGCCAATCGGTCGAGTGGAGTCGAGATGTGAAACGATGAGTTGGGCATCGGAGGTGAGTGTGACATGGAAGAGATGGTGTAAGGAAGAAATGAGAGTTTGTGGGCAGTGATGGAGCCAGGTTGAAAAGATTTCGGAGAGGAGAGAGTAATGGAGATGTGCAACTGAAGCTGTGTTTCACTGGGAAGCCACAGGACAAACAATATAACATAATGTAAGCCACTGTATGGATAGTTTGTTAGTCAAATGAAAAAACTGTTTTTTTCGCCCATTTGGTTTGTTCGTTGTTACAGTAGCTTTTGTCAACTGAATCATCTAATTTAAAGTTCAAGTATTTATCACTATGAAGGTTAAACCACCCAATTGTTGACCTATACATATTAATTATTTGATGTACTATTCTACAAATCAGTAAAACTTCTGAATATTCTCTTGTAGAAACTTTGCTGTACAAAAGGAAACCTTCAGAAGAATCTTAATTTGGTTTTCGAAACCCTCTGGGATTGCAATTACTACGATCTTGTTAATAATTTTATACTATAACTTCTTAGCAGTTTTGAACTGAATTAAACCCTATAGAGATAATAATAACAACCAATAGAGAACTTTAAATATGAAATAGTAATTTTGGGAAAATTCTGTGAACTGGAAACTCACAAGTCTAATATGCAATTAGTAATTATTCATGCATTTTCAGACAGACAGGTCTGTACTTGTTAAAATCATCTGAATGATGAGTATCTCCAAGAAGTAGATGATAATTACAAGGATATTATGAATTTATCATTTATTGGGTGATTGCAATTGACATCAGGTTAAACGATATACGGTAGCTACATCATAAAAGGCTGTTCATTCCTTGAAACAATACTTAGCAATCAAATTACAAATGCTCGCATTAAAAAAATATCTATAAAAGGGTAAACTGGTTTGATAATCATTCTGAGTATAGGAATTATGTTCATTCAATGTCTTGCGTTGTGCGAATTCTTTGTGTTTGGAATGCTTAAGAACTACCCTTATGCTCAGGAAACTAGGACACACCTTTTCTGTTCTACCCCCTATGAGTTCACCTTTAAAGGTAAATACCGACTGATTAGTACAATTTCTCACAATTTTGACTAAAGTAAACAGGATTAAACGTTTTGAAATATCATCATTTTCCTTCAATTAATGTTTAGTTTGAGCACCTATCTGAAGTTCATAACTAATTTCTGTCAGAAAACCTTACTGTTCAAACAAACTGATAATGTCATTGTATTTTTTCGACCTTATGATACCTTAAAGATTAACAATCACACAATTTTCATCATCGTTTATGGATACTGCCAGACACTGTACAGAGTATCAAATTAACACAGTCAGAATAATCTATAATCGATATTTTACACCATGGAATGTCTTTTAGAGATAGCATGACATCACTGGTACACTGAAGCTATGCCATAAGAATTTAACTAAGAAACAATAGTTTTATCACGTCAAATGAATGAACAGATAAAGAGTAAAAATGGTTATTTCTCACAGACAAACTTCGATTTTCTTATTCCTTTTATAGCTAGCAAGATTCGTAACACAACTGTTCACCTTTACATTTGCATTGTAACTTATAGATGATAGGTGAAATGTATGTTCACAGAAACTTCAATTTCATGAACACATCCATGGATATGAGGCCTAAATAATCCATAAAATTACATTAGCACTAGTAAAAATGACCCTTCAGTTTCTGCTGAGGTTAAAAATAATTGGCTTTATTTCACTGTTCAATTGATGAAACAGTAAAGTAAGGTAGAAATCCCGGAATGCTAATTGTATCTAAGGTAGCAACAACTGCCATTCTGTTAGGTAACTTAAGTTTAAACAGGTAATGATAGAAACTTGGAGATATTAAACAATGCCTGACAATATATGCTAAAGTAAAATTTGGATCTGTCTGGTAGATAAATCCGCTGATGATTAGAATGTGATCCAATATACTATTTACAAAATTACTTATATATGGATGGATATAGGTAAATTTTTAGGTGGAGAATGTGATAGAAAACCTAACACCCAAAGCACTCTATGCCAACAGTCACATGTTCGAAGAAATGATGTCCATGCAGTCAAAAATGTCGTTAATTGGTGAACAAGTAGACGTTTTTCTGAAACAATCAGAAAAAGAGATAATGTTTCTGTGGGACAGTTGTCTATATCTTAAATTCCCAATACCTTTTCACGAAAACAACTTTGAACAAAAATCATGATAAAACTGATAGTCAAATAGTAACAATGGATAGAGGCTAGCATTGAAATCCAGGATGCCCATTTCATCCCATTTAGGAATGGTCAGCTGGATGTACCTGCCTCCCAGGGAGTGCAGTCCTCACCGAGATTCGAATTCACGACCGATCACTTCAAACGCCAGAGTGTTATCCACTAGACTACTAAGCTATGATAGTCACTTCTTGTGCGACGGGTTGCTTGTATGATACTGTCGTTGATTGGACCGAATTGGTCGGTCTGTATTGACATATAGTCTCCTGTGTGGATGCCCCGATATTCCCTGTGTTCTCAACGATGTAGTTATAGTTTAAACACAACTAGTCATTTTGGTGAAAAAACTACGTCATGACCTTAAGAGATATGCATCTAGTGAAGAAAGTACATATTCGATTGTTGGTTAATGAAATACTCACGTTAGTAATTTCCAGACTGGTAACTGTAAATAGTATTTTCTACTGCCATGATTATTACTCTCGACCGATGCTACATCGGTTTATTTAATATTTATTCCTAGATAGATTATGCCTCTTAAGATGATAGTTCACAGTTTATGGTTTTAAAAGCCAAGAATATTTGAGTTTAACGTTTTAAGAGGCACCTGAAAAGCCATGTAACTGTTCGGAGGAATCGTTATTTAGTGTGATTATAGGCATTTTTATCAAATTGTTAGTTTTGATGTATTGCAGAAGCTACTGATTGGCTATAAGAGTGGGTTGTTTTTTGATTAGTTTCGAGACTTTTCATGAAATATACGACTGTCGTTAAGGGGAAGGACTTCTCAGGCATTTTTAGGCAAAGCACCATTGAGTAAGAAGAAATAACTTAATGATTACATCCTAATTTTGTCTCTTCATTACAGTAATCTGTTTTGTCACTGATTATTCAATCTTGTCCACCATCAGAACTGACTACTATTAACTGTTTCATCTTAAAAACAAAACGCATCCATAGTTACTTGTTATACAATTATCATTAGTATATGATTTTTACATATTCATTGAACTTTCTTTAGTGTTCAAACTTATTGTAGAGTTTGAAGATGTGTTGTTCAAGTTTTAACTTGAATTTAAAAACTAGAATCTACAAATGTGGTGTTTGAATTACTAAACAAAATATGTTTTTATATTAATGATGGATCGTGGCTAGCAGTGGAATCCTGGATGCGCATTTTATCCTGTTTGGGACTAGTTAGCTGGATGTACTGCCTCCCAGTGAGTGATGTTGCCCCCACCGAGGCTCGGACTCAGGAGCGATCGCTTCAAACTCCAGAGCGT
Source organism: Heterobilharzia americana (assembly GCA_944470555.2). NCBI lineage: Eukaryota > Metazoa > Platyhelminthes > Trematoda > Strigeidida > Schistosomatidae > Heterobilharzia > Heterobilharzia americana. The sequence continues at coordinate 82,761,746 of OX104130.1, read as the reverse complement.
TATCCACTAAACCACCGAGCCACGATAGCCACTAACTATACCAGTCGCACAAGAAATGGCTATCGTGGCTCGGTGGTTCAGTGGATAACGCTCTGGCGTTTGAAGCGATCGCTTCCGAGTTCGAGTCCCAGTTGGAACAACATCACTCACTTGGAGGCAGGTTCATCCAGCTGACGAGTCCCAAACAGGAAGAAATGGGCAACCAGGATTCCACTGCTAGCCAAGATCCATCAATAATATAACTAGAACGCAGCAATACCGAGGCATCCACACAGGAATCCATATACCAATAGACACCGATCAATTCAGTCCAATCAGTGACGGTGCAATGCAAGCAATAACATCAAGATTTGACTGAATACTTCGTGTCAAACATGTAAATCCCAGGATCAACTATTGAAACTTTGAACTAGTTATACTTTTTTGACCAAATTTATCACATCCACTTATTTCACTCATCCAAATATATCTTCAAATCGTGTTTTATCCTCTTAGGCACTTTTTAAATGTTTTCAGCCTACAGTTTTACAAGGTAACAAGTAAAGTAAAAAAAAACAACGTCAATTTAGGTAGTGGTTGACTTTAAAACTTACCATGGTACATCACATAACTATTCTTGAAATAGTTACCTGGAATTACAGATTCGTTTATTGGTCAAATGAACAACCATCACACTTTCCTATTCCTTCTCTCCTCTGAAGTAAACGATAACCTAAAAACACCTGGTGATATTATTATCAAGCACTACATTGTTACTACTGAAATTACTTAAATAGTATGTGACCGTTTTAGCCTGTTTATTAGATGTTTTACACTGTGAAACAGTATTACTTACTGGATAAGGTTTCGAACATTACTTATTGTCAATATTCCTATCATATATGAATATGTGCTGCTAGGAGAATGACTGACATTATCTTTGCATACTACCATATAATAGTTCTCCAGTATCATGGAGATGTTTAGTGCTGATATAAGGTTGTTTCAGGGCATTATTTGTGAACCTCTGATATATAAAGCCTAACCTCAGTGGAAGTATTGCCTTTAACTGACATCAACATCTAAACAAGAGACTAAATTAACCTTCTTCAAATTTAGATAATGTGATTAGAAGACGTAGATTATCTGAAAAATGTGATGTATTAACGCTATACATTTTGAACAATCTGATCACAACACATTAACTTGTTAAGGTAGTATTATACATGAAAACTGGAAGTGGGGGAAAGACAAACACAACATAAAGAAATTCAGTAGTAAGAAAGATAATAGAAGGAAAAACAATGAAAAAAGCTAAGATTTGAAGACAATCTTGATAATACGATAAAATAAGCATTACTAAAGTAGGCTTAACGTAAAGACAAACTGTTTTTGCACACACAATGTGGGGTTAAATTTGCTGATGACTAGCGCCCCAACAAACTTAAGCATACGCCCCTGACAGTTTCTATACAAAATTGTAAAGGCTGTTTAAATATCAATCCTGTGATTATTATCAATGATATGTTTTGCAATAAATGATGACGGTTGTCTGCCATCTGCGGTTATCGATTTTTGTGAGTCCAGCTGCTTTTGTAGTCATTTTGAAACATGTTCCACTGCCCTCAAGTGCATATCATGATCAGTTCTCCCTATGTATGTTTGTACACACACACACACACACACATGTAAATTTATAAACGCAGTGAGATGTGACGCAATCGCTTATACAGCGTTGAGGTCTAGGTTGCATTAGGTGTTTGGTCTACTCAACTATGATAAGCTTAGTTACATAGCACGTGTTGCTGACAGCAGACAACATCCGTTAGATTCCCCTCGGTATAGTAACGTGATGTAAATGCATTTCTTCGAAACAGAGTACAGATTAGGCTTAAATCCTCGCTGGCTTTTGCAGGGGTTTATGAACTTCAAATTTTCATGCTTATTGGGTTGACTAAAGAAGGTGCATTACTTGTATTTTGCAAAGATGGTATGAAATGAAAGATTTCATAGCTTTTGAGAACTTTTCAAATACTTACAATATAAACTGACAAACTGTTATTGATTGCCTAAGTTTCGACAATATCGAAGGTCGAAATTGAATTCACTTCCTCCGATATCCTAAAACAAAACAATTCAAAAGAAACGTCGTAAGGAACCCATGTCTTTTTCCAAAATCGAATTGTTGCTTACCAGTGCTATTATTGTCATTATTATTATTTATCACTTCGAAACCTACTGGAACATACGGCTTCAGTAGCACATCTCCATTACTCTCTCCTCTCCGAAATCTTTTCAACCTGGCTCCATCACTGCCCACAAACTCTCATTCCTTCCTTACACCATCTCTTCCATGTCACACTCACCTCCGATGCCCAACTCATCGTTTCACATCTCGACTCCACTCGACCGATTGGCCTGGTGCATGAAGCCCCCGAATATTCTTCTCACTGTATGCCCAATCCATCTCCATTTCATTCTGCATATTTGTTGAGTAATAGGTTGTTGGCTGGTTCATTCCCAGAGTTCCTTATTGCTTATTCTCATTGTTCTGGCCATCTGATCTCATCTTCAGTATCGAGTGATCGTGGGTGGCAGTTGTTGATGAGTATCTGTAGTTTGTTCGAAATGCCTTTCGTTAGGTGCAAAGATTCTGAAGCACTGATTTGACTGACATTAGTGTTGAAGATCTGGACGTTGTTCACGCTTTGTGCTGAGTGTAGAATATCTCCATGCTGGTTTCAGGTTGATGAGTGCCTGTCTTGCTGTCTTTTCGATCCACGCTTCGATGTCCTCATCTGTGCCGCTACCTATATTTGAAACAGTGCTGATTGAGTAGGTGGAAGAGACCATTCCGTTTAACTTTCCCCCGTTGATGGTGATGGATGCTTGTTGTTGTTGTTGGTGGTGGTGGTGGTATTGGTTAGGTCTCATCATCACCTCTGTCTTCTCTACCTTCACTTGCTGTCGCGTCTTGCTGCCTCACCTCTTCTACCAACTTGTTGGATTTTGCCTGTACATCTTCAAGTTTGTGTGACATCAGACATAAGTCATCATCGTTGGTGGAATGCAAATCTTCTAGGGTCTTTTCCCTGGTTCATCCAGTGTGTTTTCCCCTTCACGCTGCTCACAGTTTGTTTCATTATCCATTCTACCGGAATGCGAAATATCATGTGTGATAGTAGACAGCCTTGTCTTACTCCTGTCTTCACTTCAAAAACATTACTGAGCTTTCCATCATGGATCATTTGGCGTGTGTCGTCTTCGTATAGTTGTTGAATGAGGTTGATAAATGTTGTGTTGTATTCCGTAGTGTTGATGAAACTGCCTGTCAAATTGCTTCTTGGTAGACGCTTTCGAAAGCCTTTTCAAAGTCGATGAATTTGAGGTATAGTTGAGTTGACTGCTGTTCTATACTCTGTTCTATGATGATGCACAGCGTAGCATTTGAATTTGGTCCGCACAGGATTTGCACCTGCTGAATCCAGCCAATCTGTTCCGGTCCTAATTTCGAATCCAGTGCATCCTTTAGCCTCTCCAGGGTGATGCGGCTTAATATTTTGCTTGTTTTGGGTGAACTTCAGCATGATTTCGCGCCAGTGCTATAACCAGTTATCATGAAGTTGTAAGTTGGACATGTGTTGCTCATGATGAGCTATCACCTACCCTGACGTACCATGTTACTTGAAGTTGGATTAGGTTGGAAGAGAGTTCAGGGCTCCAAAACTAAAACATGAAACTAATCGATAAAGTCTTTGACTGTCGATCTGAGCCATGTAAAGGAATACAGAGTATCTGGAGAGGGTTCCTGAAAAGATGGGAACCATTGGTTGAGTATTCTCGGTAACATGGCTGAAAAACGGCCACATGAGCACAGATGTATTCACTCCTTGACGTCTAAAGCTTGAAAATTTGCGCTAAGCGTTATGTTCAAACCGTTTTTCTCTCAAACGACCTTGTGTACTGCTGTGAAATGTGACAACTCGGAGCGATTTACTTATGTGAGAAGTTTGACGTCGATTTTATAGATCTGTCTGTGATTATAAATGTGCAGAAGAAAGTGAAGACGGATTGGGCATACACTGAGAAGGTTAACTGGGGACATCACGCGTCAAGCTATGCCGTCGAGTGGAATCCAAATGGGAAACGATGGGTAGGGCGTCCCAGCCGAGGGTGATGTGGAGAAGTTGATGCGAGGAAGAAATGAAAGCTTATGGGCAGTCATGGCGTCAGGTTCGAAAGACTGTCGAGGACAGAGTGCAATGGAGGTGTACTGCTGAATTGGTTGTTCCACTAGGAACCCAGGGAACAAAGAATAATAATGATAATAATCTGTGATAATGTACAAGTAACCTGCAAATTTTCGAAGTGACGTATTCTTGATCATCAGTGGACTTTCTAACTACACTGATTCGTTTTATTTCCATAAAAATAAAGTGAAGACCGATTACTGAAACATTTTGAGTGGAGCTATTCTCTCATGCTCCTAGAAACCTATTGAACTGCCGCCAATAAATTACAAACTAAACTGAGTTGAAGTACATTATCTTATTGCGTAACACATGTCTCTGGATATACTTCCTTGGTTTGATCACACTACTGAGAAAATGTACTTTACAACAAGATACTTGGAGCTTTTGACTGAGATTTACATTATATTTTCCCATTACATTATGGTTTACACCTTCTTTTTTAGGGCTGATTACATAAAACAGTTGGAAACATGAGTTAAGTATCCACTAAAATAGCAGTCATAACATTCTACATTTGAAGTAAACACCTAATATTCTTTTTCGCTATACTGGACGGTTACATAAAATGAAACCATCTTGTTAAGTATCATTTATCAGCGTACAAGATTTTAGTTTTCCATGTGTATATCTAATCTCAGGTTTAAAGCTACCTCACATTAGCTGAGACTTAAATATACATGTCTCCAAATGTATTTCTTATCGGAATATACTCACTATAAGTTTTTTTACTTTGTGTATACAGGGTTTCGGATCACGAAGATTCAGTATCCAATTTATGGTAGGATATATACTTTCTGGGACTGTTGTAATGCTTGAAACTGTTTGTTCATTTCAATGTTGTGACTGCATGCATAACTATATGTTCTGTGTTATACAATTTATTGTTATTTTTGTCGAAATGGAATGTAGCATGTTATATAATTGTTTTAGCAGCTATATATATATATATATATATGTATATATATATATATATATATATATATATATATATAAAGTCGTCCTGTGTTATGTATTGAATAATGCTGAGTATGAGAGGGATTTATCAGCAGTTGTAAACTTTTACGAGTAGTCCTCTTGGTAATTTACTTTAGTTCTACCTATTGTATTTAAGCAACCTATGTGTAACTCACTGGATATTAAAATCTTTATGGACTCAAATGATACTTTAAAAGTAAAATAAATGAAGAGTATTCTGCATAAAACCGTGTGAGTAGAAACAAAGTCACAAATTGATTAATGCAGAAAAATATCGATTATTCAATTCCAACTAAGTGACTAGCTGTTTACATGCTCACCACAAGACTTGACTTTCCTGAACTCTTTCTGTCAAAGAGTCGTTGCTGCGTAACACTGAAACGTCTCAAATCAAGCCCACTCATCTTTTCAGTGTTATCAAGCCTTCATATGTTATCCAAACGATTTCATTCAGTAATGAAAACTAATTCGGTAGCAAATAATTTTTACAATGAAGTAAGTAGGTCAGTTGTTAGGTTCTCTCTCTCTACAAAAATGTGAAGAGACATTCAATAGAAATGCACTCAGCAACCTTGTGCACATTAATGAAGTAGGCAATGATCTACACCTTCTGTGTGAAGACCAATAATACTACCTGTCTGCACAAACCTTGATAGGTAGAGTGGGTTTCGAACCCTTGGCTTATTGGTTGAAAGCTATCTCTATAGAGAAATGAGTCACAGCTCCATACATGGTTAATTATCAAAATTAAGCAGTGAGTAACACCCAGGAAATTTCATATCATCCAACTTGCTGTAAGATTCATCTAAATGTTTGCAGCCATATATAACGAATCGTTTCCTTCGCAAGAAACGTTTATGTAGTAGGCTATAGTTTACTTTGTTGTGTTCATATTCCTAAATCTACTCAGAGTTAAGTCGTCTGCAGGCCCTAACGCGATAAACATTCGGTTAGCCATATCGTTTAGGAAACCATCTTAATCTTCACCGTTTTTTTCATCCGTCTTCATCTTGCATGTCCATCATAGTAAAAGTTATTATTCTCTATTTCTGTACAAATAAATGCATTTAGCCTCTGTTTGTATACTCTACACAACGAAGTCCTGTTAACTATAATCTAGGGTCTTTTACTTAAATGCTTTTTTTCATGTTTTCAAATTGAATCTAACCGTCAAAACTGAAACTGATTTGTATAGGTTAACATACTGGACAGTATAGTGTAACATAATTGAAAATTAGTACCTATATGAAGTTTCAATGTTTGACTTACTAATTTGGAATGAATTTGTCTAAAACTTATTTCCACATTACAGTGTAAACAGTATGATATTAGAATACACTTTCAATGCATTAGAAATTTGTTTAGACTAAATAAAAATTGAGAAAATTTTCAATACTAACATTGGTTGCTTTTTATAATTTTCAAGTGGGCATATTTTTCGACTAGAGTTTTTCTTCTTGTTCTGAGCATTATATAAATGTTGCTAATTTATCATTCCTTCTACAACTCCCTGATTTTAAAATGTTGTTCATTATTCCTATAGTCTTGTACAACTTTCCATGAATAGTTTATCAAGTATTGTGTCTTTTTAACACCATTACTAATATTCATTGAAGCTTTGGTTGATGATGATGATGATGGATGAGATTATACATCATGATGATGTTTAGTTTATGAAGTTTTAAACATTACATTGTAATAAAACCAAACTTAACATTTTTCTGTTGAATTTTTTCGCTAGGCTTACATTCACAATTGTATCTTATCTAACTGGAGTATTTGTATTCGCTACAATTGTAGGTAAGTAATGTTTTTGGTAGTTGGAGATCAATAATTTATTGTATTCGATGTGTTATACACCTATTCACAATTCGCCTTTTCTATATGATCACCTTGACTGTGTTTAAGTGTATCATTTTGTTGATTCACATATTGAATACTATTTCCAGAAGTACAAGAATTTTGACCCCTAATTACTGACTAGAGTTGTGTCCATTATGTGTAACTTAGAATATAAAGAAACATTTATAGATGACATATACTACGGAAATTATCAGTAGATCCCTATTGCCAGGCGATGTAGTACAGAATACAATACTAAGTTTAGGTCAGCGTTATTCGTGAATCAATAGGATAGGCTCCAAGTAGTTTAGACACTAGTACTATTTGAATACAACATAATGAATAAGCGACTAGCTTTTTCCATAGGAAAATATATCGAAGCTGAAATATAGCATTTACTAAGCGACATCCCAAAGGTGAACTTCGGTAGAGGAAGCATAAAATGAAACTCATTAGATATTGCCAGTGGCTAGAATGATGTTGTTAAAATGGTACTACTTATTGATTTATTATTATTATTTTTCCCTTGGGATCCTAGTGGAACAAAAGGCTGCAGTAGCACGTCTCCATTCCACTATCTTCTCTCCAGTCTTCTCATCCTAGCACAACGAATACCCACATTTCACTCCTTACTCACACACCACCTTCTCTATCTCACCCTCAACTTACACGCTCAACTCGTCGATTCCCCTTCGGATTCCACTCCATGGCCTCGCCCGACAAGTCATCTCCTCAATCACTCTTCTCAGTTTATGCACACTCAATTTCCATCTACACTTCCTCCTACTTATTTGTTGGTCAATAGGTTCTTGTTTGCTTCGTTCCCACAGTGACTTCCTTGTTGCTCATTCCCCTTTTTTCTGGCCATCTGATCTCATCTTCAGTATCGAGTGAGTGTAGATGGTAGTTGTTGATGAATGTTTGTAGTTTGTTGGAAATGCTTTTCGTGATACGCCAAGTCTCTTAACCATCACATAGCTGCACTGACTTGACTGAATTGGTGTTGAAAATCCGGATCTTGTTTCCACTTTATGCTGAACGGAGTAGATCTCCACACTGATTTCAGATGATTGGAAGCCTGTCTTGCTGTCTGTCTGATGCTGGTTTTGATATGTTCATGTGTACCTGTGTCGTCTGTAGTCGAAATGATGCTGCTTTGCCTAGGTAGGTGAAAGGGACTACTTCCTTTTCGGTTTCTCCTGTTAATGATGATTGGTTTCTCTTCTTGTTGATCCTGTTATTGGTTGGGTATCTTCATCACCTCTATCTTTTTTACATTCATTTGAAGTCCCGTCTTCGCTGACTCTTCTGTCAACTTGTTACTTTTCGCCTGTATATCTTAGAGTATGTACCACAAGACATTAGACATAAATCATTATGGGCGAAATCCAAATCTTCTCAGGTCTTCATTGGTCAGACAGCGTATGTACATCTTCTCGCTCCTCACGGATGACTGCTACATGATCCAGTCGACCACAATCAGGTAGATCATCGATGATAGTAGGCAAAATCTCTTTTAGGCAACCATATAAAAAGGATTTTCATTACTGTCCAAGGAGTTGACTACAAATGCTAATTGACATATTCAAGGAATCACGTATCAGCAAACAAGATCCTGAAGAACTAGTTGTTAAGACTTTTAGAACTGATAGTCTTTTCAGCTGACCCCTAGAATGTCTTCCTTAGGTAAACTGCGCCTTTGTATCACTTAAATATGCCAGTGCAAGTTGATTTACCTTTATGAATCTAGTCATAAAGGCAGTCTATCTAAGGACTTTTCAGTTCAGTATAATGTTTTTTTGTCATGAGACGAGAAAAAGAATCAGTAAGTTATCGAATGTCAAACCGTTTGATTATATTTCATCTATGAGCTACACTATGGCTGTTTTGATAGCAACCTGCTAATCTGAACTACATTTATCAAAAGGCATGTAATTTTGAAAACTATGCTTGAAAGATTCAAGTTAAGTGGATTGTTTCGTGATATCACACGGTGAAACAGCAGATAATATTTACAAGACTACATTTCGGACACAATTCATTGTCAGTAGTGACATGAAGATAACTCCACAACTTTGAGATATGGTTTATACAGTTCCAGTTCCCTTATCTCTCAGTGATACAGTGAGTAAGATTTTCATATCTCCATAACATATAATAAAATATTCCTGTTGCATAAAGTAGGTGTTGATTCGATAAACACTGATTCAGATTCAGATTCACTCCTTCCACCCTGCCATGTTAGTTTTAAGGATTTTCACCTTATCCCATTCTATTGTGCGGTCGTGTCCAATCACATTCACAGCTATGACTGAGCTCTTTTCTAAATTACTTACCTTAATAGGATATACCAGTTTCAACCTAGCTACGTTTTTGTGCTTGGATGGCCTAGCAAACCCTGGTTGACAACTTTGACCGGTGTATTTGATCTCACAACCGCTTCAAGGGATTTAGTAAACTAGGTTATCATGCCTAATTGGATTAATAGAATCATTTGAGCTAAAAAGCTTACTTCGAATTGAGTTTATACGTTTAAATGCCGCTCTAGGCGTGGCCAGCCTTATTGGGAATCCTACGTACTGTCTCTTAAGTGCCTTCCTTGTATAACAATACCGTACAGATTTGAAGTTCTATCTTCCCAGTACTTCTACTATTATCATTACTACTATCAAAAGCCACGTTACTAATATTCATCATACTTTTATTATGATTACTAAGAAACCTTCTAATCAGGAGGTTGTCTTTATGCATCTGATCTCATGATTTAGACCCTCTACACACTTAAATGCCATCAAAAAATCTGTTCTAACCCAATAAACTAAGAATTCCATCGATTCAAATTGATTTTCAGTTGTAAGGAATTAAGTTTCACCTAGAAAACAGATTGCTCTTCTCCGGAAAAGGTACTCTCATTTGTTAATAAGATATTTTAAAAGCTTAGCTGTAAAATTTTCCAGCATTAAGCAACTCACAAACCTGACTTATCTCATTTGACAACCTAAGTTTAAAAGTCCAATTATTATACTCTTCGATTTTGTAAAAGAATTTTTAATTTAGGTATTTGTAGGAATTTAGTTATTTTTCAGGTTGGTATTCATCATGTACTGACATCGTTTGGAGAAAAATTGGGAAATTAGGAGCACTGGACAGCTGCTTCGTCCTAGTATGAGACTCCTCAGTGGTGAGCTAACTTGACCTTGCCAGGCAACCAACTCAACACCTTCAAGTTCCATGGCCAACACTTTACCATCAAGCCATTAGGTCAGAATCCAATGGTTCATATTCCCAACTTCTGTGCAACCATAACCCAGTGTCATAGTTGAGTATTTGTTCTCATGGCCACTGGCTTTACTGGCCACGAAGTCTGAAGGTCGTGGGTTCGACCCCTGGTGCTGTAAGGTCATGGGTATGCACTGCTGAGGAGTCCCACACTGGGACGAAACAGCTGCCCAGTGCCCCCAGGCTTCCACTATTCTGTCAAATCATGTAACTCCATGATAAATACCAACTTGAAATCAATGTTTGTAATGTAGCAGTTCTTCAGAATACAAAATACACAATTAACCAAAAGATAAACTTCACTCCTGAGGAGTGTGAAGATTTATTCAGTCAAAGTTGGTATTCACCAATGAATGACATTGGTTTGAGAACTATTGCAAACCTTGGTTTCGCGGACAGCTTTTTTGTACTCGGTTCCACCCTCGGTGGTGTCATAAGTGCCTACTGATGAAGAGTCTCATTTCAGAACGAAACACTAGTTGAATAGTTTCAGATTCTTAATCGCTCTACGAACGATGTCATCACAAGATGAGTACCACCTTAAAATAACTGAGAAGTTAGTTTTTGCTTTTCAATGGAGATTGATAATTGACTGACTACTGTTTACAATTTTACTCCAGTATTTTATATTTCTGTTTACATCATTGAATGGAAAACAAGGCAAGACTGTTTTAGTTATAAAGTGAGGAAATTTGCAAGCCAGTTAAATTACAGTTATCAATCACTAGTATAACAGTGTTGTTTAAATTGTAGAACAGTTTGTTGGTGTGTACTTTGGCTAGCAATTCCTAAATCATAGTCGAAATCTAAATGAGTAGTAATGACGACAAAATCATGCGCTACATATGCCAGAAAATGCCGGTTATACTTGTCAACTTGTCACTCACTTTAACAGTAAATATATATAATCAGCTTGAGTGTGTATTGATGAAAGAAAATCCCCATGAAGACACTTAGTCAACTTTCTTGTTACTACGATTTCAAGTTGATATTCATCATGAATTGAAATCAGTTGAAGAACCATTGGAAAATTGGGAGTACTGGACAAATGTTTTGTCGAAGTATGGAACTCCTCTGTAGTGCAAACTTAGGACGAGCACGTTACCACTGAGCCACTGTGTAGGTGTTCAGTGATTCACATTTCCTACTTCTACCTGTTTACGGTATACTATGAGCTCTATATAATGCTATCCCAGAGTAATAACCATGTCCAACTAAGGAATACTGAACAGTATAGTTAGTGCCTCCATTCAGTTTTCATTTAACGATATATTCTATATAATAGCCTTTAGTAGATACTAAACATCATATCACTCCAACTAGATATTCTGTTAAAGCCTTATAAAGTGGAAATAACAAATCCTAGAAAGTATACTGGTAATAACGAATTCAGCTGAAATTAGCTTATACGTTTTTCAACTGAAGGTGACCTGTAGGTCAAGGCTGAACTAGACTTCTATGACCGATAACTCCATCGTCTAAATACAATAAATTCACTTTATCACGCGATTACTGAAAGAGTCGGAAGTAGAAAAAAAAGATAATAATCGCAACAGTCGTAGCAGTATGCTTTATACAGTATGGAATTCTTAGTAAGTTCACTACCAGATTAATATATTCAAACGAAATAATTATTGCTTCCAAGTTATAGCCCTATTAAAGATGATTATGTTGAACAGTCATCTGAAGTTGGATTAACTTCCAATCTAGAATAGAGAATGTACAGAAAACTGATGTTAATTTTCGTACTGACATCTCATTTGGCCAATACAAGAATCTATCATTCCAGCATTTAGGGTCAGAACTCATTAATGAAACTGTTGGTACGTCAGTTAATAACAACACAACAACTTTTAAGAGACCAGTTCCCAGTCCTATCTATTGTTTATATTCTATCAGATTGTTTGCCCATAACTTGACATCACCTCAGACTTTCGCCTGAAGTATATCACTTCTTAACTTAGCTCAACACAACTTGTTAGCTAGGCTTTCTTACTTCTATCAACTTTCGTTTAGGCAACGTCGTCTAACATGCCTTCTGTCTCTTGAAATTCTGATTCCGTTCAAGTGTTCTCTCTCCATCTTAATTGATTACAAAGGTGTCAGTGTTCCATTACCCTATGAACTTTATTTTTGATAGTATATCTTTCAAATGAATTGCAGTTTGATAGAGCTAATGTTCACGATGTAATTTAAATGTTCTGTTTCCACTAAACTCATGAACACTGATATTATTGCATCATGAAATTTACCTTAAAATTTAAAAATGTCTCTTTCCAGTATAACATTTTGATGATCTGTACTACACTGGAATTCATGAAAATAATTTCTGTATTCCACTCTTTCCTTTCCTAAACACTACATAGAATAGATGGTCTATTAGACAGAATAGAAAAACTCTTATTATCATAGGGGTAAGTAATTTATTACATTTGACATTTATATATGACAGCATAGAATAATAAGTGCATAGTACATCATTCATTCTTGTGTATATTATGAAGAGTAAATACATAACTTAAACTTGGAAGACTGTTTTTATTCCCCACCAGACTTAACTGAATACATGATTAGCCACTCACCAATACAGTTGAAGGTAAAAATTATCACACAAATTGATAAACACTTAGTAGATTATCATTCTGATCTGATCTGGTTTTGCAGATTGGTATTTATACTGGATGATAATTAAGGGTTGAAATGAAAATTTCGACAGCGAATGGATTCGAATTAACTACCATTGGGTTCTTGTCCCAATACTCTACCAAGCAGTTAGTATGAATACGGTCAAGCTGTAGTAAAGCGTCAAAAAGATCACTTTCCAGTTGAACTAAACCCATGGTCACCAGTTGAACCTCATAACTTAGTAAATGTTTATTCAGCCTCAGTGCTTACTTAATATTATTTTAAATATCACAAGATAAGTATCAAAATCCTGAATCTTTATAGTACTAATTAGATGTTTTCAAGATGATTGGCTGAATACGATTGCTTTGAACAGTTCAACTCTATAACTAGAATCTTTGCCATTCTAAGACAGCCTTTTAGCTATAGAATGTGCAGCATAACTTGATTTGATACTATGACTGAACCTGATGATACAATGCTGTCATTGTTTCACTAAGCATTTACTATACCGGGACTTTTCATTGTCGATTGGGTCTTTCACATAGCTGTATGGATGCAATCCTGAAACGACCTCTTTAGTTTATTTAGAAGGCAGTCGCTTTCACAAAGTGTAACAGCAATCCCTTCCTGTAATGAAGAAATACACATAAATTTGAACTACTTTTGACATATATCGGTTATAAGAGTTCTCATTTTTTCAAAAGACGGACACCTACTGCGTACTGTACTCTGTGTATTTGATTATTATCATTATTTTTATTTGTCCCTTGGGTTCCTAGTCCAGCATACAGCTTCAGTAGTGCGTCTGCATTCCACTGTCTTCTCTACAGTCTTCATAACCTAGCTCCACGACTGCCCACAAGCTTTCGTTTCTTCTTCACATGATCTCCTCCATGTCACCCTCATCTCGGACGCCCAATTCGTTGTTTCTCCTTTGGATTCCACTCAATGGCCCGGCCTGGCGCAAGATGTCTCCGAATGGTTTTCTCAGTATATGCCCAATCCATTTCCATCTCCACTTTCGTCTTCTACATATTTGTTGAGTGATAGGTTCTTGGTTGGCTTGTTATCGGGCCAGAGTTCCATGTTGCTTGTTCTTTCTCGACTTCTGATCTTCAGAATCGAGTGAGCGTAAGTGGCAGTTATTGATGAATGTCTGTAGTTTGTTGGGATATGTGTTCGATTGAGAATGTGAAAAACGTAGTAATGTATCGCAAGTTTATGGGAACAGTATTTTGCATTACTGGAAACTATTTTACTTTGTATTCTTGGAAGTAATTAACACGACCAGTTGTTCCCACTTGCCTACTCTTAATGTTTTGACTTAATTCTACAGTTCACAAGAATTTTACTAAATTATATGACCCTATTCCACTAAGTATGGTACAACTTGACCAATAAATATTGTTCACAGCTTGTTAACAAAAAAGTTTGAACTTTAAATGCAAGATTCTATCTTGTCATAACCGTTCACAAAACTAAATAACACATTGTAAACATTAAAAAAGTGCATCTCAGGTTATTAAGGTTGAACTAATCCGGTTCAGTTGAGTTTATTTTAAGCAAACATCCCATAGAACTTTGATAAAAAGAGAAATAATAATTCATGGATCTGATAAACAGTTTTAAAGTGAACCCAGATAAACCCTCCAGTAACAGCCAAGAGTAATAATAGATATTATATACCTATCGCTCAACAAATATCCAGAAGGAATTGGAGGTGGATTTGGCATGAGAGCTTGTGGGCAGCCTTGGAGCCAGATTCAAAAGTCTCCAGAGAATAGAGTGCTCTGAAGACTTTCTACTGAAGCCCTATTTTCCATTAGGAACCCAAGGGACAAATAATATAATAATAATAATTCTGAAAGTCAGTAAACAAGAGAAAAAGAAAACATTACCAGGGGTTTGTAAGTTGACTGGTCGATTTGAGGAGACTGTCCTTGAAGGACCCCCTAAATAACCTTGAGCGCACCAATAGAATAAAATTTACTTCTTTATCTGACTGATGTATGAAAATTTTTCTAAGTTTTTGAGTGATTCTTAGTGTTTAAAGCAAAAGTATTTAAGATGAAGGTATTCATGTGATATGGATGTTAATAAACCTTCAAGCAGCCCATATCGCCTAAAGACTATTTGCATTGATCCCTACAGAGAAATTCAAGAAATAGAATTTATGCAACCAAACTGAGTTTTAGGACCACAAAGTCGACCATAGAGTACAAACCTATAGACTTCAAAGTCTGAAGCTTCAAAATAGGTAGTAAAGTTTCAAACAACAGTGGTTAGGTACTCTTGTAAGTCCCAGTGCAGATTAGAGCCTGGTTAAAATCGCCGTCATCTTTTCAACAATTCAAAAACATCCTATAATGAAAATATACCCCCTTTTAACGTGATTGGTCACTTCAGCATCAGTTAAGAATCATTCTTGGCTAGTAAAACTTTAAGTATTCACCATTTATTTCTTATAATTTTGTCTAATTTTACTTGGTATATTCATTGAATGACAGATACTAATTTTTTACCTAAAATGAAAAGTCTTTTAATAGACAGAGAAAGTTAAACCGATGTATCTTGATAGTGCAATGGAACTAGTAGGCCTTCTTTTGTAGGACTGGACCAGATGTGCTAATTGGTCACTGTAGAATCGACAATTTCATTTTCTCTAGTCCTGAGTGTCGATCGACGTCTGTATGACTGAGTGACTGACAAAACCAATGTAAAATCTTACATAGGAGTGCATTGGGTCAAGTTGATATACATCAAAGAAATACACAAACAACAAGTGGACAAAAAGGAGTGAGAGAATAAAAAATTTGAAAATAGAGTTTAGCGTGAGTATTAAAGCTTTAGAATATATCAAGGAGTGAATAAATCTGCACCACTGTCATCCATTTTCAGCTTCTTAGTAAACAAGTATCCTCAACCACTGATTCTTATCGTCTTGGAGATTCCAGACGGCTCAGACCAAAAGTTGGGGACTTCATTGACTGGTGCCATGTCTTGGTCCGGCCACCCTGAATATTTTCCATTCTAGTTCAACTTCTCTTAGTACGGCATGTTGAGGTAGGCGGTGACTGAGGATGCGCAGTACATGTCCAAGCCACCTCAGTCAATTAACTTTCACAACCTAATAAATCGACTTGCCAGTTTTACCTAGTACCCTTGTAACCGATGTCTGTATATTGAAAGCGACAAACGACAAAAAAATTTCAAGTTATTATACCAAACTGAACCCAATGCAGAAAAAGTGCATATGGTAACCCAAAGGTTCAGTGGACAGAGCCTTCAATATAGGAATGATCGGTGTCAAGCTCAAGTCCTTGTGAGAATAAAACCATCTAATAACAGGCGGATACTTTAAACTGACGAGTCCCTAATAAGATGATACACTCGTCCTGCATTCCACCACTAGTCACTCTCTCTCTCTCTCTCTCTCTCTCTCTCTCTCTCACCAATAATACATGTTGAAACATTGTAAAGCAGAACTTGGATAAAACCGCAGTTGCATGCTTTGTATGTGTTCTGAAACAGAGATTCTCAATACCTAACGCATCTAGAAACCTTACTAATTCGTATAGTCTGTGTAAGCATAAATGCATATAAAGGCCATAACTGTCTTTAACATAACCAACAGCTAGTTGCTGTACAAAAACTACACAACTAACAGTAACAAATTTTCAGGCGTTTTCAGACAGTGACTATTTTGTTCATTACTTAAGTCGCCTTCCTATTTAACAACACGGTTCATTTCAACTAATCAAGCATTTTACGATCATGTGATATACTGACCTTTGAATTGTTAATTTATCAGCTCATGCCTTCACTTATTATTATTATCATTATAATTATTAGTAGTAGTAGTAGTAGTAGTAGTAGTATTTCTAAATTCTAAACCTGAAAATATCATCTGGATAATCTCTTCAATGAAGTGTAATATGTAACTGCTTTTTAACACAGTTATTTTTCCTACACAGGCATTTTTACCACTTATCATTATATTGACAAGAACATAGTTATTTAGGAATAAGTTTTTTATTAAAATTTATTAGACATACTGATAGGACTTATCATGTAATATAAAGGTGCTTTAATCTGATTATTGAATATCTTACTGATTATTTATATGCTTGATGAAACTCATGAGCTTAATTTAGCAGTAATATGTGTCTTAGCAGGACCAGATGGGATACCGCCAGAAGCACTGAGAACAGACGCAGAGACAAAAGCGGATATGCTCGCACCACTATTGCAAAAGGTGTGGAAGGAAGAGAAGGTACCTGCCCACTGATTGGAAGAAGGGTTACCTTGTCAAACTGCCGAAGAAGGGAGACCTCAGTGTTTGCAAGAACTGGTGCGGAATCACTCTCCTATCCACCCAAAGCAAGCAAAATATTAAGCCGCATCATCCTGGAGAAGCTTAAAGATGCACTGGATTCAAAACTACGACCGGAACAGGCAGGCTGGATTCAGGAAGTACAAATCATGTGCCGACCAAATTGCAACACTACTCTACGCATCATCATAGAACAGAGCACAGAACGGCAATCAGCTCTCTACCTCAACTTCATCGACTTTGAGAAGGCCTTTGACAGCGTCGACCGAGAAGTAATTTGGAAACTGCTTCATTACTACGCAATACCGCAAACTTTTATCCGCCTCATTCAACAACTATATGAAGATGCCACATACCAGCCAAGTAATTCACAATGGGAAGCTCATTGATGCTTCTGAAGTGAAGACAGGAGTGAAACAAGGTTGCCTACTACCCCCCATGATATTCATGATTGTGGTCGACTGGGTCGGGCAGCAAACAGTGGGGAGCTGTGAGAAGAGGGGGATACGCTGGACTGAGGAGAAGAACCCAGAAGACTTGGATTTCGCCAACGATGACTTGCCCCTGATGTCACACAAACTTGAAGATCTACAGGCGAAAACTAACAAGTTGACAGAAGAGGTGAGGCAGCGAAGACGGGACACCATTCAAGTGAATACAGAGAAGACAGAGGTGATGAAGATACCTCACCAACAACAACAACAAACTCTAGTCACCATCAACAGGAGAAACTTAAAGGAAGTAACCTCCTTCACCTATCTAGGAAGCACTGTTTCAACTACAAGCGGCGGGAGAGACGAGGATGTCAAAGTCAGAATCGGAAAGACAGCAAGACAGGTGTTCATTAACCTGAAACCAGTGTGGAGATCTTCTGCACTCAGCATGTGGAACAACATCCGGATTTTCAACACCAACTCAGTCAAGTCAGTGCTGCCATGTGATGGTTCAGAGACTTGGCACGTTACGAAGGGGATTTCCAATACACTATAGACATTCATCAACAACTGCTTACGCTCACTACTGAAGATCAGGTGGCCAGAAAGAATAAGCAACGAGGAAGTCACTCTGGGAACGAACCAACCAAGAACCTATCACCCAACAAATATGCAGAAGAAGGAAGTGGAGATGGATTGGATTGTACATACACAGAGAAGGCCGACTGAAGACATCACGCGTCAGGCCAGTTGCTCGAGTGGAATCCCCTTGGAAAGCGTTGAGTTGGGTGTCCCAGCTGAGGGTGACATGGAGGAGATCGTGCGAGAAGGAAATGAGAGGTTGTGGGTTGTCGTGGAGCCAGGTTCAAAAGATTTCGGAGAACAGAGTTCACTGGAGACGTGCTACTGAATCCCTATGTTCCATTAGGAACCCAAGGGACTAATAATGATAAAATAATAAAATATGTGCCTTGGCACTGACGCTTATCGATCCCATTGCCTACAAGAGTTGACAAATCAAGTTCTGAGGAAAAGAGGCGGTTAAGATTGTTTATGTTTTCTCAAAAGGTAGCCATTCTGCTTAAGATGTTCATTCTACTCCTAATGTATCACAGTTCTTCTCAATTTATTTTCTCCACTATGGGTTACTCAAAGCTATGAGCAGTTTCAGGTTAATTTAGTAAACCTCACTAAAAGATACAATGACAGCTTCATCGAATACTTGAACAAAAGATTATTTTATCATTCTAACTGTCTGAGAAAGCCGTAGTTTGGCAGAACAGTATTCATACTGAGTGGTAATTGAAGGTGGAATGAAATTTGGACCGTGCCCCAATTCCAAACAGCGACAACTGGGTTCCCAGTCCGAGGCCCTACCAACTGAGATACGAAGTGTGGCTACGGACCAGATTTTCATTTCACTTCAATCACCGATCTGGGTTTTGTCCAACTACTATATGAATTCACGACCCCTTAACTATAACTTAATCGTATTCACACTGGCTGCCCATCAGTCAGGACCTAACTGAATTAGAGAGAGGGAGCATCATATTGATCACCATTTTGGCTATCTGAGTTAGTCATGGCTTGACAGACTAGTATTTTTACTGGGTAATGACTGAAATCGAAATGAAAATCTGGTCCACGGTCGGACTGCTTGCACGTTTGCTCATCTTTCACGGTAATCAATCTACATAATTTCGATCTAATAGGCAATTTTTGCCTAATTTGGTGCAAACTATGGGTTGAATTACAAAATTTCTAATGATATAATCACACATTGGGACTCTTAGTCAATCTGTCCTTTATGTACTTCTGCTTGGAGTGACATTCGCAGTTCAAACCAATCAGACTGAAATCCCTCAAAACGTGAAGGTCGTTCTACCCTAATATTAGATAAGAATTTACCAAAAAAAATCTTTAGACTTGAAAGGAAGACATAAGCTCCTAGAATAACCTCTGAATTTCGTAAATTAGTAGCCGAACAAGGTATGTTGTGAAAAATGAGTAAGAGACAACGAGCATGTTCGTGAATAACGCAACGAGCCACATTTGTTTCCGAGGTTAAGGAGTTAAAGGTCCACAAGCTGTAGAGTTTTATCTAGCCAGAAGGGACTGAGATTACATATCGATTCACATATTTAACATAAAATGCTCAACTTTAGGCTAAAAAAATTACAGAATAAAAAACGATTCGTGAACCGTTGGAAAGCGGTGCAACGAATTATTGATTCACTATTTACACTGATTCATGACTGAAGGTGAGTTGACAGTAACCATTAGGAATGGTAGCTATCATTTCCGCTCTGTTTGGTAAACTGTACTCTAAGGATGGGAAACCAGAGCTTTTAGATTTACATACCCAAAGAACTATTATAGTAAATATCTGCCTTAAAGGTTCCTAGTGGAACATAGGGATTAAGTAGCACACCTACATTCCACTCTCTTCTCTCCAGTCTTCTCATCCGAGCACAACGAATGCCTACAGCATTTCACTCCTCACTCACACACCACCTCCTCTATCTCATCCTCAACTTACACGCTCAACTCGTCGATTCCCCTTCGGATTCCATTCCATGGCCTCGCCCGACAAGTTATCTCCTCAATCACTCTTCTCAGTTTATGCACACTCCATTTCCATCTACACTTACTCCTGCATATTTGCTGGTCAATAGGTTCTTGTTTGCTTCGTTCCCACAGTGACTTCCTTGTTGCTCATTCCCCTTTTTTCTGGCCATCTGATCTCATCTTCAGTATCGAGTGAGTGTAGGTGGTAGTTGTTGATGCATGTTTGTAGTTTGTTGGAAATGCTTTTCGTGATACGCCAAGTCCCTTAACCATCACATAGCTGCACTGACTTGACTGAATTGGTGTTGAAAATCCGGATCTTGTTCTTTGTGTTGAGTGCAATCAATTTCCACACTGATTTCAGATGATTGGAAGCCTGTCTTGCTGTCTTTTTGATCCTGGTTTTGATATGCTCGTGTGTGCCCGTGTGGCCTGTAGTTGAAACGATGGTGCTTTGCCTAGGTAGGTGAAAGGGACTACTTCCTTTTAGTTTCTCCCCGTTAGTGGTGATTGTTGCTTATTGTTGATGCTTTGTCAGCTATTTAGCCTACACTAATTCACCAAAGTTATTAATGATGACCTTTTCTACTTGAAGCTACATGAACAGTGACAATTATTGACAGTTTATCAATAAAAGTACAGGAAACATTGCATATTCTACAACATACATAAATACACACACACTCACACTTGGACAATCCTACATTTTCATCAACAAATGACATATGAACTCTTAATGACTGAACATATGTGTGATCTGCTGAATAAGCTGTCGTTTACACAGTGAAACTTTCAAAAATTCTCTTTTTTATTTTCCCAAACACTCTTCATATATGTTAGTCGGCACTCAACATCTTCCGGAATAATCGTAACAAATATAATCTGAAGGTTTATACATTTCCGTTTGCCTATTATTGTTCAGTTGATATGTCTGAAGTGTGTAATCAAAGTACCATTCATAGGATATAATGATCTCATTTCATTTTAGAGGATATTATCAGCTCTAAACAGCCTACTGGTAAAATCAAAATTGAAAGCGATTGATGAATTATAATAACTCTACATTAGATGTTAAGGTTCAATGTGTTCAAATGATTCATCGATTCAATTATACGTGCTCAAGTATATATGAAAGAGAAGGGAAAATTATTTTATTGAAGTCGGGACATTAAATTTAACCTGATAGAATGAAACATGTTTAAGATTGTAAAATCTCAATCAACTAGAACGAAATTATTTGATCACGTTTCTCGACCTGATTAAGTCCACGTCTTCAGGGAATAGCAACCTGTACAAGCGATTATTTTGTTTTGACATATGAATTAAAAGGACGGGATTAAATATTTCCATCACTTACTCATATTCATTGAGTTCAAGGTGATGAAATGAGTTGTTAACTAATACTTAATCATATGTGAGTAGGTATGAATGTGTCAGAAAAGTAGGATGAATAAGAAATTCAGTTTCTCTGTGTAAACACATACCTTAACAATGGATTTGTCTTTGAATAGAATGGTGTAAATATTGACTAAGACGCCTAGAATGGTAGATTTGCCTCTTTATTAAGTGGGACTCAACACATTGAATGAACATATGGATTTTCTACACTAAAGAATAAGATTAGCAAACCTCTAAAGTCGTTGCTACTGAAATTCAGTTTAGCACCATACTGACACTAAAATATTGAGTCACTGAACATCGTCTAAGACAAACATCATTGTCCGTAAGTATGAAATGTACTTTACACCACTGAAGTGCAAAGTAATCCCACAAGATTGACTGGAGCCTGTACCTGCGCTCACCCTTAGTGGTAAGCCTTTGGAAGTAGTCGAAAAATTCGTGCATCTGGGTAGTTGTGTAAGTGCTAGTGGAAGTGTGAATGGCGAAGCTTTTAGCCGCATATTGAAAGCCACAGTGGTATACGTCAGTCTTGGTCACCTTTGACACCATCTTGATGTTAGTCTGACTGCAAAACGTCGGGTTTTTACAACGCTTTAGTGCGAGCAGTTCTGCTCTACCCCTGTGAAACCTGGCCTCTTCGAGTTGAGGATATGCGACGACTCTGTGTGCTCCATCATCGTTGTTGCCCTAGGTTTACTCTTATCAGATGGTAACACCATGTTAGTAGTGCTGAAGTACAACAGCGTCTGTCTGAGTATGATGCAGATCGTCACTGAATAAGTAAAGTTATCTGGAAACACCAGCTTTGGTGGCTTGGACATGTTCTACTCATGTCGTTCCAACGGCTTCCACACCGTTCATTGTTTACTAGCCATGGGAATGACTCGAAGAAGCGGACGCGTGGTAATAGTATGACATGGCGCAGTAGGATGAAGTACAGTTGTATCGGATTATCATCTGTTGGTGCATCACGACTCCATGAGTGAGGGATCATGCGACTCAGTGACGTGAGATGTTACAAGATATGGCCCAGAATCGAAACCAGTGGCGGCCATGCTTTGACTTTCTTCCATCTTCTGCTGCTGTAAAGTAAGGAATGCTTTATTTCTAATGTACCTTACTGGAATGCCCTTCTTTGATAGTGAAGTCACTGTGATCTAAACACCGGAAAGTTTTATCTCTCATGTGAAGCCTATCTCATGAACCGTGTACCCAAAAAAATTCATCCCACAGACCACCTGAATTTGCCCAGCTCAGTCACAGACCAGCTTTATTGGTTTCGAACTATACACGTTAATCAGCAGTATACATCGTTGATTCATGACTCTCTTGTGTCACATATCATATCTTGTAATCTTGGATGGTTACTTCCCAACGAAAACCCAGTTGTATCACAGTGGGGCGGTCGAAAAGCTTCTCACTCTCTGAGAAACGCCAATGTGGGCCACATAATTTGAAGATCATACGGAAAATTGACTATTCTATTTTAGGCATACCGTTCCAAGCAACTGGGCTGATCAAACTAAGGCAACCTAAATAATTTAATACTGTGGGCTGAATTTACTCTGGTACACAGCTGATGATCTCAGCTTCAAGCGAGCGAAATGGCTTTTCTGTGCAAACATTACTCTGATCTGTTTGATAGTAAATTTTATTAGTTCATAACCCCTTGGTGTAAAAGGTCAAACCTTATGATCTCAGCTGGTGATTGGTTTCTATGAGAAACCCTGTTGATACCAGGATTGGACAGCTGAAAACTAATCAGCTATAAAAAATGTTACTGAAGACCATGCAATTAGTGAAGAAAATTATGCGTCTATCAGCCTTTAGTCTACCAGTTCATCTACCAAATTTAGCATAGCATAGTAGAAATCATAATAATATGGTAATTTTTCATAGGCTATAATTTCACCATAACATTTAACCAACTGTTAAAAAATATGCAGGATTTCACTAGTAAACTCGTAAATATCTGTGAAGTAGTAGAAGAAATTGTGATAGGTTCTGAGATAACGTTTCCTTTTACCTGTATCCCAGTATTTCAGTCGTTTAATATTGCAAGAAATCCAATGGATAATAACCATGATTCATCATGTGTTCGTCTACTTTCAACGGAGAATATTACTAGATCTTTGAAGCTACCCTTAGATTCCAAATGTCTTACGTTTAGAGACAGAATATACTGTCAAGAAAACGGAGTTTCAGTGAGTTCACCAACATAAAAACTGTGGAAGTGACGGTATTAATAACTTACGATTACTCACCAAGAATGAGGTAACAAAGATAGAAAGACTTAAATGATATTTCCGTCTTTTTCTAATTAACATATGAGAAGGTATCTAAGAACTTGACTTTCAACTTCCTACATTGCCTTATTCGAACAATAAAAGAAGGTATATTTAGAGTAAAATGTAAAAAGGAAACCAACGCACCCCGATAAATATTTCACCTTTCAGTCAGATCCTCTAATTAGCATGAAAGTAACTTCTGAAAAGATTCAAAGTGTTTGCTGATTATCCCATTATTATTATTATTATTATTTTTCCCTTGGGATCCTAGTGGAACATAGGGATTAAGTAGCACACCTACATTCCACTCTCTTCTCTCCAGTCTTCTCATCCGAGCACAACGAATGCCTACAGCATTTCACTCCTCACTCACACACCACCTCCTCTATCTCATCCTCAACTTACACGCTCAACTCGTCGATTCCCCTTCGGATTCCATTCCATGGCCTCGCCCGACAAGTTATCTCCTCAATCACTCTTCTCAGTTTATGCACACTCCATTTCCATCTACACTTACTCCTGCATATTTGCTGGTCAATAGGTTCTTGTTTGCTTCGTTCCCACAGTGACTTCCTTGTTGCTCATTCCCCTTTTTTCTGGCCATCTGATCTCATCTTCAGTATCGAGTGAGTGTAGATGGTAGTTGTTGGTGAATGTTTGTAGTTTGTTGGAAATGCTTTTTGTGATACGCCAAGTCTCTTAACCATCACATAGCTGCACTGACTTGACTGAATTGGTGTTGAAAATCCGGATCTTGTTCTTTGTGTTAAGTGCAATCAATTTCCACACTGATTTCAGATGATTGGAAGCCTGTTTTGCTGTCTTTTCGATTCTGGTTTTGATATGCTCGTGTGTGCCTGTGTGGCCTGTAATTGAAACGATGGTGCTTTGCCTAGGTAGGTGAAAGGGACTACTTCCTTTTCGGTTTCTCCCGTTAATGGTGATTGGTTTCTCTTCTTGTTGATCCTGTTGTTGGTTTGGTATCTTCATCACCTCTATCTTCTCTACATTCACTTTAAGTCCCATTTCCTCTGCCTCGCCTCACCTCTTCCGTCAAGTTGTTAGTTTCCACCTGTGGATCTTCGAGTTTATGCCAAAAGACATTAGACATAAATCATCATGGGCGAAATCCAAATTATCTAGACTCTTTCCCGCGGTCTAGCGTATGCCCATCTTCTTGTCCCTCACTGCTTGCTGCATGATCCAGTTCAGTGGACCACAATCCTTAAGATCATGGGTGATAGTAGACAGCCTTGTCTTGATCCTGTCTTCACCTCAAAGGCGTCACTGAGCTTTCCATAATGGACCACTTGGCATGTAGCGTCTTCATATAGTTGTTGAATGTGGTTGATAAACGTTTTGTGGTATTCCGTAGTGTTGATGCAACTGCTTGTCAAATTGCTTCTCGGTAGACGCTTTCGAAGGCCTTTTCAAAGTCGATGAAGTTGAGGTAGATTTGAGTTAACTGCCATTCTACGCTCTGTACTATGATGGTGCCTAGCGTTGCAATTTGGTCCCCACATTTGTGCTTCCTGAAACCAGCCTGTTCGAGTGGTAACTTAGATTATCGTGTCGAAGCTTCTTTAAAACCTTCAAATCCAAAGTAAATTCCGATAGTGAAGTCACCGTGAATGTTTCACTCATCAAGATAACATAGATCAGCCGCCTTTAAAAGATCGAATATCTGGAATTTGATGCCAGTTTAGCTTACACAACGTAAGATGCAGAGGTATGTTTTACTTGATAGTATAAACATCCAGAGACTAAGTGATGACTATTAATTACGGAGAAATCAATTTCATGTTGTTTAGACCCAAAAAAGACCGAATTCTATCGATCACTTATCAACGTGGCTACTAGGCCAGTAGACTTGCAGTCGTGGTGCACTTGAATGGATGTTAGTTGGTTGTAAACAATCGCCAGAAAGCCGTGGACCTATGTGTCACGCTAGTTAGCAGTTATCAGCAAAGTGTATCCGCGAACTGAAGAGCAGTGATATCCCTAATGAGATTCAGATACCATTCCCGGAGACACTCAGGCAACGAATGATTGCTTCTATGACTGGATCAGATATATTGATTAGCTACAGCTGCGCGAGGAGCTCCATTTTATCTAGTCATCAGTACAAACTGAATTCCACCAATTATTTTGCAAACAATAAACAAAGATTTAAGCCTTCGCGTAAATTGCTAACTAAAATCATACACACCAACATTGGATCCAAACACATAGCGTCATAGAAACGAGATTACACTTAGCACTCAGTGTTTTCACAAACCCTTGTAACAACTATTGTTTGAATGTTTACATAAAACGCTTCTACTCCTTCCCAAAGCAATGAGTAAGACAACTGATGTGGGATTGTGTATTATTGGAGATATTTCCCACCAGAGTAAAATATCATTCATCTCCATGATATTGAAAACCATGACATTGTAGTCTGTTTCATATTGTCTTCTATGTTTTTGTCAATGTGAACTGAAAACTAACTAACTTCATCCTAAGATAAATGAAACAAACAATTCAATGCTTAACAGAATTGAGTTTCAGTTCAACTTTGTGATCGGATGTCAATACCTGACTTACAGTGAAACAGCACGTATTATGTGAATCAACATCGTGAATGAATAATTGTTATTCCTAGAGAAATATTTAACTCTTCACGAGTCTATAGAAATGTTTTATGAGAGGCAAAAGTAGCGACAACCCGATTTGAATTTGCTAACATAGTATACTTACATTCTAATGACACGAGTGAAGTTTCATAGAAAAGATATACAGAATTTTACAAAAATTTTCCTAAACATTTTGAAAAGTTTCCTCTAATTCTTTTAAAAATGCTTCTCGTTTATGTTTATATTTCCTCAATTACTTCCTATCTTTCATGTTTCAAGGTGTTATATTGAAAATTCTTTTCAAAACTTCTCAAGTAAAATTCTGCTATAATTAAAAGACACTTTTCTGATTGAATGAAAGAATAACTGGCTTCTTTAATGTATGAAGTATGCTCCAAGACAGATATCAAAATATTCGCTTACAACCTATAATTATGTAAATAGCGATATCATTCACAAAAAACATTACACCAGTCTCTAAATACCTGATAGTTTTGTATAAATATAAAGCAATTGTGAATTCCTACATGTTCAGCAAACCGGTTCCCTACAATTAAACGATCCTAATAATAAAAATAACTATAACAATAATAATAACGGCTTTATTCTGAAAGCTATTTCGACAATCATCTACTGAATTCTCACAATCTCATATACCATCAGCTCGACACAAACACTCAACATATATACACAACAATATGGAATATATAGACAATACATGAAAAAAAACGATAAGAATATTCACTCCATCTACAACTCTCTTGAAAATGCATAATTCATTTAGGTAGACAATCACACATGGAATTAGCTTCACGGAATGGTTCGCGATTGGTTGTTCTCATTTGATTGCTGATGATTTTGTCTAGCAACACAATAACAGCTCCACGGCTAAACACACAGAACACAATACACACAACTCACTGATCGATGGTTGAAAGGGAACTAAAGGTAGCCTAGGTAGCTTCGAGTTAACATTTGTGACAGCATCACTGCATGGCAGAACATCGACTGCTTCAAGAATACCTAACAGGCAAGCCTCAACAATGTAAACTAAAAATCTGAGAACAATTCCAGATAGGATTGTTTGCTCGAATCGTTGTTTACTAAACCATTCACTGTGCACTGTGTCACAATCAACAATCTAATGTAGTAGAGAAAAGGAATATTAGTTGAGGATCCATGTATTAACGCTAACTGTCTTGAATCAGTCACCAGCCGGTGGATGTCTTTCATCTAGCCAAAGTCATGAATATAATGCGTTGAAGTGGCACACCTGTTCATCGAAGGTGACAACTGTTTCTTTCCACAACAAATTCGGATGAGGCTTTGAATAAGTGAATCATTCTGTTAGGTTGGCATCGCCTCACGTTATTTAACGTAGTGGAAATAGTTTTCGGGACCACTTTGTTTAGTTACAACTCTGTGTTATGTATAATAGACTAACTAGTTCAATATAAAAAACCATGAAGGTCAAAACATGTAGTACCACTAAAAGTACCAGTCAAAGTCTTGCATTCCATTGACAAAGTATCGATATAAACCGTACTACAATATGAAATGAGGTGCGCCAACTGCAAACACTAAACAGTCGTCCAAAGTTAGTTATTGAATTTTGGTGACCAATTTGTCAATAATAATAAAAATAACCATAATAATAATAATAGCTTTATTCCGAAAGCTATTTTGACAATCATCTACAGTATTCTCACAATCTCATATACCATCAGCTCGACACAAACACTCAACATATATACACAACAATATGGAACAAATAGACAATATATTCCATCTACAACTCTCTTGAAAATGCATATTTAATTTAGGTAGACAATCACACATGCAGTCAGCTTCACAATATTTGAAGAGTAACATGCTGTGTGTTCATCAATTAGTTGGCTTTCAAAAACAAAAGTTGACTATTCAGTTCATTTGTAATACGGTCTTCATCACACACAAGGCCAGCTAAATACGCATCGTGTTGTAGAAAATTTTTAGTTTGTAGTACACGCATGGAGGGAGGGAGTCATATGAACTTGTTCCTTGTCTTTCCAAGTGACTGACACACAGACAGCTTTCAGTGAAGATGATACTGGCCATCTGATAAAATAACTCCTAACAGATGTTTATATGAGCTGTAATGTTTGTCCATAATTGTTTTGACAAGAACATTTAGAGGTAGACCACTTGTTCTACTGACAATCTTCAAAAATCTACACAATATAGTGAAGTCCTCATTCAATAATAATACGGGGAAAAGTAAAGGAGAACAATGGTGGATAGATACTTCTTACTAGACGTCTACTGGAATTTAAGTTCATTAACAAGACTGATATTATAATTTGAAAACTATTACGGCTTCTGATGACTCACGGTTATCAACTGTCAGCTACCAACATCACTAGCTGATTCCTAATGAAACTAACGAATGGAAAGGACAGGTGTGTTTTTGAGAAATGCGTTCACCGTGAATAGTCGAAGGTCCTAAGTTACATCTTTGAATAGATCGTGAGTGCGTCATACTGAGATGTTCTTCACTTAACTAGAATGTTGGAACAAATCAATCAAATGTCAAAAAATGAATGAGGACGAGTTGTTTTCTGAAGTAGATCGCTAGTGTCAATCTCTGCCAATCTAATCTTATTCACTCAGTACTGTCTGTCTTCTTAACTTATCACCTTCAATGAACAGGTGTGCCACTTCAACGCATTATATTCATGACTTTGGCTAGATGAAAGACATCCACCGGCTGGTGACTGATTCAAGACAGTTAGCGTTAATACATGGATCCTCAACTAATATTCCTTTTCTCTACTACATTAGATTGTTGATTGTGACACAGTGCACAGTGAATGGTTTAGTAAACAACGATTCGAGCAAACAATCCTATCTGGAATTGTTCTCAGATTTTTAGTTTACATTGTTGAGGCTTGCCTGTTAGGTATTCTTGAAGCAGTCGATGTTCTGCCATGCAGTGATGCTGTCACAAATGTTAACTCGAAGCTACCTAGGCTACCTTTAGTTCCCTTTCAACCATCGATCAGTGAGTTGTGTGTATTGTGTTCTGTGTGTTTAGCCGTGGAGCTGTTATTGTGTTGCTAGACAAAATCATCAGCAATCAAATGAGAACAACCAATCGCGAACCATTCCGTGAAGCTAATTCCATGTGTGATTGTCTACCTAAATGAATTATGCATTTTCAAGAGAGTTGTAGATGGAGTGAATATTCTTATCGTTTTTTTCATGTATTGTCTATATATTCCATATTGTTGTGTATATATGTTGAGTGTTTGTGTCGAGCTGATGGTATATGAGATTGTGAGAATTCAGTAGATGATTGTCGAAATAGCTTTCAGAATAAAGCCGTTATTATTATTGTTATAGTTATTTTTATTATTAGGATCGTTTAATTGTAGGGAACCGGTTTGCTGAACATGTAGGAATTCACAATTGCTTTATATTTATACAAAACTATCAGGTATTTAGAGACTGGTGTAATGTTTTTTGTGAATGATATCGCTATTTACATAATTATAGGTTGTAAGCGAATATTTTGATATCTGTCTTGGAGCATACTTCATACATTAAAGAAGCCAGTTATTCTTTCATTCAATCAGAAAAGTGTCTTTTAATTATAGCAGAATTTTACTTGAGAAGTTTTGAAAAGAATTTTCAATATAACACCTTGAAACATGAAAGATAGGAAGTAATTGAGGAAATATAAACATAAACGAGAAGCATTTTTAAAAGAATTAGAGGAAACTTTTCAAAATGTTTAGGAAAATTTTTGTAAAATTCTGTATATCTTTTCTATGAAACTTCACTCGTGTCATTAGAATGTAAGTATACTATGTTAGCAAATTCAAATCGGGTTGTCGCTACTTTTGCCTCTCATAAAACATTTCTATAGACTCGTGAAGAGTTAAATATTTCTCTAGGAATAACAATTATTCATTCACGATGTTGATTCACATAATACGTGCTGTTTCACTGTAAGTCAGGTATTGACATCCGATCACAAAGTTGAACTGAAACTCAATTCTGTTAAGCATTGAATTGTTTGTTTCATTTATCTTAGGATGAAGTTAGTTAGTTTTCAGTTCACATTGACAAAAACATAGAAGACAATATGAAACAGACTACAATGTCATGGTTTTCAATATCATGGAGATGAATGATATTTTACTCTGGTGGGAAATATCTCCAATAATACACAATCCCACACCAGTTGTCTTACTCATTGCATTGGGAATGAGTAGAAGAATTTCATGCAAACATTCAAATAATAGTTGTTACAAGGGTTTGTGAAAACACTGAGTGCTAAGTGTAATCTCGTTTCTATGACACTATTTGTTTGGATCCAGTCTTGGTGTTTATGGTTTTAGTCAGGGATTTACAGGAAGCCTTCAATCTTGGTTTAGTGTTTGCCAAATACTAGATAGAATTCATTTGGTGGAGCTGTTGTTGTGTTGCTGGAGAACATCGTCGACATGCAAAGGAAAATAACCAATTAGGAACAATTTCTCCAAGACCACCTACTTAATTACTCACGGATAAATATTTACAGCTGACTTCATACTGAAACTATTGCTGATGATGTCATCTAGAAAAAGGATGATGATAGCTCCACGATTAAGCAACCCAGTCAACGGAACACAATCCATTCTAGACCATGGACCTTAGCTTCAAATATCTTCCCTCGTTTCAGAATCAAGATTCTAGATATGATGGAGAAATAACCCTATTTTCGAACAATGAGAATTATTTGATTCTCGTAAGACATTGAAGTAATGGACTTAAAAGTCAGTTGGTTAGTTGTTTCTCACTCTGTTCTGTAGAACATGACGATGAATACACTTGTGAATCACAGACACTTGTTCTTTAATAAAGGTCGGTTTTCTGATAGTCGACCCAACCAACAGAATCAGCTCCTCATTTCGGATTTACACGAATTCACAAATTTCCACAATGTGAAAAGCTTAGTTGAATAAAGAAGGAATATTTTTTTTCGCTCAGCTTCTTCTTCCTCACATTACACAGTTATATTCTCATATTAGAAAGGAACAGCTATCAATGTGTGTGAACTAGAGTGAGAATTTTATCATTGAAATTAAATAGTCAGCTATTTTTCTTCAGGAAATATATGTATGAATGACAGTGTTGATTAAAACCACTTTGAAAGCGTTTCATCTATGAAATGATGTGTTTTTGTCAAAACAGGAAGTTAAATTAATACCTTGTTGTCGAAGATGTGATTTAAGGCAATGATTACTGTTATTCCTCAAAATACCTGCATTTCATTTCAGTTCACTTTACTTCACCACAACAAAACTTGTAAGATTACCTTTGTTCATCAAATTCCACATTGAAATATGCAATGGGATACCGTCGTGCATATACACATACATAAACAGAATACTCCATAGGATATGTCTTAGTCAGTCTCATATTCTCTGTACTTCTGTTCTTATTTACATGAAGTTTATGGATAAATTTTCTTTTTTAATCCAATCACTATCATCAATAGTCAACTTGAATTTGTTCATCATTTATCATCATTTACCTTGATGAAAAATCTCTAGAAAGATATGTGATTCCTATACCGCAGTGTTGTACAAAACTAAAGGTCTTCAATATAACGCAGAACGGTTCTGTAATTGCTTAACTTGAATGGTTCATTTATGTAAAAGTTTGATTGTGTGTTAACTAATTCAAGGTAAACAGTAGTGAGCCCTGGTTGATTCACCTTTCATGCTTGTTGACATTCTACAGCAAAGCATTTCTGTGAACTAATATCCTTTCAAATAACTTAACTGAAGCCATTCAGTGTTTCGGTCAAACATACGATCATTGAACTACTCGAGCTGTGATTGGTATCTAGTAGGAATGGATAAAACTCTTCGATTAGTCAGTGGAGAAAAACTACTTTCCTGTTACTTGCTACAAAAAGCTGCAAAGCTAAGAGACTCATAATTGTGATACACTTCATAATTCACCTAATCATTTGCGAAACCTTCCATACGTCCTTCACATTCTACAGAGTATATAATATATCCTTACCCTGAGTCCATTCATTGATTTTGAAAGAACATCGGATTATACATTCGTGTTATCCGACTTTGAATAGGCCTACTGAACACTAAAGTCAGGCGAATACCTGGCTCGAGAGCGACCGGAGACATCCGCTGTCGTGTCACATGTGCACATCCAGAAGGCCTACCAAATACTCTAAAACACCCTCGTTAACTCATGATATTATAAGCAAAAGACAGTTCTATTCGCAGACTAATCGCCGACAAACAAAGATATAAATGTAATGAACTGTTTATAGAATCCATCATCCCTTGTGGTGGAACCTTTTGCAAACTGGATCTCATTACCGTCTAGGACAAAGACTCATACATCAAGAAAGTTTTTATTTGTGACGACTTCAACCTGAACATAAGCCAGTTGTTAAAAATCCCCAAATACGGCAACATGTCCACTTTGGTTGAGATCCAATATCATTTCAAATCTCTCGAACTTCGATTCAACACATACCAATCATCTTGTCGTATCACGGTATCATTCACCTGCTTAGTGTTAACGGTTGGAGGCAACTGCTTTCACCAACGTGATAGAATAGAATACCATGAAAAAACTAACTAAGGAGGATCTCCTGTGTAAAAGGTAAAACTGATGAACAATCATAAGGAAGGCGTTATGAACTTAAAGTATGACAGCAAGGGATTTCTTTTGCCACAGTATGTCTTAATCAAATTTACTCTATGTGTTGTTGAATAGCCAGCCTTAACAAAGTCAAACGAAGTGGGATTCTAAAAATCTTGTCGAAATATAGTTGTATGACGCTTTTCTATTGCAATTATGATATTACAGTATTCGTGGATGTTTCTCTGTAGACGAGACGGTCTGCAGTGTGTACGCAGATGGAGCTTTTTAGGTCTTAGTATTCAACACTAAGTGAAATCTTTCAATAACGTTTGCGTTGTGTTCACCAAGCTAAGTGATGTGAAACTAAAGTGCCCTGTATTTTGCTTTAAATAGAGGAATGTAATCAAAAGAAAACTTCTGACCTATGATTCATGCTTACTGGTACTCATCAAAACACTGAGAACTATACAGCTATACCAGTCATCCACAGGTGACTTATTCTTTTATACAATTATTTCCTAGAGGATCTGAGTTGTAGTGTGAATAACTTGTTGATAGAGTGTGAGTTTATGCTGAGACTGGCTCAAGTCAAGGGAACACGTTCCTGACCATTACGTCCCTTGATTATGAGCGTAAGGAAAAATAAATATTGTGTATCCATTATATTCTAAGTGAAAAAACATACCAGGTAAAGTTCAACAGAGCTAAAATCAGTTACACTGGTCCTAAACACGAACTGATGACAGTGGGGAAAAAGCCCTTGCTTCGGCGATTAGGATCCAAAAGTAGATGCTGTAAAAAGAAGTTGTCAGTGAGACGCCTTATGCCGGTCATCTTTATATATCTTTCAGTGGTCGGTCAATTCTCAGCCCAAGACTATAGGATAGCCTACATAATCTTAGCTCTTCATCCTCTGTATATCAGTTTAACTGTTTTTGTGTAATAAGTTATACAGGGCGTACGACTAGGCAGGTATATCTTCAGATACGACAGCATTTCCTGGCTTGCTTTGGAAAAGATGAAGTGAAGGTGGTGAAAAGATTGGTCTTAACTCTCCTAGTAAATACATGGAACTACAAAGACGCTAATAAAGCTTTCAGTGTCACACATTGTGTGTTCCGAAACTTTTCACGGGTGGCTCGCCAAAGCCTACTGAGCATAGCTGAGGCTATCTTAGTAAAACTGATCAAACCTGAACTCTGCATTCAGGAAAATCCTGTTCAAACATTATTCTTCGCTTAACTTTCGGTAAATATAAGGCCATTCTTTATTCGTTATCTTTTCGTATGCCGTTGCAATCTCCGTCTTCATGTATGTCATCCAAATGCTAACATATTTACGAAGAAAAATCCATTTTTCGATAGTCCCGAATTCTCTGATTTGCTTTAGCGCTGCACAAATTCATTTTACAATCGTAAAAAACCTGATGAAAATAATTAGTAAAAAGTATATGCTTCGTCCAGATTGTTGGTGTTTATTTATATTTCATGGGGATCTTTAAATGTTTGATTTTGAATGCTGAAAGGGAGAAAACCGAAATGACTAGTTTCCTACGGTCTTACTGCCATGTTTCTCTTCAGAACGATTACTGAGTCTAATGTGTGATTCACAAAGGTAATAAATACTCTTATTCTAAATGAAGATAAAAAAAAATAGAAAAGTGAGAGATTATCATTTGTTATTCATAGGATTTTGGCATAATCTGCTTGTACTACTGATGTCACTTTGATTAGCAATCCAGGCGCCTATAGTGAATGTGCGACGCACAAATACCAACTCTAGTTTATACTTTTAATTATATTTTCAGTGCAGGAGTGCTTTCTTTCTTGAGGCCTCATTGAAATGTTACTCACAACCTTAGCATTATTCATTATATCTTTGAACACTTCAGTACTGATTAACAGACGTCAAACAAATAACTCTCCTTGACAACCTGTTTGTGCATGAACTCGTGAATATTCTTTCTGTTGTCAGCAACTTTAGTGAAACAGTTTTACAATTTAGTCCATAAAAGATAATATCTCGAGCTAATCACTGGATATTTGATCAGAAATAGATGAACAATCTTTAAACCATAGGTCATTACTTTGTTTTTCTTCATTGGACATTAATTTGTATATATTCCAAATGGTTGACCTTTTGGTCATACTTTAAGGAATAAATACATGATTTGCATCTAATTCAATTCATCATTAAAAAAATGGGTTTTGTTTTGGGAATAAACAAAACTATGGAATAAAATCAACTTACTTGTAGTTCGTTAAGTTTCTAAGTTTCTTATCTGATAAATATTTAGTGAATAAATCTTACGAATGTCCTAGAAGAATTCGATCAACAAGTCTGATTTATTCATCATTAATACAATCCTTTTAGGTTGCCTACTATCCCCCATGATATTCCTGATTGTGGTCGACTGGACTGGATCATGCAGCAAACAGTGGAGAGCTGTGAGAAGAGGGGGATACGCTGACCGGACTGCGAAAAAGAACCTAGAAGACTTGGATTTCGCCAACGATGACTTGTGCCTGATGTCACACAAACTTGAAGATCTACAGGCGAAAACTAACAAGTTGACAGGAGAGGCAGGGCAGCGAAGATGGGACTTCAAGTGAGTATAGAGAAGACAGAGGTGATGAAGATACCGCACAAACAACTCCAACAACAACAAACTCCAGTCACCATCAACGGGAGAAACTTAAAGGAAGTAACCTCCTTCATCTATCCAGGAAGCACTGTTCCAACTACAGGCGGCACAGGCACAGACGAGGATGTCAAAGTCAGAATCGGAAAAGACAGAAAGACAGGCATTCACTAGCCTGAAACCAGTGTGGAGATATTCTGCACTCGGCATGTGGAACAACATCCGGATTTTCAACACCAACTCAGTCAAGTCAGTGCTGCCATGTGATGGTTAAGAGACTTGGCGCGTTATGAAAGGGATTTCCAATAAACTACACACATTCATCAACAACTGCTTACGCTCACTACTGAAGATCAGGTGGCCAGAAAGAATAAGCAACGAGGAAGTCACTCTGGGAACGAACCAACCAAGAACCTATCACCCAACAAATATGCAGAAGAAGGAAGTGGAGATGGATTGGATTGTACATACACAGAGAAGGCCGACTGAAGACATCACGCGTCAGGCCAGTTGCTCGAGTGGAATCCCCACGGGAAGCATTGAGTTGGGCGTCCGAGTTGAGGGTGACATGGAGGAGATCGTGCGAGGAAGAAATGAGAGGTTGTGGGTTGTCGTGGAGCCAGGTTCAAAAGATCTCAGAGAACAGAGTTCACTGGAGACGTGCTACTGAAGCCCTATGTTCCACTAGGAACCCAAGGGACTAATAATAATAATATAATAATACAATCCTTTTAAGACACATGCATCCTGGATTCCTCTGCTAGCCACAACCAATTAAATGACGATAAATTAATATTCAGGTAATATTGAGGTATCTACATAAAACCCATTTATCAATCGATGTCGAACAATTCGATTCAGTATAACAACAGTGAATTACAAGTATATTAATAAATAGTAACAATCCTAGCGTGTTTAGAAAAGCAAAACTGAACGTTTTGCTGTGCATATCACACCACAGTTAGCACATCTTTAGTAGAAATGCAGATATTCTATTGAGGAATCTGTGATGTAAACAATGAAGCGTTCAGATAACTCTTGTTATGACCTTCGAAACACATTAAGATTATAGTAAAACTTACTTTTCTAATGATTACTGACTTTTCAACCCAAAAATCAATACAAGTTTGGTGATAAAATCGTATCATTTTTGAGATGAATGGGGATTTTTAATTTAGAGGTAGTATTCATCGTGGACTGATATCAGTTGGGGAACCATTGAAAGTTTGGAAGCCCTAGACAACTTGTCCCTACTAGTATGGGACTCCTCAGCAGAACGTACCCACGACCTGGCTACGGGTCGAACTCAGGGCCTTCAGATTTCACGGCGAACGCATTAACCATTCAGCCACTGGGTTGGTTTACAATTACCACTTTCTGTCAATTCACGATACAGCGCGACTATCACCCAGGGTCTTCAGTCAGCATCCACTTCACTTCCGACTGGTTGACCTCACAGGTCACGACTTCTCATTAGAGCTTCGTGAAATCCGTCTGGAAGCAAGTCACGAACGAGCACTTTACAGTAATGTATTTTTGAGATGATTGGGGATTTTTAATTTAGAGGTAGTATTCATCATAGACTGATATCAGTTGGGGAACTAGTGAACATCTGCGCCACTGGATAGCTGTTTCGTCTTAGTATGGGATTCCTCAGCTGTACAGATCCACAACCTGGCTAGGGATCTAACTCAGGACCTTCAGATTCCATGGTGAACGCGTTAACCATTCAACCAATACTAACTCCAAGATCGGACCAATCTTGTTTCGTGGTTAAAGTTTAGTGAATCAATATATCTAACAGACTTTTCGTTATTTGCTGTTATGTAAGTACTTTCAAGCAAAAGAAGTATAACATGTCATCAATTCGCTTAGGTTTTTTTAACTTGGCGCAATAAAAACTCCAGTTAAATGCTTCAATAGATAACTAATGAAGATATCTTAATATATTGAACTATAATCACTTTTAACCAAGTATTCTTAAATGCTTACAAATTTAATTTACTTGAAACTTGCTTTGTTGCATATTATTCATACTATTGTTTTTGTCTTAAATTTCTTAACCAACTATTATATCAAGACATCTAAGCCAACAATGTTGTTTTCAATAAGATAGATCTCATCAGCCTTTACTCTAATATATATAACTTCCAACATATTTATAGAATATCAATCGACGTAATTTGTGGGTGGCTTTAAAGGCCACCTTAGCAACTGATGAGACAGACAATTACATCCCTCTATTTAATGACAAAGTACTTTTCCAGGCGAAGCCTGATTTGTGTATTCAACACTTGCTATGGTAGCCTTTAAAGTCTCTCTAATTTGTGGGAAAACGAGAACAAGGGATACAGATTGGCCCTGGCCAAAGCAGTGATAAAGGCTATACAAATTTTGTCTGGATGCAGAGCTTCGGATTGTTTATTATAATTTTCATAGCCTCAGGTTGATTTAAACTCAGTTGGAAATGTTTAGTGGTGTGCAGTAAATCACTTTGAACGCTTTCATCTTATCTACTCCGTGATCATTATCAACTAAATGTGACAAAAGAGAGTTTCCTATAGATTTAACCTGTCCTTTACCCAGCCACAAAGGTGTTATTATTACCATAACTATCTTTCCCTTGGCTTCCCAGAGGAACATAGGGATCCGGTAGCACGCCTTCATTCCACTCTCTTCTCTGTAGTCTTTTCAACCTAGCACCACGACTGCCCACAAGCTTCCATTTCTTCCCCACATACAATCTCCTCCATGTCACACTTGGACGCTTAACTTGTCGTCTGGCCTGGTACGTGATGTCTCCAGTCGGCCTTCTTACTGTATGCTCAACCCATTTCCATCTCGACTTTCTTCTGCGTACTTGTTGGGTGGTAACTTCTTGGTTAGTTCGTTACCAGAGTTCCTTGTTGCTTATTCTTTCTTGCCTTCTCATCTGATCTGATCTTCAGTGTCAAGTGAGTGTAGTTAGTAGCCGTTGATGAATGTCTGTATTTTGTTGGAAGAGCTTTTTGTGACGCATCAAGCTTCTGAACCACATAACAGCACTGGCTTGACATTGGTGTTAAAAATCTGGATCTTCTTCTTCATACGAAGTGGAGCAGATATCCACATTAATTTCAGATGAGTGAAAGCCTGTCATG
Source organism: Heterobilharzia americana (assembly GCA_944470555.2). Taxonomy (NCBI): domain Eukaryota; kingdom Metazoa; phylum Platyhelminthes; class Trematoda; order Strigeidida; family Schistosomatidae; genus Heterobilharzia; species Heterobilharzia americana. The sequence continues at coordinate 82,722,722 of OX104130.1, read as the reverse complement.
CTTTTCGGATCCTGGTCTTGACATCCTCGTCTGTGGCACCTGTAGTTGAAACGATGCTGCTAATGTGGGTAGGTGAAAGAGACAACTTCCTTTAAGTTTCTCTTGTTAATGGTGATTGGAGCTTGTTGTTGGTTGGGCATCTTCATCATCTCCGTGTTTTCTACATTCACTTGAAGTCCCGCCACGAAGGTAGGTGCTCGGTAATACGTTAAGTAAAGTTGCCTAGTCATGCGTCCGATATAACTGTCTCCATAGAAACAATTTAACTTGGAAATACATATGAAAATGGCGAAACTAGATAACTCGTCCTTCGTCTGACACGAAACAAATGGTCGACTAGAAAACGACAGACAAATATCAGCTGCATAAGTTATTCTAATGGTTCTTTACAGTCTGTAGAATAGAATCTCATCAAATATATCACGATTAAATTTAAGCTTTATAAATAGTGGTTTCCTTAGTGTGGTCGCTGCTTCAGGTCTTCTCATTGGTCTACTGATATGCTTTTTTCATAAAATTGTGAGGATAACCTATTTCAACTCACTTTGTAGAATCTTATCTGAGCGGATTTTCCTTGCTCTGGCTGTCAAATATTTCACTAAATCTCTTTTGCATCGTTCGGGGATGAAACTAAGGAAGTGTGTGTATTGATATGCAGATTTGTTTCTTCTGTGCATACCACTGTGAATTGATTCATCTCCTTGTCTACTTAATCTACTGTCCTGTTTTTCTTCACAAGTGAAGGCAAGTGACGGGTATATACTATACAGCTCTACGACTTCTAATTAAAAATAATATTGTTCATTTACGTGTCTGGTTATAAATGTCATAAAAGGAATTTTTAACTACTATGTTACACAAACTTAGTTTAAACCCATTGTTAATCACTGAAATTGTGTTGCCCAAAATACATTTAAGACTCTGATAATTCATAGACGATTATATAGTGAGACTGAGAACATTGTTTTAACCTGTAATACATACATGAAAATGTATATTTTAATTATTTCCCTAAAAAGGTACAGACCAGACTTCTGAGTGAAACCTTAGGATTTCTTATATCAAACATAGTGAGATTTATACAAAGGTATTTTATTTTTACTGTCAGCTTTTCACTCGACTCCTGATATATTTGTGAAAATATCTCATCAAATTCTCCTCGAGATTCAGATATAAAATACCTTTACATGTTTCTAATTTATTTATTTACCCTAACGATAAAAATATACGCGAGTATTATAAAAAAGAATCACCATCGTGATGCATCAAAAATAAACCTTCAGATAAACAACGATTTCAGAGAGAAAAAACAATTTTATAACTTATTAAAATAAATATGATTGTACCGATTTCTTTCGCTGAACTATTTGTCTTATGGTTGAATTCGTTTAACTAGTAAATTGTTTATTCTGAACACCTTTTATGTGACTCCTAAAGTCGATGCAAATTTACGCTCATTATTTGTAGTAATTACATGTTCAACTGATTGAAACAGTCCCTAGTCATTCTCGTTCTCTTTCTTGTCTACACATAGATACGGTGTTTTAGCAACCTACATGCTTCAGTTTGGAAGCAGTAGCCTTGTTCTGCCAACTTGTTAGTTTTCGTCTGTAGATCTTACAGTTTGTACGACAAAACATTAGATATAAATCATCATGGACGAAATCCAAATCTTCATTGGTCAAATAGAGTATGCCTATCGTCTCACTCTTCACAGTTTGCAGCATGATTCAGTCAAGTCCGGTCGGGTTGACCTCAATCAGGAAGATGATGAATGATAGTAGGCAACAACCTCATCTGACTCCTGTCCAAATTTCAAAGGCGTCACTCAGCTTACCATTGTGAATCACTTAGCATGTAGCATCATATAGCATATAGATGCTGTTGAGTGAGTTTGATAAAAGTTTATGACAATTCATGATGTTGAAGCAGTTGTCAAACTGCTTCTCGATCGACGCTATTGAAGTCCTTTTCAAAGATGATGAAGTTGAGGTAAAGAATTGACTTCCTGTGTACATACTGAAACAAGTTTTTTGTATACACTTTACCTACCTTGATAAATTTTGTTTTCCTACCAAGATTACGATCAACTATGTCAATCTTCCTTTCTGTTCTCATCTTTCCTAATTTCAATTCCCTGTTTATCTTAATCGTCCAAATTGTCCTCGCATTCAATCTTCAGTTTTTTATAAATCGACTTGATAAATAAATATATGATCAGGTTGTTTGAAATGTACTGAACAAATATATCACATTGTCCAGATAAACTTTACCTTCTAGTTACATTATATAACTGTCTGAAAACTTTAAACTGTTTCAATAAAAATTTTAGATCATATATTGTTCTTTTTTCAACATTTATCTAACTGTTAACTCTATCAAGGCCAAATATTAACTTATCCTGTTTGCAGGTGTAGCTGTGAGTAAACACATGTTGGATTCATTGTTGAAACCTATTTCAGTTCTCTTGAATAATACAAATCTTGTCATTACAGTAATAGACAATAAATATAGTATTCAAGATCTTTCATAATTATTTACTTTTCCTCACTAACATATATGTATGTTTATTCCAGGTCAAGTAGGAAATATTATCACAACAAGAAACGCTGATCGCATCGAATTTGAAAAAATACTGGTAAGTATTATATATAAACAGTTGAAAATATCTAATAAACTCACTTGAGTACATAATTCAATGAAATAAAAACCAGTATGAAAAGCCATGACCTATGGGTTCAAACAGTTGGAAGGAAAAGGGATACCAAGTGAAGACCCTGTGTGATAGTTAGAACCTTTGAACAATTCACCTGATATTCATTGACTGGATGATTACCACATTCGCTGTAAAACCTGAAGATCCTGAGTTCAATCTGTGAGGAGTCCTATACATGAACGAAACAGCTGTTCAGTGCTTACAGATCTTCAATGATTTCTTTTCAACTGGTATCATTCCGTGGCCAATAAAAACAATTTGTAGTTAATTTGATTCTCTTTTGAAGGGGAAAATAAAGAAAAGTAATTGTTCCTCACCGATTTTACGAAACAGCATAAACAGAAGGTAAATTTCAAAATCACCAACATTTTTATTTCACTGTGACTACTTCAATTTTCTGTGGAGCATCTAAGCTTCTTACTGGTTATCTTTACTTTGACGCCTTTTATATCGTTATCTAATATGAACCTACGTTTTCGGCTTTTTAACACTTGTCAGTAAACTTCGACAAAACAATAAGAAGACGTAAATTGTCTGAACCGTGTAATGTATTTGCGCAACACATTTCGAACTTTAAGAACAAGATATTCAGCGAAGAGACTCTTTTCAACGAATTTATTTTCAAGCTGTACAATCGTATATATATATGATATTTGGAAAAAATTATATCCTGTGAGGAAAACTAAACACTATATGGTGATGACAATAATAATAGAGCGGATGATGACATAGGCATTTGTGATTATAATAACAATTGAAGTGCAAATGATAACAAATAGATTATGTAATATATGGAATGGTACATAGAGAGTATATAACTCAGAAGGGGGTGAAAAAATTGTTGAAAATGGTAAATCAATTAAGTATTATGTAATGGCATTAGATAAATTGGAAAAGATGAAGTCAATGCTTTCTAAAAGGATTAAGACAATTAAGTGAAACAACACCGGAAACTAATTAAAGTGAAAGCGATTATAGTAACAATAGTGATAAAGGAAGGATACACAAGGGTTAAATTAACAAAGTGGGAGGAGGTGCTAATGGGGTGGGAAAATGTTATGGCCATGATAAAAACAGTGACTGCACATACTTCTTTTGTACACACAGATCAGGTCTTAGTTCATGAAAAGCTAAAGCCTCCGCTGTTTTAAGGAGTTGAAAACGAAGAGAACGTGGGAGGTTTGGGAGAATTTGATAAATAATTTCAAAGTTATTGTCTGGATTTGTTGTGTGATGGAAGTCAATCAAATGTTCTAGAATCGAACTTCTAACAGACTTTCTTTCACCTTTATAAAACCAAGCAGGAACATGTTCTCATATACGTGTAGAAAGCATTCTCTGGCTACGGCCGATGTACCTTGCTCCACAAGAGCAGGTGAACTGGTAGATGCACATAGAGGCGGCCAAACGAGGAAGCTTGTCTTTGACGCAGGTGGAGAATAGGTTGCGGCTGTAAAAGTCAACTGGAGTCTTGCTGCGAAGAAAGTCCTATTGATTGATCTGGTAAGACGATTCTTCAGTACATCCGATGCTAGGTCTCCTTTAAACTTTAGGCTCATAAACAATCTTTTCTTTGGGACCGAGTGGATGACTGGTTTAGTGTTTCCTTCCCGCATATTTTTATCAATAAAACGGCTAGGGTAACCGTTTTCGACAAGTATGCTTTTTAGGAAAGATAGCTCTTCGTTGATACAATCGTCACTACAGATACTTCTTATTCGATAGCAAAGAGAGTGAATAAGATTTCTTTTTCTGTTGATGGGCACCCAACTATAAAAATTAGTTAGTTGCCCGTTCCACGTTGGTTTTCTGTAGATGGATCTTTTTCGAACTATCTGATCACACACGTACTTTTCATAGGTATTTATATAAAAACTCATGAAGATAAGGGGTGATAAAAAATAAAAAGGGGTCAGGTAGGAAGGCTGACTTAAAGGCCGAATAACAATGAAAATCAATAGAGCGAAAAAATAATAGTACATCGAACTTGGTTTTTCAATAGTTGAATTTACCAAGGAAGGTTTAATGTGACAACAAATTGTTTATGAATACATAAAGGTGGTTTCAACTTCCTAAAAGCTAAGGCTTCAACAAATTTCAGGATCCCTCCCCAACATGTTTTGTAAATAGGTGTAAAGGAAGTAGCCACATCAATCTTGTGACCTGTCTCAACGATATGTTTAGCGACCGAAGAACTTGGACGTCTGCTACCAACATTTATAGGTTCAAGTGATTTAATTTGCTTCTGAAGCCACTTTGGATTATGTTCCGAGGCCCTTACTTGCATGGATCTATTAGTCCTCCCTACGTATGTGTCACCACACGTACATTTGAATTGGTAGATACAGTGGGATGTGACATTATCGTTCACATGCTGTGGGGGTTTGGGGGAATATAAGGGCTTCGTGGTTTCAGTAAGGCGTATTTGAAGGTACGTGGAGACTAGAGTTCCTTCGAATATCTGAACTTGCATCATCCACTCCTGAAGCTGGACACTTCACCTAGAAGGTATTCAAGTCAGATGGATACTATATTGATCACAAGATATCATTCAGTTCTGAACATTTTAAACTAGACGGTTAACCAGATAACAAACTGGTGATAAAGTTGTGTACAGTTAATTATGTTATTAAACATCACACTTAATCAAATGTCACCTGTAGGTGTTTTTACATCATACAATAAAGGGGAATATTAGGCGACAGTTGTAGAGAGATGACTGTAAGATCAACTATTTTTGAAATTCTGGTTGGAATCTGTATGCGGAAATAAATTGGAATGTGTGTAAGCGATTCACTGGAACCGCTATGGAATCGATTTCTTTCATTCCATCTTGTCAGTTAGCAAGTTTTCACGTCTTTCTCATTTAAATTCAGGGAGTACATTTCGCTGGTTGTGTATTGTCATACAATTCGGAAGAAAATGTTATTTTTCTGATATTCGATCAAAAATACACTAAAACCTAATGTTTTTAATAACTTAATTTTGAAAAAAGATGTAAAATGATATTTGTCACCATGTAGATAATCTGTTGAGGTCGTTTTTTTCTTGTAAGCCACTTAGGCACATGTCCAACTTTGTCTTCTCCACAATGATGACTTTGGCTTCAGAATACATTTTGCAGACGGCTGATCTAAGCTTCTTTTCACAATAAATGCAATGTAAATACTTTTCTCACTTTGTCATGCTTCTTACTTACAAGTGACTTTGTGGTGACTAAAGCATGTGTTCCTTCTTGTATATCTATACAAGTGTAGCGTATTGTTACATATTGAACTCCTAACCATATACCATGTTAGACGGCTGTGAGAAAAAATGCCATTCCTCATGTTGGAGAAAAGATCCTATTGCTCAGTAAAATGGAAGTATTTGTCTTGTTGGTTTCAGGTTTTATTAATCTGCGCATACCTGATGAGTTTATTTTTAAGTGATTGCAGCAGCACTTTGAAGTTTAGTTGCCTTATGGATAGCTAGTAACACAAACATATCATCGTTCTTACCTACCAACTATTTGTATCTGTGAATAAAGTATTTTACTACTTTGTGACACTTTACTACTTAGTTGTCGTTATCAGGAATGTTCAGAATTACCAAATCTGGACGAACTATCAGTCAGTATTGACTGTTCACCTAGCAAACATGTTTTGTTTGATTACATAACCATAATTTATCACTTCTCCTTTCTAACGTTTTAAAAGTCGGTCAAGTAGATGGTATCGTACAGTATATTTGAACATTTTCAATCTTTCATGAAAGTTGCGGTTAGATAATCAAATTATTACAAGATGCTTGATCAGCAATTGTTGTTAACGAAATCAGGTTTATATTTGATGCTATTGCCTTTTATTCTCCATCGTGGAATGAACTCAACTGATCGGCTACTACAGGCACATGCACTTTTGCGCGAATGCCTGCATATTAACCTCGATTAAGCTGTACCATCATAACCAAACTATCTTCATCGTGTAAGGAGTGACTGCCTTGACTCACTAACTTGGTAAATAAAAAAATCAGGCCTAATTCATTCTTCACTTTCTTGTAAACCATAGTGCCAAATGTGTATTAACATAACAATCTGTACCAGACTAGTCTCATATATGTATATATACACACATACATTCAATTTCAGGGGTTTGTGGGGACTTATTGATTTCAAGTTGGTATTCTTTGTGGACTCATATTAGTTGGAGGAAAATTGAAAACCTGGGAGCACTGAACAGTCATCTTCTAGTATTTGACACAAAACCCTCAGATTTCGTGAACAGCACGTTACCTCTGACCCCTTGTCAGAGTCATGGTTACGCACTACTGAGTCCTATACTAGGAAGAAACAGCTGTCCAGTACCCCCATGTTTCCAATGTTCTTCCACTTGATGTCAGTCCATGATGAATACCAACATGCATATATGCATACCAATAACTGCGTTATGTCGTTAAACCACTCTATAATAATAAATCTTGAAGCTTTAATATAAATGTTTTATTTAACATGAATAATGTTTCTGAAATGTACCAAAATTGGTAAGGTTTTCTAAGCTTCTCCCAAATAGTCCGCCATTGATGTTTGATAAGCACGTTATACAAAATCAGACGTTCGTTTAAAGAGATATAATTTTCTAGCATAAAATTTGAAATCATTAGACTTGCAAAATAGTCTGTTTGTCGCCTAGTAGCAGAGTCTATGATGTCCACTTCCTAATATTTGGGACTCGTCGGCTGGATTTACCTACACCCCAATGAGCGCTATCCAATTGGCCAATAGGGAACGAGTATCCACAGCTAAATAAGAATTGAAATACGGAAAAGTTCGTAAGGGTAGGCAAATAAGGTCACCTTCAAAAAGGTGAAAAATGCAACTCGGTAAATATTTCTTTTCCAACTTTTATAGACTTCATTCAAGTTTAATTGAGCTTCATTTAACAGTATCTTCTTACTGACTAAAAAGTTGTATACAACTCTGTTGAATCAAACGAGCTAAGCCTACAAGCTTGTAAAATGATGTCACCTACACTTTTATATTGAGTGATCATTGAAGGTGGAATCAAAACTTGGACAGTGGCTGGATTCGAACCAGTAAACACTAGGTTTCCGATCCGATGCTCAGTGTTCGAATTCGTTAGCGGTTCAAATTTTCATTTCACCTTCAATCATTACGCAGTATAAATTGTACAGTTCTGTCAAACCATATCTATCTCAAATAGTCAAAATGGTAACCTACACTTTTGTTACTTTTAATCCTATTTTGTTCTGATCTAGATAAATTGTTGGTTACCATTTTGGGTTTATCCTAAAACTAACTTTCCAATTGTATATGACAGCCTTTGTATCCTTAATTTCAAACAGCATTTCTCCAGACTTGTGAAATGTATTGCCATAGTATATCTCATCTACAAAAATTCACACTAGTTAATTGTGACTATGATTATAGTATCTTGAGTAAAGTACTAGTATAATTGTTTTTATATGATATCGTCGTTGAGTGGACCGAACTGATCGGTCTCTGTTGGTATATGAGCTCCTGTGAGGATGCCTTGATATTGCTTGCGTTCTGATTATGTTAATGATGGATAGTGGCTAGCAGTGGAATCCAAGATGTGCATTTCGTCCTATTTGAGACTAATTCGTCAGCTGGATATACCTGCTTCCCAGTGAGTGATGTTCCCACCGGGATTCGGACTATGCAGCGATGGCTTCAAACGCCAGGGTGTTATTCACTACACCACCGAGCCGTGATAGCCACTTCTTGTATGATGGGTATAGTTTTTAGTATGCGATTTTTTTATATCCTGCCATCTTTTATTGGATCGAATTGATCGGTATCTATTGGCATATGAGCTCCTGTGATGATGTCTCGATATTACCTGTGCTGTTCCACAGCCACCACGTCATCATTGAGACACTGGGTTGGAATCCAATGACCCGAATTTTCCATCTCTGTCAGTAATAGTTGTGTGCTGGCCATAGCTCCTGAAGGTCTTGTGTTCGATCTTGGGTGAGGTCATGGGTGCGCACCGCTGAGAAGTTTAAATCTGTTCAGTGCTTTTGGTTTCTTAGTGGGTTTCTGACTGATGTCAGCCTGTGATGAATAACAACGTGAAAACACTAAAAAATACTACAGAACAAACGACAATGTCACATCGTCATTACATGAATCCATTCATAAAACTTAATTATGTTGTAAACAGAGTCAGTCTTACATTCCCATTGATGGAGTGACAATTTTGCTAGAAGTAAATTGAAAATAATTCGATCTGAGAGACTATCGAAAAAACGTACAAAATATTGCGACAGTGATACAGTTATCTTTGAATTCAAGCGGTCTTCAAAACAAACAGATAACTCTCTGGAATTTGTTGAAAGAAGGTGTATTCCCCTTACTGGTGGACACTATTGCTGCTTAGAAGAACTAGTCGATCACATGTCAAGTCGCCGAACAACCTCACAGGTAGGAAATCAGAGTCATAATTAAGTTATTCGGATTTGCTACTTGCATGAATTAAGTAGTGAACAGATAGGGTAATGTTTCCTCATTGACGTTTTTAACCACTCAAGGTAATAGATTATTCAAGTATCAATGTTGATATCAGTAATCTTCTCCTTGGAGAAGTTCAGGATAAAAACATCTGAGATGCTATAATGACAGCATTATTTATTATCTGTTGCCTCCTAGCATTTATTTAAGTGCTTTCTATTTTGAAATGATTGAGAATATTTTCAACTCACGTGGACATTCTTGGTTCTGTTGGGCTCTTGAAGCTGAACGGTTTATTCAGGATGCTTTGATTATCTTTCAAGATGACTTCAACTTAATATGAGTTGTCAGGGTTTCTCTATGTCTTATTCAGTAGTCTCTTCTCCGACGAATTTATTGCTAAGTTGGTAGTTTTATTCAATTGTCATATCAGTGAGTGTACAGTTGCTCCTATTGGCTGTTTCTTTGCCCAAGCTCTGAACATGTCGTTGGTTATAATTTTTTTTGTCGGTTAATAGACTGACGTTTAACAGTCATCTGATAGTCATGCCAACAATATAAAACAGGATGACCAATATAGGTGTAAAACTTGGTCACTGTGGTAGAATTTAATTCCATATTAGATTTGTCTATTTGATTTATAACATACAGTGATACAGTCTTATCTACTTGATGACGTTTAAAGAATAAATTATCATTGTTCGTAATCATATCGCTGTAATCATGCAACTTTCAACAATTGCTTTTATTGGTAATAAAATTTTCCATATCTCTAGCCTAAGTGTTACATCATTTCTACTACGTGTTGGGTATAGAATTGATGATTCAGTAATCAATCTCTCTGTCTCCACCTAATTATACTGAACTTAAGTAGAGTGATTTTATCCCACCAATCCTATTGCATGGTCGTGTTAATGTATACAATAGCCAAGTTCCCTCCGAGAATATTGATCTTATCTGGGTCTGTCATTTTATATTTAGCTAAATTCCTATGTTCGACCAATCTAACTGACCCCGACCAGTCGACTGGTTTGACCTATATACTTGACCTTACGGTCATTACAAAGAATCTGATAGATTCAACTGTTTGTTTGGTTGGTTCTATTGGATCCTAAAGGCAGGCGATAAAGCTTATCTCTGAGTGAGTTTGTAAGCTTAAATGCCACCCTAATTCCAGGTTTCTTGAGGATCCTACGTAAAGTTTCTGATGTACCTTCCTTATTTATTATTATTATTATCATTTCTCTCATGGGTTCCTAGTGGAACATACCGCTTCAGTAGCAGGTCTCAAGTCCACTCTGTTCTCTGAAATCTTTCGAACCTGGCTCTACAACTGTCCACAACCTCTCATTTCTTCGTCACACTATCACCTCCATGGCAACCCCAGACGCCCAACTCGTCTTTCCCTATCTGGGCTCCACTCGAGGGCTGGCCTGGCGCGTGTTATCCCCAGTCGGCCTTCTCTGTATGCCCAAACAATCTCCACTTTCTTCTGCATATTTGTTGAGCGATAAGTTCTTGTTTGGTTCATTGGTAGACAGCCAGAGTTCTTTGTTGCTTATCATCATTATTCTGGCCATCTGATCTTCAGTAAGGAGCCAGCGTAGGCAGTTGTTGATGAATGTCTGCAGTTTTTTGGAAATTCCTTTCGTAACGCGCCAGGTCTCTGAACCTAATAGAAACACTGACTTGACTGAATAGGTGTTAAAAATCCGGATCTTGTGGCTGCTTTATGCTGAGTGCAGATCTCCATACTGGTTTCAGCTTATACCTTCCTTATTGAGTAATACAATGGAGGCTTAAAACTTATCTGCTTGTGTTGTCGTTATTATTTCTACTCGTGTTACTGTTATTATCTCGTTTCTTGTGTGTTCGTATTAATTTGTTAACAAACTATGGGGGATAATTATTAACTGTTAGTGCTTCTTTTACGTGTTTCAATGACTACTTTGTCAAATCTAGTAATAATTACGGCTGATTTTGTAAATGATATTTGGTTTATCCTTTTCGGTCGTTATGTCTTTCAGTCTGCATAATATAGTCTGGAGGAAATTTTGTCGGTTTATGAGTCTGACCGACTCTAAACTATCCGAGTAATCTTGTTGTGATCTCCGATATGCTCTTTATGACTAGTAGGTTGATTTTGTATGTGACTATGATCTAGGTGGACATTTTCTGATGAAGCCATATCGATAACCGTTTTTCCTCAGGAGAGAGATTATTTGATCTTCTCTTTCCTGTGGAATTGTGATACTTCAATATGTTTCACGCCTTTGAAGAAGCTCTATAAGCTATTAATTTTGTCCCTTATTGGATTGTTGCCACTTTGGTTAAGAATTTGACCTTTATGTGTTGATTTCTCGTACACTTTTGTTACCGGTTTTCTTCTATTGTTTCTACTGACTAAAACGTCTGAGAAGGTCAGTCTGTTGTTTATTTCCACCTCCATTGTGAATCCATTAACTTTGATAACGTTACTGATCAGTTTGTGAGTTTTCTCTAAATCATTCGTTTTATGGATCCGTTCAGCCAATTCAAATGTTCAAAACAATTAGTTCCCTTGATCAATTTAGATAAGGTAATTAAATAACGAACTTTATCTGAACAATGTGAGTGATGCATTTGCACAATACACATTTCGAACAATCTGATCACACACACACTTGTCTCAAGTGAACATATATTAAACCGAGGAGTGGGAGGACAAATGTAACGATTAACACAATAGGCGATTGAAATCAAGGAGGATGAGAACAAACAAGAAGAGTGACATAGTTAATACTAATTTTGGGCAAGAAAACCAAGTTTTGGTTGTATTGTGTTCTCTGAGCTGGTTTGTTTATTCGTGTAGCTAACATTGTCTTTCTAGACGACATCTTTAGCAGTAACTTCAGTATGAAGTCAACTTAGAGAACACAATAAAACCATGTCCATCCACCTGAGCGACAAATATACTTCACTATTTCAAAAAACGTTTATTAAGGTAGATATAGTGTTAGAACAAATCAGTTTTGTACACACATAAGGGTGATTTCGATTTGTGTATGGTTATGGCTTCCGCAAATCTCATTACGCATCGCTTACTCTTTCTCCATATAACTGTGAAAGCTGTTTAAACATTAATTCTGGGACTTGTTTCTATGATATGTTCAGCTACAAACTTAATCATCTGCCATTTCTAGATATACTCCTGAATCGACAAGAAGATAGTTCAGTAAGACGGTCAGTTTACAGAAAGCCTACGTAGAAAGGATAATACTTGAATTTTCATTGATTTTGTCCAGTCCAGTGCAATCGAGGTCTAATGAAATGCCTGTTCAATAGGATCTGTCTTATCAGTACACCAGATACGATGCAAGAAGATATCAAATTCATTGACCAAAACACTTATGGAAAATGGATATTTAACGAAGTTTATAAACCGTTGTAGAAGTCAAGTAGGACCAAAGCCAACTCTATACATGGTTCTTAAAAAAAGCATCCATATCACTCTGTCATACAAGGGGGATTTGAACGGTATCATTTTGAGACGTAAGCTGATATCAGCCATTTGGAAAACATATTGCACAGCTAGTCTTATCATTGTGGAAGGAACAAAATACATGCTTCATCACAAACCTAAACACTGCACCAATGGTTACGTCACATCCCATTGTGTTTACCAAATTACATATGAGTCTGTGGTTACACACACACATGGAGGATTAATCGAGTCATGTAGTTGATGAGGGTGGGGGAACATGTACCTAAATCCCTTCAGAAACAAATGGAGTGTGAAATCGTGATAAACGCAGGTGGGAGACCACCGTTTTCACCTATTACCTAAACAAAATATTATAGGAATAGGTCACAAAACTAATATTCAAACAGCTTTCAAAGTTTTATATAGAAATAGTCAGTCATGGATGTATTCTGAGATTTTTGGAAGCCATTGCCATGCACGAAGTAAAACCACCTTTGAATGGGTAAAAAGACAATTTTTTTTAAACTGCACCTACCTACCTTGGTAAACTTTGTTTTCTTACCGTGGTTAGTATCAACTATGTCACTCTTCTTGTTTGTTCTCATCTTTCTTAATTTCAATCGCCTATTGTGTTAATTGTTACATTTAAGCTAAGGTTCCTGGAAGTAAGGCCTCTGGTGAAATGTTTGGCTTGTATAGATTTTGGTTTACTGTACAACCGAAGAAGACCACGTTGATTTGATTAATTTCACTTCTAGTAATACTTTTTATTTGTCCTGCTTTGACAAGTTTGTGTAAAGATTTGACAGTGTGATTGTCAATTTTTTGAATAGAAGAGGCTTCAAGTGACCGATAACGATTTTTATGTTAAGCCTTCTTGGTGAAGTCTTTCTTGAACACGAGTACATATCAGCTATGAGTTAGAAAAATTCTATCTTTTAATGTTTCTTTTTCATACTTACTATTCTAGAGACGTCAACTGAGTATGACCCTTTTTAATTCAGTTTGCTGCATTTTCGTTAGAGTTTTCCCACTTAATTCTAGCTCTTCAGCCATGATTCCCAGAGAGAATTCAGATTCTGAGGCATCTCATGTAGCGTAAATCAGTCCCTTCTGAAAAAGAAGTTCGATTTTCGTCAGCAGTTGTTTGGTTTAGTTAATTGCGCAGTCGTTTATTTCATCTAATATTCCATGTCTTGGAAATTGTGGTAAGCCTTTACCCGAGGAATATCCTTCATTGTCACCTAATTGATTTTTCAATTGGTGTTGTCGGTGTTGTCAAGCTCTGTTTCCTAACTATACTTTTCGGTTTGTTTTTCGGTTGTCGTTTTCAGGTTAGTATTTTTGGTTTCAATTTGTGGCGAATGTTTACTTCAAAACACTAGGATTTTAAAAAATTTTATTTTGACTTCAATGAACCTCTTAATGGTTGTAAGTGTTGCAAAATACGTGACGTTTTGGTCAACATATTACAAAATCTTATTCCATTTTTCCGCCCTATGATTGAAAAAAATCCCAAGAAACATTTTCAAGAATATTTATGTCAAACTTTATAACTCATTTTGCCTATCTTTCTTATTTGATCATAGGATAATGCGAAAAGTTATATGCGGGCAAATTCGGTTAGTAAAGACTTACAAAGTCGTATACTTCGCTGGTATGATTATGCGTGGTCAAAGTAAGTTAAAGAATTTATAACATACAATTTATTCAACCTGAATTACTATAAAAACTTTATACATGTAAACAATTTATGACTCAGTCCTATTTCAGCACTCATAAAAAGTATTTTTGTTACATTGACTCTTCACTAGAGGGTAGCCAAGTTCATGCTTTTCAGTCCTTGGTGCTGAGTAACTTCCCTCAATCACTTTACAACGTGGCAACAAATCCAAAAGGCTCACCATCGTGGTGTACTTTGGTGAGTATTACTTGGATGGAGGCAATCAGTAGGAAGCTTGCTTGACCTACCCTTTGTGTTTGTTGACACCGGTCAGCAGGGTGTATCTGCAACCTCCAAGGAGTTGCTGTCGGGACTGGGGTGATCACGAATGCTTTTGCCTCAGGCTCTGGCTCGCTTTTAAACTCCGGTGTGTTGAAACCTGTGATTATCATTAATAAAGCTTGCATGGACAGGCGGACGGGGTTGAAAGAGCTCACAGAACCCATCTGTAGGCGAAATATACAGGTAATTTCATTGCTCTCATTTTAGAGACCAATATAGAAACTAAACTCTAAAGAACAAACACAGCACATAATTCATTATTATGCACATAGTTTTAGCTCGGAGAGCCAAGAAGTGATTGATAGAACTAGATCAGAATTCAGAGGCAGATAAAATAGAAATACTTGCCCTCCAGTAACCAATCAAGGTATCTAATTCAATTTTATAAGAGATTAACCATATGCTAAATATCTTAGTGGTGAAGTCTCTGACAGCGGAAATGTTTGACATGGATTCAGATGTCAGAGGGGACTGACAAGTGTCAACAAGCATCAAACGCAGACTAAACGGGTCTTCTGGCGTATTGTCTCCAGCCAATCAATATATTCTTGTTCATTTCCCAGTAACTATCCAGCAGACACGACTGAATAATGTTAGGTCGCAATTCGAATAAATTATCTGCCAAACGGACTAAACGTTTGTTACCAACTCTTAATCTGATTATATCTTTACTAGGATCCTCTACCTTCACGATATGAGAATACAGGAATGAAGTTATCAATGATGAGGCGTAAATATAATACCATTCTTCACTACCCTTTACTATTCATTGGGTGGTAACTGTCTACCGAAACGGATGGGGATTTTATTTGCCTTATACATTGTAATAATAATATTTTCCAAACTCCAGAAGCCAGCACTTTTGTGAGATGTTCCACAGTCTCAAAAAACATTAAATTTCTTAGATTAAAAGCAGCCTTGATCGAGTAGTATAGGTTAGTTGAAGTTATTAACCGTAGTCGTCTGGTACAGTCTTACGAATGAACAGTTAAAATGAGGAAACTAGTGTTGTAACCACTGACAGCATACACCTCAGCAAGCAAAGATACATTCTTAATTATCGCCACTTCTTTCTGATATAGCCTGAACGGAACTGATGCGTTTTGTTAGATTCAAACTGGTGTGGCCCTGTGATATTACTAGCAATGTCATCACTGAGCCATTTGGGTTGCAACTGATCCCCTGTAGGACCAGATTACTTAAATTGGTTCGTCAGTGAAGAGGAAGCAATTTAATTTTGTATAGTCCCGAGTGGTGTAGCGACCGAGCCAAGAAACTGACCACTGTAGTGCACCATGGTAATTGTTCAAATCTTTCACATTCGCAGATAAGCCTTGCTAATGAGTGCCAGCAGTAAGGAAACTTAGGTCCTTGTCTAAACAAGGATCAGAATAGATATCGGGAGTCCGATTCAAGAGCTACTCTTAGAGTCTCAAAAAGAATGTTACCTCAGCTAATTACGTCATCAATCATCATACATTCGAGTAGCTGACACATACTGACTTATGACTTGCCTCTGATAGTAGTATTGACTGGAGAAAGGTAAGTTAAAGAGAAAGCTAAGGACTCTCCAGTCAAGATGTGGTACTAATTTAGAAGCCTTATGCTATTGGTCTGAAGTGAGTAGTTGCGTGCTATTCACGTGAGGCCTACTGATGAGGCACCTCATGGATATGGTTCGAGATCTATTCCGCTTAGCTTGTCTTCCTCAAAATTATGGTTTCATATTGTCCTAATCTTCTCTGCGCCTCCTTTTTTGAGGCTTTTTACAACTACTGGGATTGTAGGTATTTTAATTTCTTTCCTTATTCTCCCTCTAACTCTACCGTGATATGCTCATGTAAAGCCTGGTACGTTTTTCATGATCGATCCTTAAAGACACGCTAAGTGTACTGAGGTGATATCTCAAAGGAA
Organism: Heterobilharzia americana; assembly: GCA_944470555.2. Taxonomy (NCBI): domain Eukaryota; kingdom Metazoa; phylum Platyhelminthes; class Trematoda; order Strigeidida; family Schistosomatidae; genus Heterobilharzia; species Heterobilharzia americana. Next base: position 82,706,152 of record OX104130.1, on the reverse strand, counting down.
AGAAGTATGATCTTTATGTACATGATGATATCTCATTGTTACTTTCAAACTTCTCAAATAAGCTCATGCATTTGGCTATTTTGATAAGTTGGAACAAGTCGAAATCGAGAAGTCCAATCCATCATGCTAGACATTTCTAACTTATGATTTATTTCTCTTTTTTAGAGGTTGTGGAGGAGGTGGTCAAGATATCAATGCAATAGGCTTGTTACCAGATAAGCTTAAAACGGAATTAGCTTTAAATGTAAATTTGGAAACTTTGAAAAAAGTGAGTTTCAATTATTTATTTGATAATAATAAGTTTCGCTAGTAACTTTAGTCGAAAGGGACACGTACTACGTATGCTTAGTCACCGATTGCCTCATCACACAATGTTGGCCGAAGTAGGTCCAGGCTGGAAAAGGGCCCGAGGTGACCAGACTAAAACATGGCACCAATACATGAAGTCTCTGACTGTTGGTTTGAGCCATGTAGGGCGATGCAGACTTGGTGTTTGCGGTCCACGGGACAAGGGGAACCGGTGGCTGGAGACTCTAGGAGATACGACTCAGAACTGATGTCAGTGGCGCAGATGTATCCCCAAACATATTATCCTCATCTTAACACTATACCGATTCTTACCATTTTGTTATTCTCTCTTTCTTTCCTCTCTTACTTTATATTTCTTTCGACTGAATTTTCTTGTCTTCATCTTGCACCTCACTACCTTTCTACTTGATGTACTGATATGAGCTGTGGCAGCTCGAACGGTTAAGCAGTAATGCCTGGTCCTATTTTGTTATTGATGATGATGATAGTTGAAAGGTAGCAACTAAAATATGAATCTATAAAACATGCTGTCAGGTTTGAGATCTGAATATGTTGAAAATGTATCCCTCACTTCATATAAGAAAACAGTATGAAATGTTGTTTTAGAATTCTAGTTACAAACTCCAATTCTTGACTTTATAATGTTAACTAATGCTGAAGATAACCTTAGAAGAGATTAACTCAAATAGGATCCTACTCATCAACTATACAAAACTCTCTGAAGACCAGTAAATATTAGTCTTTCATTAAAAAATGAGTTTTCAGAAGAAGTATTGAGTGTCAACATTAAACAGACAAAGATAAATCAACTTAAAACCAAGCAAAAAATTTGGCCGGCCAAGGTTACCCTGCTCCTCAGAAAAATGCCAAGAATAAGTTGATACAGAAATAGTGATATCAAAGTAGACAAAGTTGTATCACAGGACAGAGAAAAGTAAACAAACACCAACATTTAGAGACTTGGTCTACTGTTGCCACTATTACTCAATCGCAATATGGTTAAAATCTGATGTTGATGAAGATGGTGAGTTTTCATGCGCAATCCATGCTCAAGATACAGTTGGTGTAGACTGACTTACCTTCATCAACTAGTTTGCTCGGTTCAACTTCAATGATTACACTACATACAAGGAATTCTTTTGAAAGCATATATTGTTAAAATCCTGTAACCTTTACATATCTTCCAGTTTCAAAGACCAATGCTAACTACAGCGCAGTGCCATTAGTGGCGTAAAATAAGCGAATACTAAATAGGCTCTTCAAATGCAACCTGACAGTGAAAGAAACAAGAAGATACGTATGAAGGAAGGAATTTTTAATGTCAACAAGTGGGACAGTAGTCGTTAAATATGGTACAACTTGCACTAAAACCGTCATTTTTAAATGTGCTTCATTCTCTCTTCTGCTTCTTTTTTGATTCGCTCTTCATACGCCTGCGTTGTCCCTTGTATTTCTCTAGGTAGAGTCCTTACCCATTGCTAGCAATTCCCAATGATTTCTACCACCCTTTCAATATAAATTACATATATCCATTCTGATCAGCAACACCCACTACAACAGAAGTCAGTCCATTCGAGATAATACAGCTTCTCAGATCAGCAAAATGTTGAGTGCATTCCACCAATTCACTCCCTATCATTAGAATAAAAGCCGATGCGGACTAGTCTTATATTTGGCAAGTATGAAACACATCCCAGCTAAACTTACGTAGGTTTCTCCTGAACGTGTTCAGAAGATCCTGCCTTTTGTCAACATGTTCACTTAACGTGATAATGACATATATGTACTTAAAGCCAACTAGGTGTTCGAAGGGGATTAAATTAATTCTTCAAGAGTTGAAAGTATTTAGGGTAATATTTACCAGTACGTCTATAATAAAGTGGAATAGATATGACAATAATAAGCAATCCTAACAGACACCATTGGCATTCACCATTTTAGACGATACTTCTCAAAAAACTCCTACAGGTCTGTGTAAACTTCAGCAGTGAACATCCATATGTTTAATATGCTAACTGTTTCCACAGCCATATATCTAATGTCGCACAAACTGGAAGGTCTACAAGCAAAAACTAACAAATTGGCAGAAAAGACGAGGCAAGGCAAAGAAGTCGGGAATTCCTTCAGGTGAACGTAGAAAAGACGGAGGTGATGAAGCTACCCAACCAACAACAACAAGCACCAATCACCACGAATTCGAGAAATCTAAAGGAAGTTTTCTCTTTCAACCACCTACCTAGGAAACAGGCAGCACAGATGAAGACGTCATAGCAAGGATCGGAAAGACAACAAGACAGGCCTTCATTAACCTGAAATCAGTGTGGAGATTTACTGTACTCAGCATAAAGCGTTGACAAGATCCGAATTTTCAACACCAATTTCAGTCACGTCAGTGCTTCTGTGTGATGGCTGAGAGACTTGGTGCATTATGAAAAGCATATCCAACAAACTGCACATATATATCATCAAAAGCTGCCGCCTACGCTTGCTCACTCGATACTGAAGATCAGATCAGATGGCCAGAATAATAAGAATAAGCAACAAGGAACTTACTCTGACCTGGCAAAAAACCGACCAAGAACTCATTGCCCAACAAATATGCAGAAGAAAGTGGAGATGAGATGGGAATGCACTGAGAAGACCTTTGGGGACATCACGCGTCAGGCCAGGCCATCAAGTGGAACCCACATGGGAGACGACGAGTTGGGCGTTTGAAGGTTAACATGGAGGAGATGGTGTGTGAGGAAAAAATGAAAGCTTGTGAACAGTTATCCAGCCATATCGAAAAAACTGCAGAGAAGAAGGTGAAATGGTGACGTGTTACGGAATCCCTATGTTCCACTAGGAACCCAAAAGACAAATAATAATAATATATTTCCACAGCCAGAAACTACCTCATCCATCAGTCGAAAAAGTCGAGTACTGTTCTTGAAAAATGCTATTCATCTTATTTGCATAAAAATCTATTCAGTACTTTTTAAGCTAGTAGTTTAAGGACTCACTTCATCACAAAAATCTTCTATTGAATAAGTATTTAGCGATTTTATTTAAAAAATATTTTGCAAACAGCCCTTGGTTCCTATTTTCTTGTTTTATCTCTACATATACTGGTCATCAGCTTGGTTTGAACTATAGATAGACAGGGAGGTTAACAAAAAAACATTTGAAACATTGAAGAAATAAGATGGTTGCCGTCTAGTGGCGCAATCCAAAACATACATTTCTCCCGGCTCAGGACTCATCAATTGAATATACCTCCCAGCCAGTTAGTTACTTTATCTTTTACTAGGGCTTTAAACTAGCGTCTATTTCTTAAAAGGCAAAAGCAGTATCCACTAAGCTTCTGAGTCACGATTACCATATAGTCACCTAATGGAGTTTTAGTGGGAATAACATTATTAACTAGCGGGCACGTAGATCTAGCTGACGATTCCTAAATGAAATGGAATAGGCGCCTTGAATTTCACTGTTGGCCACTATAAAATGGAATTACTCACAATATTCTGACGCTGACATTGGATCTTACATAACAAGAGTGGCCGATCAGTTTCACCCAATAAACTATAGTCATTCAGAATTTCAAACTAGAGTTGTGTACAAAGAAGGCACGTTCAACTTTTATCTCTGCTACGCTCACCATAAAGCGTTGATGGTCCCAGACAGATTCCATAATAGATTATTTATTTGATATAGCACACAGTGACACAGTATAGTTTACTGGATCACACTTCGAGTAGAACTAATTGCTCATATTCATATCAAAGGAATCATACAGCTTTCAAAATTCCTTTATATGGTCCAGCAGTCCTTCATTCTTTCATCTCAATAGTAATAAAATTTCCCAGATGTCTACAATATGTGATGAGGAATCATTCATGTTACATATGTTAGGCGTTGGTTGATTCAATCAACAATTATTCTGTGATCAATCTCTCCTCTTCCTGTACGTAGTCAGCTATATTGGATTTCACAATTGTCACCCTATTTCACTCACATCATAGTGTGATTATGGTAGCTTAATGTTTGTGTTCTGCTATTCTGACTGACCCAGATACTTGGATTACACATCAATTCACCCGATATCTGTCAAGGTAGGCTTGATAAAATGCCTCAGTAATCGGGTTAGGAGTTTGACTTGTAAGTCGGAAAGCCTAAATAAGGGAATGCAACATATCAATGGCACACTAATTCTTAATAGACCATCCTCCGGAATTTACAGAAATGTTTATAAGGACTGATAAGAGAAAGAGTGGTAATGTTAGTGATGATTACAACTTGTCTAAGAGGGAATTCAAATCCTCTGGAGTGTTCCCATTCAAAGAAGGTACATCGGAAACTTTGTAGGTTAGAAGATTCATTAGAGCCAATTAAGAGAAGTAACCTAATCTTTCATATACCAAGTAATGATTGTGAAGTTAGGTATTTAGGTCAAAGCAGCCAATCTAGGTGAGTCAGAATAGCACAACACAAACATTTAACGAAACATAAAATGGTAGACCCTACTCAGACAAGTAATTCGGGGAAAAACTCGACTATCACTCTCCATTCACTGACCCATAAACACACTATGATGTGAGTGAAATAGGATAACAATTATGTGATTAATTTGATATGAATACGAGCAATGAATTCTGCTGGAAACGTGTGTGCTATATCAAATGAACAATCTGAAATACTCTACCACAGTGTCCACGTTTTTCCCTTGCATGATTGTTCCTAATTGATGTTGTATTACATAGTTATATTTATTTAGTTTCTCAGTTTCTTTTTTCTAGACTCCAGTTTACATTAGGCAACTTCATTTTGCTTGCTATTCGATATATTTTGACGCTTGAATAGAAATAATCTTAGAATTTTCTACCCCTCTATAATATATATTCCCGAATTTACAGCTTGGTAAATGACTTCATCTCAACGAAACTTTTCTCTTCATTGTAATCTGCTTTTTTGTCTTTTCTTATAAAATTGAAGTTATTGTGTAATTAATTGGTTGTATTGTTTCAAAGTAATGTGAAACTATTATTATTATTATTATTATTATTTGTCCCTTGGGTTCCTAATGGAGCATAGGGCTTCAGTAGCACGTTCGCATTGCACTCTGTTCCCTGAGATCTTTTCAACCTGACTCCACGACAGCCTACAAGCTCTCATTTCTTTCTCGCACGATCTCCTCCATGTCACCCTCAGCTGGGACGCCCAACTCATCACTTCCCACCTGGGTTCCACTCGAGTGCCTGGCGCGTGATGTCCACAGTCGGCCTTCTCAGCGTATGCCCAAACAATCTCCACTTCCTTCTGCATATCTGTTGAGCGATAGGTTCTCGGTTGGTTGGTTCGTTGGCAGCCAGCCAGCCAGAGTGAGTTCCTTCTTGCTTATCCTCATCATTCTGGCCAGCTGATCTTCAGTAAGGAGCCAGCGTAGGCAGTTGTTGATGAATTTCTGTAGTTTGTTGGAAATCCCTTCCTGAAGCCAGCTTGTTCCGGTAGTATATTTGAATCCAGCGCATCCTTTAGTAATATATAACTATGGTGCCAAAAATTATTATTAAAGTGAATAATGAACACTAACGTTAAAAAAACAAAACAATTACATTTCAGGTTACAATTTTTCATGAATGCAGACCAGAGTTTTTACATGATATCGTTCTGAAAATGCGACCGCTTGTTTTTACACCTGGGGATTTAATTTGTCGTAAAGGTGAAATAGCCCGTGAAATATTCATTATTGCAGATGGTGTACTTGAGGTTATAAGGTAAGTTGATTTAGAATAAACAAAGACATTGAATATATTTAAATCAAGTAGTTTTTAATGATCGTTCGAGTAAATTCTACGTTCCTAGCTGCCTTAGGGTATCTGAAAATTGATACCATATATTCGAATAACCTTATCATCATTCAGATTTATCGTACCGATGAAAACTTCTAATTAGAACTTCAGTAACTCTTATCTTGAAGCAATCTCTATGAATCTGCAGACTGAACACATATTTCTTGATGGTAATCTTTCGTCTTGGCAACTACTCCGAAAGTGCTGAAATCTCACTAGAGTTTTTTAAATAATGAGAGAGATGTGTAGCTCAGTATTTCGATTCTAATGCCCTTATTTTCTCTGTCATTTCATGGACTGTCCAAGACCCTTCATTATTATTTGGTCTTAATAACATTACTAGCAATGAACTGAGAAGTTAGTTAGTCAGCTGGTTAGTTAGTTGGTTAGTTAGTTTGGCGATTAGTTTGTTGGTTAGTTATTTAGTGAATTATTTAGTTCGTTAGTTAGTTAGTCGGTTGATTGGTTAGTTGGTTAGTTAGCTGGTTAGTTAGCTGGTTAGTTAGTTAGTTAGTTAGTTGTCCACGGCTCTCACGTTTTCAGTGATTCTGTAGCTAATATCTCTTCGTGATGTATATCAACTTGAAATAGAATAATTTCGACAAACTTGAAAGACTAAATTTCTTATTTTGACTGAGTTTAACAAAATATCAGACCAAGAATTTTGAAGTAGAACTTAAATGCGTTTTCATGATTTTCTTCACATTCATAAATGAATACCATCCAGGCAAGTATATCGATGAACCACCAAAATGAAAGTTTTAACATCTCACCATTTTCAGTTCAACTCCTCAAAACCAATCATAACAAATGTATTGTATTGTAACTAGCCAAAACACAAAGCGTATAGGATGTGAATGAGATAACTCATACACAAAAGTCGAGTTTATAATTTTTTTTATACAATATCTGTGCATAAATATCATTGTGTAGTTCACAGAGAAACAAAGTTCCATCGATATAATCCTGTCAGCACTCAAAAATAGACAGTGTGAAATTGGTTGCTTTCCAATGATCTATCACTGTACTTAACTCACTTCCAAAGTAGTTGAATATTATCATCAATAACATCAACATTAATAATGCCTAATGTGAGTTCATATCTCTCAGGAGACATTAGTCTCTTCTAGGTTGTGAATACACTTTGTTGACGAGTGTCGACAACCATGTTTTCTTTCAGTATCTTCATACTATGAAAGTATTGCGTACTTCATACATTTAATCATAAATGAATACATTCTATTTTAGTTGTTATTTGTAAAAGATGAATACTCCTTTCTTTAGATTTATTACATATGGAGTAATTTTCTTCAGTCATACGTATGAAATAGTTACTATTATATCCAACTCTTTCTTTCCCATCCCATACTCATATACTAACACTATTATTCTCTAATCATTTTTATCAGTGAAACAAATGAAGTTCTATCAAGAATGAGTGCAGGTGACTTTTTTGGTGAAATCGGTGTACTCAATGTTGATGGAGTTAACAAGTAAGTTATGCTTCTTCGTGTAAAATATATTCAGTGACATTAGCAATCTGTTCAGCAATAAGCTTATATCAGTTAATGGTTTGAAAAGTGGAGGCAAAATCTGAATTATGGTTGACTCATACTGAATTATTTTATTTTATAAAGTACTGAATGGTAAACCTATATTTACTAGATGAAAATCGAAATTGATATGCACTCAGAAACCGTGTGTGCACTTAAGAAGTAGGTGATAAGCTACACTTCGTGTGTGTGTGGGCTGATGATAGTACCTGGCTCTTCAAACCATGATGAATGGAGCGCTGTTTGAAGCAATGAACCACTAGCTGGAAGTTGATTGCCCAGATGAATTAACTAAAGCCCCACGCATCCTGATTATGACTGACAGATAGTTCGCAATCCTATTCACTCTCGTGAAATTTCATCCAGTAAACGTTACCGTGCCGCTGTGCATTCTACCAAATAGAGTGACCATGTGTGGGATTTTATTTTATTTTATTTTATCTATCCCTTGTGTTCCTAGTCCAGCCTAGGGCTTCAGTAGCACATCGCCATTTCACTCTCTTCTCTCCAATCTTCTCAACGTGGCTTAGTGACTGTCCAGAAGCCTTCATTTCTTCCTCACACCATCTCCTCCATGTCACCCTCACACTCCCTACTCACCGTTTCTCCTCTGGGTTCCACTCGACTGCCTAGCTTAGCCTGGTGCATGATGTCCCCAAACCGTCTTCTCAGTGTATTATCTAATCCAATCCAATCCACCTCCACTTTCTTCTGCTTATTTATTGGGCGATAAGTTCTTGGTTGATTCGTTGCCAAGGTTCCTTGTTGCTTACTGTTTCTCGCCATCTGATCTTCAGCGTCAAGTTAGCGTAATTGCCAGCTGTCGATGATATATGTGCGCAGTTTGTTGGAAGTGCTTTTCGTAACGCACCAAGTTTTTGAACCATCACGCAGAAGCAATGACTCGACGTTGGTGTTGAAAATCCAGATGTTATTCTTTCTGCTGAGTGGTGTAGATCTCCACACTGGTTTTAGATTGATGAAAGCCTGTCTTGCTGTCTCGCCGATCCTGGCTTTGACATCCTCATCTGTTCCGCCCCCTGTACTTGAAACGATGCTGCCTATGTAGATAGGTGAAAGAGACTGTTTCCTTCAGGTTTCTCCCGTTGATCATGATTGCCGCTTGTTGTTGATTGGGTATCTTCATCACCTCCATCTTCTCGAAGTTCACTCGAAGTTCCATTCCCGCTGCCTCTTCTGTCGACTTGTTGGTTTTTGCCTGTAGGTCTTAGAGCTTGTGCGACATTAGGCATAGATCATCGTTGGCGAGATCCAAATCTTCCTCTTGGGTCTTTCAATCGGTCCACTCAGCGTATGATCATCTTCCCGCTCTTCACGGTTCGCTGCATGATCCAGTCCACCACAATCAAGATGATCATCGGTGATAGTAGATAGCCTTGTCTTACTCCTGTCTTCACTTCAAAGATGTCACTGGTCTTTCCATTGTGAATCCCTGTGTGGGATTTTACTCCCTTACAATGCCCAAAACACCATTTCAATGATCGATGTACTTTACAGGTGCTGAATTAGACGGCCTTTACAATTTAATTAAGGACTTTACATCACCTTTTGCGGTGATACGAAACCCTAACTATGGGAAGGCTTTTTCTCCGGCGGTTGATAACTTGGGATTTACTGTCTGCTTTCTTGAAGTGAACCGTCATTGAAGAAAGGTTATTGGCATCCATTTGTAATAGATGGTTTTAAAAAAATCGGTAAGAAAGTTTACTAGATCAACTTTTTTAGACTTGTTGAAACTGATGAGGAACGCATATCTGGAACATGGAGGGAACTTGCATAACTTTGGTCGTCAAAACAAGTAACACCTGCTACTACTTTTTGAGGCGGTAGTAATGAGCCGTTTGAATCTCAGTTGACCTTGGTTACACCTCACTTAAAACACTTATGATCGATTGGTCACATTGTCTAATCCTAAGCGTTGACAGAACCCTACTGATCAACTTTACAAAGTGTTCACCGAGTTGGGAACCTTGCTGTCGCTATGCATAGTGACTACATTGAAAATTCCATCTGTAACATTTGTTCAAACCTTAGAATGGAAATGCTTGATACTGATTACTCTTCAGTGACTAAACAATATATAATCAGTCTTTTTTATCTGTTTGCTTGCTTCATGTAATAAGTCTTAAACTGGCATAACACAATCCTCCCAATCAAAGAAACTTGTGAGTGAAATTTACTAATCAGGGTTATAATGGTAACTAGCAAGCTTAGCAGTGTGCTAGTGTGATAACATGACATTTTACGCTAATAGGATGGTAAAACTGTATGAAGTCATCCTGACTGCCAATTTGTGATAAAAGGTTTGATAATTATCCACCGTTCCACTCAATTTTCGTAATTCATTTTGTTACTGGGTAATTAGTGAGCATGAGGTAACAACCGAAGTCATGCTAATATTCGAAGCAAAAACATCTAAGTCACCGGATCGGCGCTGTGTCAACTGAACAACCACACTTCCATGTGAATCTATGTGTATGTCATCGTATTGTCATCGGTAACCTCACTGACTGTGAAGTAGTTCAGTTAAAACCTGGTTATCAGTTGATTCTCGTGGCTCAGTTAATACAGCCCGGGTTGGGTAACCTGTGAACCTGTAGTTTGAATTCTACTGACATTTTTATCGCCAATACAAACTTCTGAGTAACAGGAATATGTTTCAAAACACTAACTACCCACTCTAGAGAACCTAGTTAACATGCTAAAGTTTTATAGTTTGCTATCAGCACTCAGAACAAAAGATTATTTTGAAAAAGTCAGCAGGACCCTATAATTTCTATGTTCATCGGAGTAATTGTGATTTTTGAAGACGAAATCCTTTAGAACGTGAATGTGGTAACTAAAACTTCATAGTATGTATTTCAGAAGAGATTTCTTTCGTAACTTCTCAGCCTAAAGGAAAGATGTATGCAAATGGTGAATCGTAGGTTTAAAGAAAATATAAATATACTGACAAATCTATTTGGAGCATATTAAATAACAGGAAGTATAGCCTTTGGATTTAACCATTAACTTTCAGTGGCATATCAACACAGTTCACTAACTTGTACGGTTCTTTGGATTCAACGCTGTCCAAAGTAATATCGTATCAAGCATAAGATTAGTTCTAAATGACAGGATTGAAAATTCCTGTAACTTGTCATGAATAATGTGTAACCGAAGACTATGATAACTACTGAAAACTGAATATTGTAGAATACTTTATACGTACCAATTGGAATTTATATCTCTCCGCATCGTTTTCAATTTCTGTTTCATTTAGGAGGACAGCTGATGTGCGCGCTGTTGGGTATGCAGAACTATTTGTCTTATCCCGGGAGGATATACTCAAAGCTTTACAAGATCATCCAGAAGCTGAGGTAGGATTCTGTAGCTTGTCTTCAAACTTTCAGCTATAATTTTTAGTGTTTTGCATAGTTGATACTATTAAGTACACAAACTTTGAGAAATGAAGAGTTCTAAAGAGTTTATTTTGTCTCAGTTTAGTCCTGTTAAGGTAGTATTCATCACGATCTGATACGTGTTCAAGAATTATTGAAAACCGTGATGTATTGGACAGAAGTAGGAAACTGTCAACCATTGAACTCCCACGCAGTGATTGGATGTTTTAACTCGTTAGCCATAAAGCGTGAAAAGTCTGATGCCTAGCAGGGTTGTGGGTGCATAATAGGAAAAGACAGCTGTTCAATTTTCCCAGTTTTGCAATGTCCCTCCAATATGCAGAAGGAAATGAAGATGGATTGGGCATACACTGAGAAGGCCAACTGGAGACATCAGTCGACAGGCCAGTCGCTCGAGTGGAACCCAGATGAGAAACGGCGAGTTGGGCGGACTAGCTGAGGCTGACATGGAGGAGATCTTGTGAAGAAGAAATGAGAGCTTGTGGGCTGTCGTGGAGCCAGGTTGAAAGGACTGCAGAGAACAGAGTGGAATGGAGACGCGTTACTGAAGCCCTATGTCCCACTAGGAACCCAAAGGATAAATAATAATGATAAAATGTTCTTCCAGCTGATATCCTTCTGTGATGAATACCACTCTGAAAATAAACACCTCCACAGACCCCAATCTACATATAGTCCTGTGTCATATTCAATCTCTACACATTCAAGCCAGTGACTGAGCAAACACATCAAAACGAAGACTGCTCTTATAAGACGAACAACATTCCTGTTTATTACAAATGATGAAGATATTATCTTCATCTTTAACTCCAGTCACCCAACCCACAAAATGGATGCGTTACCTCAGAAGAAGGCAGGAATTATATACGTGATGAGGTAGTTAAAACAACTGAGGTGAAGCCTTCTATCTCCTGTTTCCTGTCTGCTGGTACTTATAGAAAAGGCAGACTTGTAATTTCGACAGAAGTAAACCAAATCTGAGACACAATGATACAATATGATTTACTTGATGACCACGTTCTGAGAATAATTTATTACTGCTCATAATCATATCAATGGCATCATACTCATTCGATACCTGATTTTCATAGTCCTATCACCTCATATTCTTTGTTTTCATCGGTAGTAGAGTTTTCTATATCTGTTGTACAGGTGTTACGTCATTCTTATTATATGTGTTGGGTGTTGGTTTATTCGATGAACACAGATTCAGTAATCAATCTCAGTCTCTTTCCACCTATTTATATTGCACTAAATTAAGTATAGTAGCTTTATCCCAACGACTCTATTGTATGGTTGTGCGTTAATTCATAGATTGCAATAGCCGAGGTTCGTTCTAGATTATTGATCTTATTAGGTTCTTTTATTCTATATTCCGTTAATCTGACTGACCCCGACTAGCCAGTTTGATCTGTATGCTTGACCTCATAGTCATTGCGTTGAATTTTGTTTGATTTCTACTATCCGCAAGAAAACGACACATTTTAGCAAGTATCTAGACTCCAGTTCAGTAACCTTTAGTCAAATATTTAACTAATAGGGCAAAAAATTACTAATCATTGTAAAGACTTGAAAGGAATTGCAACACATAAAAAGAAGCGTTAACAACTAGTGATCAAGAAATTTGTAATAACATAAGAAGAAAAATGATAACAATAATACGGATATGAATAATAACGATAATATGAGTAGAAACAAGTTCAAAGCTTCTATTATATGTGACAGTGCAAGGGAGAAGCATCGTAAACTTTAGCCAGGAATTACAGTGGTACTTAAAACTCAAAATTCACTCAAAACCATGCTCTATTGGAATAAGTCACTGAAAGAATCAACTAAACAAGATAATCGAACCTACAAATTCCATGCAATGACTATGAGGTCATGTACATAGACCAAACTAACCAGTCGAGGTCAATAAGACTATCGGAACATAGGAATTTAGCTAAATATAGGACGATAGAACCCGATAAGATCAATAATCTAGAAGAACATTCGGCTGTTCTTCGGTATGAAGTTAGTGCTGATGATGTTGTCTGTAAAGATGTTGAAAGCTTTACGATCAAACATAATACAACCAAGACCATCCACTTGAGCTACAAATATTCTCTACATCTGACTGCTTCAATGCATGAATTAACACACAACCACACAATAGGGTGGGATGGATAATTAGATGGAGAAAGAGACCGATTACTGAGTCTTTGTTCCTCGAATCAACTAACATCCGACACATTTAATAGGAATAATGCAGTAACTATACTAGAGATATGAAAAATCATAAGAGGGAATTGGTAAACTGATGATAACAGTCGAGAACAGTAAACTTGAAATGTTAGAATTCCTGTGTCTGTACAGGCCTATGATTGACAGTCTAACAGATTAAATTTTCAAATCACACTTGAGTGTGCAGTTTGTTAACCTTGGATGAGCTGCTACAAGTCTTCGAGTCCAGAACTTAAGCCTGCGTTTCAATTGTCAAGGGTTTGAGAAAGGAATTTCCTTTTCATTTAAACAAGCTTTAAACCATCTATATGTTTAAGATTGACTGATTAAGACAGCTTTTTTTCTACACCAGTAGTGATATAATCCTCCAGCTGTTTACATTCATCAGTGGATAACTCATAAAAAGCATGACTCCTGATGGATATATTTGTCTTTAACAAGAGCTGATGACGTCAATACGGTTAAATGCGAGGAGCTTCAGTGTTTAAGAATTACGTCAGATATACTTTCATCTAAGCAACATTCTAGAACAGTTTGATATAGCCATTTCTGTCGATACAACTTCGAAAGAGAAATTAATCGAAGAAATTAATCCCAGATGTCATTAAAATAAGTTTAACAGAAGAGTGTAGAAACCCATGAAGTTCCTTCATTGTCATTGAGTACCTGCACTTTTTCAGTAGTTTAATAATTTCCTGAGTAAAATTAAAAACAAGATATTCAACGAAGAGACTATTTTCAGCGAATTTATTCTCAAGCTATATATTTGTGTGTATAAGATATTTGAAAAATTACATCGCATGGCGAAAACTAAACACTACATGATGATGACATAGGTATTTGTAATTATGATAACAGTGGAATTATGAAAGATAACAGAGTAGATTACGCAATATATGGAATGGTTCACAGAACATTTATTACCCAGCCCAGCTTAAAGATGCCGTATGAATTTATTGTTCTGAGATTGGTACTTCTGAATGAATGAAATTTAACACTAGAATAAAGAAGATCACTCATGAATATCCAGAATATTTTCAAACACCAGGCTTGAATATACTTTGGATACCTAAGTATTTTCAAAAGATGTAGTTGATTATTCAACATGTCAAGTTATTTAAAGACTATTCCTATCTGAAATCGTGGAGAAAAAAAGTAACTGACATTCTTAGATCACCTTTAATAATATGCCTGAGATGAAATAATCGAAGATGTGAACATTGTAGTTGTAAGGAGCTTGAATTCAAGAGGATTTTTTCTGAACTGCTCTTCAGTATGACATTTGAAGTGATAACAAACAAACATACTCCTAAAATCCAAAAATGTCACACAGGTAAAATGTTTCACAGACATCTTATTCGAATAGATAACAGAAACTAAAGCGTAAACACTTACAGTAAAAATCTTGAATACAACAGAATGATTAGCAGAAGGCGACCAAGTAACTCCTTGCAATATTCCCAAACCTAATCTGCATACGTTTGTGCTACTTAAAAAATCAGACACTGATTTAAGAACAATTTGCTGACTGGTACCAATTAATATTGAAAACCTGGGTTCAATGAACTCCTTAGCAGTGTGTCTACATGATCTCATCAGAGATCGGACCAAGAACCCTCAAATTTCACAACAAACAGGTTACCGTTTAGACACTGAATTGGATTCCAATGGATCAAATAATGTCAATCCGTGATGACTACTCACTTCAAATCAATAAGTATATCTCCACAAATCATCAAATTGAATTGCTGTTTACCCCTGAAGATGACAGGCAGAAACAGCTGTCCAGTGCTCTCAGGTTTTCAATGGTTCCTAAAATGATGATACTAGCAGAGAATCGGTGTGGATTTAAATCATTGACGTGACGTGATATCCTCTTGGAAGGCATGATAAATCATGAAATCTAAAGTGAACTA
Source organism: Heterobilharzia americana (assembly GCA_944470555.2). Lineage (NCBI taxonomy): Eukaryota > Metazoa > Platyhelminthes > Trematoda > Strigeidida > Schistosomatidae > Heterobilharzia > Heterobilharzia americana. Next base: position 82,690,901 of record OX104130.1, on the reverse strand, counting down.
GGAACTTTGTAGATTGAACACTAATTTCTAACTAGCAGGTTTCAGTGCATTAAATTCTCATACAACTCAAACTTTGATTAACACTGTAAAACTTGATAGTTACGTCAGTGATTATCAGCTGACTGATTCAAGCCTTTTTATATTTCTGTCTTTTCCTACTCAAAGCAAAATAGAATTAAGGTTTTTCTGTTGATGATTTGACATACTATGAGCTTTAACATTTTGTAATGTCAAGATATTCCGCCGACTGACAAAATTCTTCGTTTTCCTAGTACACATCAAGACTTGTAACCGAGAAATTCAGTTTTTCCTTCTCCTCTTAACCAAAGTTACGGAAAACAGTATGAATAAAAAAAGTTATCAGTACAGTTTTTCAAAAAAATGTTTCATGCACTTTGTTTCCTTTCAAAAACTTTTAGTGAACCAAGAACAGTAAATTTTTTTTAAAATAATGAACTATCGATATTTCACTGTCTTCTTTCGAAAAAATTAGAAGCTACAAAAACTACAGGATATAAACAAGTTACATAAATTAATGATTATGAAAAAGATAAGCCATTGATTAAACATCATTACAGAAATAGTACAGATTGAATAAGTTTAAAGTAGAATACCTCCTTAATTAAAGTCCGTTATTCAGTGGTTATATACTCAGTTTAATGTTTCGCAACATTGGACACATTGAAAAATGGAATACTAAAGATTATGTAAATGAATGTGATAAGTTAGTAGTATAACTGGAAGTTCAGAAACTGAAGTGGATTGTAGCCAATTAGGTGTAAGTCAAACAGAACCATTGTTGGGAGAAAAGAGGAATTCCCTGTGAAGGCAACAATTAAAAAGCCAAAAGATACTAACATTTAAAAACGTTCTTAGTAAAAACAACAACACAAATCAATGGCTTTCATAGAAGTTGAAGGTAAACACTTTCTCTTTTTTGAACACATTAATTCAGTCTAATTGTTGTAGAAACATTTGCGGTACAACTAAATTTTTGTGACGAGAAACCTTGAGAACAGCCAATCAGGATGGAAATGCTTCATTCAAGGTTATTTGTCACGTCCATTTACCATGTTGTTTACGCTCCGCAAACTTTTGATGAACAATGAAAAAAAATGACGTCGTAGGCTGAATAAGAAATCCTGTAGAGTAGGCAATCTAATTAAAATAGACTTGTCTTGTTCGGAAATGTAAATATAGTTTAAGAAGACAAGTTGAACAGGACTACTTAAGGTACATATATATCTCTTGACGAGTCACAGATTCTTGGTTTATACTACCGAAAAACTCCCTCTGTCTGATCAGATCGAGGTATATACTCATTTTATGAAACAGGTTACCTCCATAAAGCACGTGGTTGATCGACCAAATGGAGTACAGACAAACAACTTCGAAAATATATGGAATCGTCTTCCAAAGTTCATAATACCTTTAGACAGAGCACGAGGGGAAAAGATATAAATAAAGTACCATTTTACATAGTAGTCACATTGCCTTTTACATTCTTGATTCTGATTGGTCAGTACATACTTCAACATGACTAACCGTCAATAAAGTTTATTTCTACCCCAGTTGATCCAGGGAATATAAGTAAATCAGCATTATCCTGTTTGCTGATTATTTTAAATGCACTGAAGATCTGGATATCATCTTTTACATTTTTATTCTTTTACTTACTCTGTTGATCAACATGAGATTTTTTCACCATCAAACCTAGTTGCATTACTTCATTTATAGATACCTGGTGGTAATCATTTTCATTGAGATATCTCTCAATAAAATAAAATTTTTCAGTTAGTTTCCCTGATGAACACAGTTTTTTCTCCCCAAGAAATGACGCTTCGACTAGTTACCGTCTCTGACTCATGGAACAAAAACTTTTAAAATGAAATTACTGTCCATTGCATGTTCCAGTTCTCCGTCGATATCCAGCATCCAACAACGAAAATTATTGTTCATCTTATGTTTCATAGTGTAGTTCATATTCTCATATGACTTATTAAGTACGATTAGCGAATTATTGGCATGATAAATGTTATTACATAGAACAAAAGTATCATCAGAGTATCTGTTGTACTCTGAAGTTTGACCAGTAGGTGGAACTGGTTTAGTTCCTCCCGAGTTTGGGATGAACATCATCCTTAATAATGAATCTCAAAGGGTTTCAAGTTGCACCCTTTCTGCTTGATGACATCATTTGTCTTTGCGCTGGAAGAGAAGCTTTCTCAATTACATCTTGGCTATGGGTATTCTATATGAATCCTAGTAGACTATGTCAACTGTTTTATGAAGTAGAACATTGATGAAAAATGCTGACATGTCGAAACATACCATCAGTCTGCTGTTGATACTGTTTTCAAAAATTCTTTTCACCAAATTGCATATGCTATTTAGGTTATAGATCGTTAATTTCTTTCAAATTAGCAGCAGTCGAGATTATTTGTGACAAGGAGAGTTGGTTATCAGTGGAATATGTGTAACTGGTACGTTGTTGTGACACTTGTAATTTCCCGTTGATAAGTAAGGCCAAATTCCTTGACGTCTTTTAGTGAATGGCCTCCTGTGTAAATTACTCGATTCTGCTGATTATTCGCGATGTTATATCTATCTCGATGACCAGCAGAGGAATCTAGGACGCATGTTTCGTTCTATTTCACACTCATCAGCCGGATGTGTGGGTACTCCAGTGCGATGTGATGTTGTTAACACTAAGGCTCGAACTCAGTACCCATTGCTTCAAATCCAAAAGTGTTATCAAATAGTCAACTGGAGTACGACAGTTGTTGTTGTGATACCGGCAATTCCCCATCTGCCAACAGAGATCAAGCGATTCGGCCCTCTACAGCAATGGGAAATTACAAGTATCACAAAAACAAGTGAAACTCGTTACACAAGAGGTGGCTATCGTATCCCACTGAATTAGTGGATAACGCTCTGACATTTGAAGCAAAGGGCTCTGAGTCCAAGCCTCAGTGTTACGAACATCACCCCGCACTAGGCTGTCAGGTTCATCCAAATGATGACTCCCAGATAGGAAAAAGTGTGCGTTCTACATTCCTCTGCTAGTCACCAAGATCAATATAACTTAGTGACGTGATGTCAAGTTTCAGCAGTTTACTTAGTTCTTCGTGGAACATGTATACCGACTAGAATTTATGGTTAGGTTTCAACAACATTTATTTATTGAATTTTGAGGAAGTTGTGGAGATTTGGAAATATTTGAAATTGTTATTCATCGTAGACTGACATCAGTTGGAGGAACAAAGGAAACCTGGGAGCACTGGACAGCTGTTTCATCCTAGTATGGGACTTCTCAGTAGTGCTCACCCAGGTTTACTTTGTTCCTCCAGCTGATGTCAGTCTACGATGAATAACAAATTGAAACATTTCCAAATCTCCACAACTCCCTCAAAATTCAATTGAACTGGTGCTCATTTGTAACTAGCTTCGAGAAGTATTCCCGAAGTTCGAATGAAAAGTCATGACCGGTGGAGTCAAGCCTGATGGTCGTAAGGACAGTTACTCAATGATCACATTGAGTGGCGGTTGCACTATATCGTGAGCTAACAGAAGTCGGAAATATGGACCACTGGATTTTCACCCAAAGGCTCAGTGGCAACGCGCTGGCAGCGGAACCTGAAGGTCTTGGGTTCCATCCCTGCTGGGGTGTAGTCGTGGATGCGCACTGCCGAGGAGTCCCACACTAGAACGAAACAGCTTTCCAGTGCTCCCAGGTTTCCTTCGTTCCTCCAACTGATGTCAGTCTACGATGAATAACAACCTGAAACACTCACTTATACCAATAAAACATCTATATTAAAGTTCATAAACCTCTAAGCATTTATCTGCCAGTGATGAAAAGCTTCATAGGTTCAAATCGTTTTATTTAAGAAAACTGTTCTAATTGTTTATAATCACATTTCGCCTAGAGATGCTCCCACTTAGTTGGTGTCAACGTATCTGAAACCCTACTTTTCAGTGTGAACATACTCATTCAGCCTTAGAAAATACCTAAATCTGCAAAGCAGATAGAAATATTTCGCCTATAATAGTATCATCCTTCAAAGAGACATAATTATACTTTCTGATTACAACTAATGAATAAATAGTATGTGATTAGGCAAAATGTTGAGAGGTAAGCAACAAGTGACTTTCAGAAACATAAGTAAAATATGCAATAACCTATAAAATAATACAGCTGCAAAGATGCCATACTCAAAGCGAACTAAATCTGTTGTTCAGCGGAAGATATTAACAGGTGCAGATTGTAATGAAAAATTAAATTAAAGTAAAGGAATTACGGTGATTATTTATATTTAGTAAATGACCAGAAAATGATCAAAGAAATTTTGTCGCAATAGTTGAACAGAATGAAAAAATCTGCCTGTGTGATCATTAGATACTAAAATTTATTAGTCATCAAAGCTTATACTAAACATGTATATGGTAAGTCTTCAGTCGTTTGTTTCAACCTCTCACTTCATCTTGAATAGTTTTGCATACTGGTTGTATAAGCCCTGTTATCATTCTAGGTAATTAGTTTGTAAATTGAAGTCTCCATAAGCAATTTAATGTCGCTGTTTTGCAATTGCTTTATGATGCTAACCAGTAAAAGATATCAGAATTATTTATTATCCATTATATAACTATGTGAAGTAATTTGGCAGTTGTTTTAACACTATGGAATAACACAAACCTTTATCAATCGCATTCAGCAACTATATGAAGGCGCCACATGCCAAGTAATTCACAATAGGAAGCTCAGTGATGCCTTTGAACTAAAGATAGGAGTAAGACAAGGCTGCCGCCTACTATCACCTATCATCTTCCTGATTACAGTGGACCGGATCATGCAACAAACAATGAGGAGCAAGATGAGGGGGATAGGCTGGATCATGGAAAAGAATCTAGAAGATTTGGATTTCCCCGACGATGATTTGTGTCTAATGCCACACAAACTTGGAGATCTACAAACGAAAACTAACAAGTTGACAGAAGAGGCAGGGTGAGGCAGCTAGGACGGGACTTCAAGTGAACTTGGAGAAGACAGAGGTGATGAAGACACCCAAACAACAACACCAAAAACAACGACAAGTTCCAATCACCATCAATGGCAGAAACTTGAAAAAAGTAGCCTCTTTCACCTATCTGTTTCAACTACAGGCGGTGATGGCACAGATGAGGACATCAAAGCCAGCCAAGATAGGAAAGCAAGACAGGCTTTCATTAACCTGAAACCATTGTGTAGATCTACCCCACTCAACACAAAGAACAAGATCCGGATTTTCAACACCAGTTCAGTAAAGTCAGTGCTTCTGTGTGGCTCGGAGACTTGGCGCGTTAAGAAAGGGATTTCCAACAAACTACGATCGTTACAAAAGATCAGATGGTCAGAAAGAGTAAGCAACCATGAACTCTGGCAACGAACCAACCAGGGACCTATCGCTGAACAAATATGCAGAAGGAAGGGTAGATGGACTGGACCTGGCATACACTGGGAAGGCCGACTAGGGACATCACGTGCCACGCCAGTCGCTCGAGTGGAACCCAAATGGAAAGCGACAAGTTGGGCGTCCAAGGTGAGGGTAACATGGAGAAGATCGTGTGAAGAAGAAATGAGAGTTTCTAGGCTGTCTTGGAGTCAGGTTGAAACGTTTGCAGAGAGTTGAGTACACTGGAGATGTGCTACTGAATCCCTATGTTCCATTAGGAACCCCAAAGGACAAATAATAATATAACATAACTATATAACTCTTGTAAGAATATTTCGACAAACTGAAAAGTCGTATTAAAGTTTCTTTCTTTTATGGTTCTATCATCAACTGACTCATCATGTGTTTCCACCATCTTGTTCCCATTTAGCTTGTGAGTGTTGTTTATGCCCACTTGTACCTATCATCAACTTAGAGTAGTGTCCAAACAAGCCGTTTTCAAAATGAACTCAGTCGTAAATGTAAATATCTTATGTTAAAGTCATCTATAAGCTGTAAAAACAAAGGGAACCCTGAGTAAATATTTTTTTTCTTAAGAATCTATGCCCAAAAATTTCAAATTCTCAATTATGAAGAGAATTAAGAAGGAATTATAAGCTTTAAGGTGATCTAAAAGATTAGAAACAAACAGCGTTTCTCACCAAACCATATTTATCTTCTAAAAAATGTTGAAGGTTCTTGATGTTCTCAAGCGTTTAGCAGAGGTTACCCCTACTCTGCAGAACTGACAATGCACACAGTCCTCTTCCAGAATGTGAGTAAAATCAGTTTTAATTATAAATGGTCATAGAATATCGAAGTTGTTCACTCGTGTTTAATTCTCAATGGTTAGGAGTGGTATTATACTACTTTTAAATTGTCTGTATTGTAACTATTTAACCAATAGACCTTATTCAAGTACCAGTCAATGGCTAAATAGCGCTTTGAAGCTTCAACACCCATCTTACATTCCCTATTTGAGGTGACGAAGACCAAACTGAAAAGAAATAGACAGTATGATTCTGAATTAAGTCGAAAAAGTATGAAATGAAATTAAGAGGTTGCTATATCTAAGCTTGATTCGCTGTGGGAACTTGAACCATTACTCAGTAATGCTTGACCCAGTGTTGATTTTCTCTGACTGTGTGCTTCTTTACTTGCTTACAACTATCCCTTACATATCGGATGGGTTTGTGACATATCCATGAAGAAAGTATTTTACTGTAAAATATAGCTGTGACCTGGGAAACTTCAGTCAAATTACAGAAATAGAATGAAATCACACAAAATAGTTTGATTATGGAACACAAAGTAATCAAGGAACAAAGATTCTGAGAACGACTTTATCACATCAAATGAAGGTATTACACCCCACTTGTTGCTTAAAGCTTTGTGACAATGCAGTAAAAGATTTGTAGAATGTAGTTGTGAACGCATACTAACATGACGCATGTTGGGTGTACCTTATGTCTTTACTTCACCACCTAATTTTGAGTCCACTTCCATTCCATCTGCTTTCGCAGATTCCTAGCACTCCTATGCCGTACCCCCTCATCTCTTTTGCAGTCTGGCAACCTTACTAGGTTCGTACATGGTGCGGACATTCCATGTCTCCATCCTTACGTTCGCTTTCATCGAGAGAAAACACATCGGCCAACTGGCTTCCTGAAGGCTTTCACCAACCGGCGTCATTTCGTCCCTCCGATTTCGGCGAGGAATAAGTTCGTTTTCATTTTTTTATACTTTCTTTGTGCTTAGAAGTTTGTTTAGCGATTGGATTGGTCTTCCGGAATAGGGTTGCTAGCCCTATGCTTAATATTCCGTTTTTACCCGGGCTTAGGACCGGTTAGTAACCAGTGAACTAGTTAACCAGACGAGGTTAACAGGAGAATCCTAAAGGAAGTAGTTTCTTTCACCTACCTAGGCAGGCAGCACCGTTTCAACTACAGGTGGCGACACAGACAAGAATGTCAAAACCAGGATCAGAAAAGCAAGACAGGCTTTCATCAATCTTAAATCAGTGTGGAGGTCTACTGCACTCAGCACAAAGAACAAGATCCGGATTTTCAACACCAATTCAGTCAAGTCAGTGCTGCTATGTAATGGTTCTGAAAGTTGGCGCGTCACAAAAACCACTTCCAACAAACTACAGACATTCATCAACAACTGCCACCTATGCTTACTCGACACTGAAGATCAGATCAGATGAGAAGGCAAGAGAGAATAAGCAACAAGAAACTATGGCTTGGCTGGTAACGAACTAACCAAGAACCTATCAACCAACAATTATGCAGAAGAAGAAAGTGGAGATTGATTAGACATATACTGAAAAGGTCAATTGGGGACATCAAGCTCCAGGCCATTCGATCGAGTGGAACCCAAAGGGGAAACGACGAGTTGGGCATCTGGGCCTAGGGCAACATGAAGATGATGTGAGGAATAAATGAAAGCTTGTGGGCAGTCGTGGATCGAGGTGCAAAAAACTGCAGAGAACAGAGGGGAATGGAGGCGTGTTACTGAAGCCCTATGTTCCACAAGGAACTCAAGGGAAAAATAATATAATAATAATTTATGAACATTGCGAAGGTAAAGAACTATGCGTTTAACCAGAGGAAAGTAACAAGTCAGACTAATAGTCCTGGTTCATCTAAGGGATGACTGAAAAACCAGGGTAAATCACTATCAAATTTCTTCCAGTCAGGTTCTAGAAAAAGTTTTATAAATTCAACTTATTGGACCTCTATTTCAGTATTTGGTTTATCATATGAGAATTGCATTATGCTTTGAGACATATATCGTATGATTATTTTGATATCACTGATTGATAGATTTCATTTACCAGATCACAGTGATCACATGTGATCAGAAATCACAGTTTGTTAACTTGTCTAAGTGGCTTCCTATGGAATTCCTGTTGACACCATAGTTGAACAGTAGAAGAACTATTCAGGCATCAGAAATATAAACGTGAATGACGGAATCTGCAAATGATTTGCAAACTGATCATCCTATTTGATGTATAGTTGCTCATTAAAGTCGGTTGGCCGGCTACATCCAAAAGATCTGAACAATTCAGCTGTTTCTGTCAGCTGATGAGGGTGGCACCAAACAAGCGAAATTGTAATATAGTGTCTACAACACTCTGATCCGGTTAGCGAAATGTATTCATCAGCCTGAGTAGTATTTAACTTATTGTTCAGTAGTATAGTTCGTTAGCACATTGCACTTTTATGCTGGAAATCATACCTTTATTTGGATGGTTTCCAAAGGAAGTTTTGACTGACACTACAGTTAGGTAGTTCTAAAACCCCTTTGGCTGTGGGAAATATCTATGTGGATCACACATTTGCTAATTGACATTCATAACAAATTAATTTTTCTTAGTCTACGTTTACATCACTATAAACTGATGAAGTGAAAAGTATTCAAAGATGAATAGCAATGAACGTCAGCTCTATAACTACTGTTAACAAACTAGATAATAAATGCTATTCATTTAGGCGGATTATCATCAACTAAACCATCGCATTTAGTATTCAAATCAAGAATAGTTAATGATTAATTGAATTATGTCACAATGTTGATTAACTTCTGGTGATAAGATTCGATAGATCCTTTTTTTTGTTGCAGAAAACTGTAACCGTCAAATTTTATAGTTCGATTTTCTCCCTTCTTAAATCCTAATCAGCTTTTAGCTAATATTTTTGTAAATAATATAAATTACTAAATAAACAGAACTATTGTTCACTGTAACCCATAGAATAGTATTTGAAGTTTAATTTGACGTCTTTTCATCAATGTTGAAATTGTTGAAGTGGACTTCATCTTCTACTTATAAACAGCTTTTCAGTAGTCAGTTATTTCTTAGTTATTTACTTTATTATTTTATACAGGTTGTTATACGTAAACATGCAACTAGACGTCTGTATGAAACCCGTGAACGTCAATATGCTTATCAACATGGAAAAAAATCAACAACTTCATCAACTACTTTGCATAAAATACCAAATTCATCACCTGGTAATTCATTTATTTTACAATAAAATTTTAGTATAAAGGTTCTCAAGAAAATAGTTCAGTGAAATTTGAAATACCTCAGATTATAACAACACCCAGTCTACCATATATGTTGGATGATAAAGAGAAAAGTTCGTCAAGTCAGTTAATACCATCAGAATCAACCAATCCAGTAGAATCGACTTCAAAAGACTTAACAGAATTGTGAGTCAGAAGATTTGTAACAAACAATTATAATTTATGTATTTTTCGAATGAATAGAAATTTTAATCTTAAGGTAGTATTCATGATGAACTGATATCAGTTGGGAAACCATTAGAAATATTGGCGAACTGGTTATCTGTTCCATCCTAGCATTACAGTCTTTAGCAGTACGCATCTACGAAGTGACTCAGTGACTGGATAGCTGACGCGTTCATCGCGTAACCTGAGTGTTTTCAGTTCGATAGATAGACGAGTTATGAGTGCACAGTAATGAGAAGTCTAATACTAGGTCGGAAAAGCTGCTCAGTGCTCTCAGTTTTCCAATGGTTCCCCAGTTGACGTCAGTCCATGATGAATACTAACCTAAAAATTATAATTTATCATTATTTCTTTCAATGCCTCGAGAGTTGTAGTTTTGAATGGTGGATATGATGTGTATGGTTGCAGCATAAACCAAACCATTTAGTTCATGGCCACGATAACATATGTATTTCAATCAAATAGATAAAAAGAGAACAAGCTTTACCTCTGAAATTTTCTAGTAACAGTTTTCCCCATTACTTGTATCCTACAGTACACTCGCTTATAACGATAAGAAACTTCACTGGTTAATGTAAACATTAGTATTTCCAGAAATGAAGATACACTAATTTTAATATACGCTTTAATTATGTTTCCAAAGTTATGCAAACTAGAACTGACATCTTGACAATGTTTTTTTTCGTAGATAATGATCTTAAATTTAAGAAACCCAATGTGTACACTTCGTGTGGCAGAGAAAAGTATTTGAAAAAAGATAAGACTGGCAAAAACTAATTTTATATCTTCTAGAGGTTTTATAGATAATATCTCCAAACTAAGTTAGATTTTGGTAATTTGCTTAGTTGTGGCTAGTAGATGAATTTAGGACTCCAGTTTTGTCCTTTTTAGGACTCCTCAGCTGGATGTAGTAGCGCCCCAGTGAGTGCTGAGGTTCAAATTCAAGTGGGCACAACATCACTCACTAGGGTGCAGGTACGTCCAGCTGACGAATCCCAAACTGGACGAAGCATGCATCCTAAACTCATCTACTAGCCCTAACTAAGTAAATTACCGTAGTAACTAATCAAGTAATATCGAGGCATCCTCATAGGAGCCCATATACCAACATAAGTTGAACAATTCGAACCGGTATAACAACGAAGAATTACAGGCACATCAACAAATAAGTTCAATTCTATTGAGATAGTAGACAAGACTTCAGGCTCAGGATTAGGATAATAACCGTTTTGGTGTTCTCTGAGCCTTGAAATTTCTTTCACCATTCATCACCGAGCTAGGTGACTTCATCAGTATTTGGTTGTTGAAACTGTTCAGATGTATGACTTGCCATCTATATTTCTAACATAAATACAAATAAAAAAATAAAGATTCGATGTCAGTTGGTTGAAGACCGTCTGCAGAAACCCCCTGTTTGACATAACCTTCATGCTTTTCGGCACTTGTCAGTTAGGTGTATCTGAAAGCACGAGGAAACTGATGTTACGTATGAGATAAAACCTGAGTCACTTAGTACTGTAATCAAAGACGCTACCGTTGAGATATTCAGGCGACGACTGACGTCCTTTAAGAATGCATTAGAAATACCAAGTGGTCACTGAAAGGCAACCAACTTCATATTGTCTATTCCTGAACCCTGATTGAATTCTATCGAACATTTTGTAGTGCTTTACCTAGGCTGGGAAGCTTTTTATCATGGTCCAGGGATTCTTACCGATTGCCATAATGGTGAACCTAAAGTCTTGATTGCATGATGTTCTCTGCTTAATCGTGGAGCTTTCGTCGTCTTTCTAGACCACATTATCACCACTCACCTCAATATGAAATGAGCTGTCAATATCTATTCGTGAGTATTTCAGTAGCTTGCCTTGACAAACTGGTTTGTGATTGGTTGTTTCCTTTGATTGTTGTATTACTAACTGCAAGTATTTTCTTATTGGCTGTTCCTCTACTTGACCTCTGGCCTTTCTCTCGTTTATCGCCTTTCTTATTGGTTGATAGATCGGGTCTATGTCTATGCACCTATTGGTTGTTGATTTCCGCCGATGACTTTGTAGTTGAAGTTGTACGGGATAGGCATATTTTTGACAAAGTTTCGTGGGTAGCCGTTCTTCTTTCGGATTGACATCAACTAATTTTCCTAGTTTCTCCGCGAATTTGTTGTACTGCAGTGTGTTTTCGCTCTTTTCAATAGAGTTTACAGGCAACTAATTTTGTACGTTGTTGGTTAGTTGCTACTGTAGTTGAGGATTTGGTCAGTGTGTGTTAACTTCCTGTACACTTATCTTCCCAGTTTTCTGACATTTGTCCTACTGCTTAAAATATTCAGGAATGGTGGTTGGTTGTCTGACTGTTTCTCCGTTGTGAATTTGATGTCATTGAAAACGTTGTTGACCAAACTGTAAGCGTTTTCTACATCGTTTTTTTTAATGATGACAAAAGTTTCGTCTACATAGAGAATCCAAATTTTTGGTTTGATCACAGGTAGAATGATTGCTTGATGTCCACATTGCAAAAATGATCAACAGAAATCGATCAGCACTCAAGATCTAAGTAGCATGAAATTGGTTGACTTCCAGTGACCAATCAATGTAACTAAAGAATAGTGAATATCACTCATAGTTTAATCAAAGAATTTTTTGATATGAGTTACGCAACATAAAATACTTGAAGCATGAAATTTCAATAAGATGCATAGAATCAAGTATAATTTGTTAGTATGTGGGAATTTAGGAGAATAGGAGAATGAAAATAGAAGGTAGTTTGGAAAGTCAAAGATTAGAAACGTGATTTGATTACGCAGTCGGTGTCGATGGGGTTCTCACTTATTCCACTTCTTATAGAACCGCTGACACCTTATTGTGTTTTTCAATCTTTCTGAATAAGACTGGCGTTGAATGACCAACATTCCTAGCTCCATAGAAGCATGTAAACCCATATGGATACATGGAGGTGGTTAGAGGTCGAACGTTTTCCTTCGGAAGGGATAAGCAATTTGCGAGGATTATTTTTAACGTTGCTGCAAAGAAGATTGTTTGCAGACAGCTTGAAATCCTTCCATTTAGAACGTCAGTTATTAAACCACTTTTCAATTCAAGACTGGCGTAAAGCGTCTTCATTGACGCAGAACTGAGGTGATCTCTCTCAGGTTTTGTCTGATGTCTTTATCGACAAAATGAAATGAATATAAATTTATAATCAGGATTTTTCTTCGACGGTTTATTTTATCGGCTAAAGCATCAACATTGTAGATATGTGGGATGCAGATCGTGAGATATAATGGATTTAATTTTTAACCGATAGACACCCAATTACAGATACTTCCTGGTTGGATCTTCCATATAGTTTTTTCATAAACTGATCTATTTTCTATTACTCTTCCTTTGTCAGCGAGTTTCTGTAAAGTCAAAAAAACTATGAAACCTAGTTCACATGAAATTCAGCAAAAAAAAGGTAATCTGTTGAGACCAATATTTCTGCTTAGTTAAAGATCTTTTCACGGTATATATATATATATTTTAAGAAAAGGTTAAATCACTGATTATTTGTATTCCTTAATGGATTCATGGCAACCTGTTTTGTGTTGCTTGTTTTTTCTGTGGACTAGTTGGCATTCTAGATATGTATACTCTCTCAACTCTACAGAAATATAGTTTCTTTATGACAGTCGTCTTATCTCACTTATAGACAGGAACAGCATGAGACGAAGTATGACAAAATAATATGAGCATTTCGCCTTACAAAACCTCCTCAGTTGCTTAGATCTGTTTTACCTATATAATCAGAGTCAAAATGTTTTCTTAACTTGCACACTAATTTGCACACTAAATATTATGACTGAATTCCTCACTACAACTCAAGACTTCAACACTAATTGCCTAGAATGGTTGAACAAAGACTATCAGCATAGTTTAACTAGATGAAGCTGAAAAACCCTAACCGTTTGTAAACTGACTTTGTGAGTACATTCATTAGGCAGCAGCCTTGTCTTTCTCTTGCTCTCACTTCAAAGGCGTCAATGAGCTTTCCATTCTGAATCACTAAGCGAGTAGCGTCGTCATACAGCTGTTGAATGAGGTTGGTAAAGATTTGTGGCAGTAAAAACGTAGTGGTAAAGTAGCTGTCTGCCAAATTACTTCTCGGTCGACGCTGTTAAAGGCCTTTTCAAAGTCGATGAAGTTGAAACAGAGAGCTGAATGACATTCTATACTCTGTTTTATTATGACGTGTTGCGTAGTGTGGCAATTTGATACACACATGATTGTATGTTTTTGCTGGAACCTTCCTTTTCTGATAGTAATTTTCAATCAAGTGCATCTTTTAGTCTCTCCAGGATGATGTGGCCTAATATTTGGCGACGGGTAGCCAGTGGCATGATTCCGCACTACCTCCTTCAGTGACTTAGATCAACCTTCTTCGGAAGTTTGACAAGGTAGACCTCCTTCCAATCAATCGGCAGATATCTTCTCTTCCTCCCAAACCTTCTGAAGTGGTGGTGTGGTATGAGCATGTTCATTGTTGTCTCTGAGTTTGTTTTCGTATTTCTAGTGGAATTCCATCTCCTCCTGCTACTTTCCTGGATTTCAACAACTTTATGGCGTTCAGCACTGCACTCATGCTTTTGTCGGAGGCCTCGTGTTCACTGCTAGTTCTGTGGCTGGCTCGGCTGCTCGTGGTATTTCCGGACAAGTTTCAGGTGGTGGTGATGGTGGTGGTCAATGCAAGAGTTTTCTGAAGTGTCAACCCATTGTTTCCTTTGTTTCTCCTCTTTGCTAACTAGGTTTCTTTCACCATCACTGATTGGTTTCGTCTCAGTTGATGTCTATCCTCAGAGATAGTAAGCTGGTTATTTGATGTAATGTCGTCAGGTCTCTCATACCAGCATGCAGCCTGTTCTGCTGCAATTGCCAGTGTGTCGTAGAAGTGTTTTTTGACCATACGCGCACTCTTCTTCACTTTTTTGTCCAGTATAGTGTTTTATAAGTTGCATTCATTTCACCTTTTCGTTGTTCATCTCCACACTGCACTGATTCATCTTCAAATAGAAGGAGTAGCAGTCGGATCATTAATAAACCAAATCGTAACAGATAAATTTGTAGATTGTTGGGGAAACATGCCTTGACAAACATTAACACCGCACCTGAGATATGGTAGCGATGTGTGGGTGACATATCTACTGCTTTGAACTCAGAAGATACAGACTATTCTCTCACACATATCGACTCACCATCAGGTGCAATCCAATTCACTGACGAGAGAGAAAATGAATAAGGAGAATTACCTAAGTTGAATTGAAGGATGAAACGAAGGACAGATGGAGGTTTGGATGTCTTTGAATGTCTTCAGTGAACCGACACATTTCAACAGGCACCTAAACTTCAAGTCATCTCATCCAATGTCAGTTGAGACAAGCTTAGTCAAATGTCTAAATGATAAAGCTAGAGAAATAAATGACTAGTCAGTGCAGGGAACTAAACAAGCAACTAAAACACATAAAACAAGCTCTAATAGTTAATAATTATCCTCTGCAGCTTATTAAGAAATTCGTGCAAACACACTGGAAGTGAAAGCATAACAGTCACACGAGTAGGAATGATAACGATAGCACAGGTAGAGAGGAGTTCACAACCTCCATCATCACATTCAATACGGAATGTACATTGGAAGATTTACAAAGAATCCTCAACAAGGCTGCAATCAGACTGGCATTTAAACCTAATAACTCACTCCGACATAAGCTTAGTCGGGTGGCCTGAGGATGCAATAGAAGCAATTCAGAAGAATAATCGAATCTAATAAATTCCATGTAATGATAGAGAGGTGAAGTTCATAAATCGAAGTAGCCGGTTGGGTTCAGTTAGAATAGCGGAACAAAGTAACTTAGTTAAATATGGCATGAACAAACTGAATAAGATGAATAATCTAGAAGGAAACTTGGGTGTTGCAATCCATGGATTAACACACAACCACCGTCCAATATAATTAGGTTGGAAGAAAGGTTGATTACTGAACCTTCGTTCATCAAATCAATCAACACCCAAAACATAATAGGAATGACGCGATACGTGTACAATAGCTACGGAGGATTTTACCACCAATGAAAACAAGTAACATGAGGTGACAGGACCATCAGACACAAATAATCACCGTTCAAGTTGTTGATCTTTAATGATGAACTTTATTAAACTGTATATAATGTTTATTGGTAAGTGTTCACTTTTATGTGACCTTTACGACCTTGATGTGAACGTATCTGATGATGTGACCTCTCATGTTCGAGGGTTTACAAGTATCCCAAAGTTTGCACACATCTCTTACTTTTAAGTTGAAAACAAGTTCAAACAAACGTGTTGCCAGTTACCATCAACTGCTTAATGTAAAGCCTAATTGACAAAAGCACTTTGACATCATCTAATCATAATTCAGACTTGTTATTAAATGTTTCCTATGAAATTACACAATTTAGTTAGTAATATATTAATTTTTGGGACAAACATTATTTTCTGAATTTTCATTTCATATACAGCAACTATATTATTCATACATATTTCAAGCGTACCAATAAAGTAATCTACTAAATATGTAGACTATGATTTGACTACCTGAGATAGTCGTAGTTTGCCTTGCTAGTATTTGTACTGGTTGATGACTGAAGGTAAAATAAGAATTTGAACAGCTGCGAGATTCGAACCAGTGACCACCGGGTTACTGACCCGATGCTCTACCTTGCAGCTCAGTTATTAGAGCATCGGGCCGGTTATACACTTGTGTTAATAAGCATCATAACTCATAGTTTATAGTGGTTATACCTTCTCAAGAGTTAGCGAAGTTTTTAAATATGCAGATTTCACAAGCTTCTGTAAGAGTTATGGAGCCAGAAAAGTAATCGGTAATTAAGTTGGACCTAACAGGAATGGGCAACAAAATTAACTTTGACAAAAACAAGGTCAGAACCTTGACCCTGCATGTATGGGCACACCCATTTAGCTTGGACAGACGAGATAGAGTACAGATACCTATCTCTTAGTAACTATTAATGATGACTGCCAACCTGAAATCAAAAAATCTTCACAAAACCTCAAAATTGAATAAATTTAGTGGTCACTGGTAACTAGCTTCAGGAGGTGATTCTCAAAGTTCCAGTAAGAAGTTTTAACCAGTGAGGCCAACCAGTCGGAAGGTTAGTTGATGCCGACTGAAGACCCTGTGTGATAGTTGAAAACTTTTAATCGTTGAACTCCGACCCAGTTACTGAGTGATTAACAAGTTCGCCGTGAAACCTAGAAGTCCCAATTCCGATCCTTAGAGGGGTCATGAGTGCGTACTGCTGAAGAGTACCATACTAGGACAATAAAGTTGTCCAGTGCTCCCAGCTTTTCGCTATTCACATTGATGTCGGTTACAATGAGATTGCCTATTCGTGTAGGCCCTTCAGAGACAGCACATCATCAAACTGTTGATATTCATTGTATGATGTAGGTGATACTTTTATGCGCAGTGTGTATTACACAACAGGAAAGTTCGGGCTCCACGGAAAAGTCACTCAGTCTCTTTAGGATATCAACAGCTGTCTTCATACCAGATAGTCTCCAGGAATTGCTCAACTTAGAGAAATATATGACTATTGCTATCAACTCCAAACATTAAGCCTTGAGCTCCAAAGAACTGCTGCCTATTTGCCATTAAAGCAATCATGTATACACCCTGAAGTCAGCTTACTAAGGCTCATACACGACTTGAAAAATAGTTTTTATTCCAACTAGTTTACTCATAAAACATGTAGACGCTAGTAAGATGCAGTTAGCAGTATCAGTTGGTGATGAAACAGATAAATAAGTGGTAATTTTTCGATTACAACTTGAAGTAAATTAGGATAGTCAGTTATTGATGAGAATAAACACTGCATTATTTTAGCCACCCTAAGTAACATCCACAGACACATTTTAAACGATTCTTCTATATTGTAACCAATCAATGTATCTAAACCACTCTTACAAGTGGTCAATAAAAGCCTGAATACTTCAATGGTAACTATGCCGACTCCAACACTAGGTTAAGGAGATTCTAATCTCAGAGGCAGCAGTCTGACAAACACCAGCGAGTGCGAAATTGAGAGGCAACGTTTCCTACCGATTACCTCCAACTAACTAACATTCATCAAAGTGCACCATAAAGGTGACCACATTACAAAACGATCGAATGCTCATCAACGACCAGTCAGTACACTGTTGATCTCTGTTACACGGTCCCAGGCAATCTGCAGGGAACTCTTTACTCTGAGTTTATACTTGTCGTCACTTGTCGAGTAGGTGTACCTGAAATCTAAATGTAAATAACGTCCTCTGAGAGATTCGATCCTTTGTCTCCAAGTACTGTTACTGTTTCAAACGCTAAACCATTATGCGCCAAACTGGCTTATGTGATTCTTGTGAATCAGTACCATTTTAATCTGTTTTGGTGAAAAAGTGATTGAGACAACAGTTATACTGGGTAATGAATAAAGGTGAAATGAGAAATTGGATCGCGATCAGATTCGAACCAGTGACCATCGGGTTTCAGACCCGATGCTTTACTAACTGAGCTCTGAGATCGCACTGCTAACTAGATTTTTATTCCACTTCAATCACCAAGGGTTTTGCCCAACTGCCATGTGAATTCGTGACGCGTTACTCCCGCTTGATCTTATTCCCACTGGCTGTCTGGTCAGGACTCCTCATCCCAATCCAAATATAGTAGACTGTCCAACCACGGCTAACTCAGATCGTAAAAATGACAATCAGTATGATGCTCCTGTTCTCTAATTCAGTCGGATTCGGGTTGGGAAGAGACGATCTGACTAGGTAGCCAGTGTCGTTTCCATCATGTAGTAACAATGTGTCATGAACTCACATGGTAGTCAGGCAAAACACATGGTGACTGAAGCGAAATAAAAATCTGGTCAGCAGCCGGACCTCATAGTTCAGTAGATAAAGCATCGGGCCGGAAACCCAGTCGTCGCTGGTTTGAATTTGGCCGCGGTCCGTATTTTCATTTTATCTTCAATCACCACCTAGTACTGCAGCTATCTCTGATTGTTAAATGATAAAATAGTAGTTAATTTTCTATTAAGTAAGTTTATTTGATGTAGCCCTAAACAGGATCGTTTTTTAACTACAGACAGCTACAGAAGGCACAGATGAGGATGTCAAAGCCAGCATCAGAATGACAGCAAGACACGCCTTCCCTCATTAATCTGAAATCAGTGTGGAGATCTACTCCACTCCACTCAGTATAAAGGGTAAACACGATCCGGATTTTAAACACCAACCTCAGTCAAGTCAGTGCTCCCATGTCATGGTTGAGAGACTTGCCTACTTTCGAAAGGCATTTCCAACAAACTGCACACACACACATCATCATCATCAGTTGCTGCCTAGGCTAGCTCGCTCGATACTGAAGATCAAATCAGATGAGAAGATGAGAAGGAATAAGTGAGGAGGAACTCTGACCTGATAACGAACTGACCAACAACACATCGCCTACTAAATATGCAGAATTAAGTGGAGATGGATTGTATTGAATAGTACACTGAGAAGACGGTTTGGTGACATCACGCGTCAAGCCAGACCAGGCAGTCGAGTGGAAGCCGAAGGGGAAGCGACGAGTTGTGTTTCCGAGAGTAACATGAAGGAGGTCGTATGAAGAAGAAATGAGAGCTTCTGGCCAGTGGTGGAGACAGGTGAGGCAGACTGGAAAGAAGAGAGTGAAATGGTGATGTGCTACTAAAGCCCTATTTTGGACTAGTAACCCAAGTGACAAATCATGTTAAAATAAATTTGGCCATTTTTATTTCACAATGAGAATGTGAAACAAAAGAAATTTGACTCAGATGACGTTTTGCTATCTAGTACTTCTAATAGCTTTATCAAAGTTATTGTAAACAGGAGTTTAAAATATCCCTCAAGCCTATATATGATAACTTGATAGGTGTTCGTCTGTATGAATAATTCTGCATCATCGGAATTGTAGAATAAAGATGATATCTATATGTAGTGTTTTGTGTGTGAAGTATGTGAATTACAGATTGAGATTTTTATGTACACATGTGTTGATGGTTATATCAGTATGTGTAGGTGGATTGAGACGAGGTGAAACTAGGTTTTACTTCCTCCTGTTTAGACAATTATGATTTCACTTCATGTGAAAAGATTCTGCTATGAGACGTTCTTTATAATTTCTAAAGCCACTCCGAATAATTTCGATATTGTCAAAATCGACTTTGTGACTTGAAATTATAGCATGTAGAGAGAGAGCTATGACTGATGTGTTTTCAAGTTTTTCCAGCTCTATTGGATTTCTGGGTGGCTTGAGTTCAAGCTTTTCGGTGTCCATTTTTCCTAATTTTGATCTCACTGGAAGTTTTTCATATGCATATACTTCATCTCAGTGGGCGCATTTTATTTTATAAGCACAATTAGACTGCGTTCGATGTTCAGTAGAGCACTGTGATATTGGATTCGTTGAGCACTCTCCTTATTTCATCCGATGTGTGTGATCTGTAAGCGATAACTATTGTCGAGACTCATAATTTAAGAGTAGCGTTACGACGTAATTTAATGTTATTTTCTATTTTGCAAATGAATTTTACAGGATAATTATTCAGTTTAAGCACTTTGTTCACATATTTTAACTCATTAAGGAGAGTAAACACTCTGGTAACGGATGATGAAGAGAGAGAACTGTCATGAACTATGACAGATATATACTTAACGAACTGACATTGAGGGTAAGACACAAGACATGTCAGTATGCCATAGAATCTGCTTTATTGAAATGCATAAAGAGTTATGAAAAAGTAGAAGTATTTCAATGAAGGATTACTTTTCAGGGATTTCATTTTCAAAGCTGGACACAATTGCAAATTTATACATTATTCTACTGTAAGGATTTAGCAGTTAAAAACGGTTTATCAAGCATGGTAACACAAATAGTGTCAATAAACCAGCTGTCATTAAAATGAAGGAACCAAAAACTGATGACTAGTGAATATTGATCAAGATAAGTTGAGATAATAAGTCTCATGACATGATGACATAACTGGAAAAGAGATTGTGATCAGGCAGAGTATAGCAACGAGAATGAGTAGCAAATTACTAAAGAAGTAAATAGTGCCAAGACAGGAAAACGAAAAGGAGAAGGGATTACAAGAGATTTCAAAGACTGAAAACTAAAATCATGAAAGGAGAAGAGGGTTGAACAAACTTTCTTTTGGGTACATGGTTCATATTTAATATGAGAGTAAAACTTGGGCACTGTGGTCGATTGTAATTCCGTTTTGGTCTGTTTATTAGAACAGTATCATCTACTGGATAACGTTTCGGGCATAATTTATTGTCCATATTCATATCAGGTAACTAACTCCACAACTTCCAGACAGACTTGATTAATTCCTAATTTCCTCTCCTTCTCTGTGATGACAACGCTAGTAGAATTTTCCATATATCTCGGACAGGTGCATAATCATTTCTGTTACTGCATGTGTTTGGTGTCGATTCAATAAACAAAGATTCATTCGGTTATCAATCTCTTCTTCCCTCCACCCAACTGAGTTAGTATTCAACACTGTCGCCCTATCCCACCCTACTGTGTGATTGTGTGTCATCGCATGCACAGCTATAGCCAAGTTTTTCTCTAGATTTCTTATCTTATTAGGATCTACTGATCTTGATTTAGCTAAGTTTTTGTGTTCTGTTATTCGAATCGACCCTGGTCGACTGCTTTGATCTATGTACTTCACCTCTTAATCATTGCAAGGGATTTGGTAAACCAGATTATTTTGCTTAATTGCATCGATAGGATGTTGTAACTTACAAAGCTTATTTCTCAGAGAGTTTGTTGGTTTGAATGCCACTTTAATCCCAGTCGGATTTATTGAGAATTCTTCGTAGTGCTTCTGAGGTACCTTCGTTGTATGGTAACACAGCAGAGGCTTTGAATTCTCTCTTAAGCTTGTCGTCATTATTACCATTAGTAGTGGAATTATTATTAATAACACCTGTATACTTACTACTACCACTGCTAATATTTTTCTTTCGATTTCTTATCAGTTTATTTGTAAATTTTGGTGGGTAATTACTGAAGCAAGAGCTTGGGTGACGCAGAGAATGAGAAGACATTCAACCTTTGGGAGGTTTCTTACAACTTTATAGATGACTTTGAACGAGGTGGTTCTTGAGATAGGATGATTTGTGTTCACAATGCGCTTAATTGTAGGGCCCCTTATTGCTCCAATGTTACCTCTTCGTAACCAAGCGGGATAGTGTTCTAGAACCCTTTTGGATAACATTCATACCGGACGAAATTTTCTCCTTTGAATTGTTAGATATCGTTAGACGACAGAAGAATACTAGTCTGAGCGTTGATGCGAAATTGCTCTCCTCATAGCCTTCGATATCCTTCTGTTTAGAATGTCAACGGTAAAAACCACCTTTAAAGTTTAGATTCATATAGAGTGTCTTTTTTGGCATTGGTGGTAAGTTTCTATTTACAATGTTTACGCTTGATGTTTTTATCTATGAAGCATGGTGGGAATCTGTTTTCAATCAAGGATGCCGTGCTTGATTATTAAATAGCTACACTAGAAGAAAAATGTATAAATTTTCAATTGTGTACAGCTATAAAAATGAAATCATTGGAACGAAACTCCTCACTGAAATATATGTATTCTTTCATATCCTGTTAGGTATATTTCACACAAGTTATGAAAAAGTTCATAAGTAATTATTCATTAATATTACACGCTGAGATAATCATTTAGTAATTTTTTCTAACTAAAATACAACTGAGACTACTTTCAACTGATTGTAAGTTTAACAGTAATACAAAAGGTTTAGTTAGGTAAACTTCACTATAGCTGTTATAATTATGAATACTTTTAAATAACCATTCAACATAGAGTGATGTTATATACACAAGTATATACACTATTATAGAATTTAGACTTTGCTACAATAGGTTAAGTTAAATGCCAACTAAACTTACCTGCTGGGCATATGTAAAGTAAACTGCTTAAATGATAATGCCTATATGAATGGATTATATCATTCTTAGGACATAAACTGTTTATGGTATGTGCTAATGCGAAAATTCTGATTAACTATCCAGAATATCTGTTTTTACTAAAAATTAAGGATGATCTTAATAAAAGGTGACTACTCTCTTCAAAACTGTAATGGGAAGCAGTGATTATTTTGCACCTGTAGTAAAATAACGAACTCCTGCACTAGCTACTCAAAATGAACTTTGATATAACATTCAGGTAAAATCTTACTCCTTATTTCATAGAAAGCCACAGTTTGAAGGTATCCAGACCAATAGTAGACTGGATAGTTTGAAAGAGGATCAGATTTCCCATTTGGAACAACTGAACTCTGTTTATAAGGTAGAGTGTAGTGAATGCAACACCACATACATTGGAGAGACATTATATCAATTACTATCACATCTAATTGAACATAGTCGAAGTTGCGAGAAACCATAAAAAAAATTCCTATGATCTCGAAAAACTTGGAAAAAGCTCTGCCATCGCGGCTCACACCTTGGGTCATAAAACGTCATTCGAAAAGCCAAACGTATTACAAAAGGGTTTTATTTTTCACAAAGAGTAAGCCATTGCAGTACCTTTTCACATCTGTTCCTACCCTTTTTCTGTCAGCAGAAAAGATGGATTAGACATCCCACCGAACTCATCTTGACTCATGGGTAGTTAGTTGTCTTCCTGTATTGTCCGCTCCGAGTTTCTCATTTATGTTAACCATAAGAATTTTCATGTCGCCATCTGAAGTGCGGTCTTGTCCAGTGCTGATTGCATTTGTCCGTGGAATTCCTCCTTCTTCTCTTCATCTGCATTACTTGTAGGTGCATAGTGTAGCATTGTATGATTGTGAATTTCATTCCTTTTAAGTTGAACCTTGCTGTAATAATCGTTGAGGAGATTGGTTCCCATTGCATGAGAGCCTTCGATGCCCTTTGGAGGGGATATCATGATGGCCACTCGAAAACTCAGTGTGCTCGTGCTCAGTGTCCCCACGTTTACTTTCTCTTTCATTGAGAGAGGGAAGACACATCGGCCAATTGGCTTCCCGAAGGCTTTCACCAACCGGCGTCCTTTCGTCTCTCCGATTCCAGCGAGGAATAATTTTATTTGTGCTTTGAAGTTTGTTTAGTAGTTGGATTAGTTTTCCGGAGTAGGGTTGCGAGCCCTACGCCCAACCTTCCCTCTTTACCCGGGCTTAGGACCGACTAGTAACTAGTGAACTAGTTAACCAGATGGGGTTTACCACAAATATAGCATGCATTAATGATTCGTATCAACAGTTGTAAACAGTATGTGAAGTGAAGGTAGAACACACTTTCATTTTACTGTATTCCATATGATTTATGCCGAATTTATTCATGTTCGAATAGTTTTTGGTGTTATTTCGCTTAGTCGCCTTTATCACGTCGAAAAAATACTAGTTGCATTACAACAATTTTCTAATCCTATTACATAATATGATAATTTGTTTGGTTGCGGCTACCAGAAGAATCCAAAATGTGCATTTCTTCCTACTTGGGACTCGTAAGCTGGATTTACCTGTACCACAGTGCAGAGTGATGTTGTTCACACCGGGACTCGAACCTCGTACCTATCGCTTCGAACGCCAAGGCGTTGTCCAAAATGTCGCTGAGGCACGGTAACCTCTTCTTGTACAATGGGTATTAATTATTACTATTTACTGATATACTTGTAATTTTCCGTTGGATCGCATTGTTCGGCTTGTAATCCAATAAAACAACGGAGAATCACAAGAATACCAATGAATAGTAACAAATGTTATACAATACCTTAGTAGTCTACTATTTTCATTAATTTTACACTCTTTTCCGAGTTATATGCATTCTATGAACCATTCTGTAAATTACATAATCGATTTTGTTATCCCATACTTCAACTGTTAACAAAATTACCTTTATCGTTATCATCATTACTATCACCATTATTAATCTGATGTTCAAATATTCACCCTTCTAAACTAGTAATCTTTTCTGTCTAACCCTTGATGACTCACAACCCTATTGTTACATTTTTTGTTCCACCTTACCAGCACAACTGAAAAAAAGCCTCTCTGACCGACATGTTAATTCAATCACCTGTATTAGATTGATCTTAGTTCCATATCACGACGTAATTGGATGATCGTAAAGGTAACCACCTTCTGTATCAAAACTTGAATATCAACATGAAAACCTAATGTCAAATTCATAATCTTGAAAAGGATCTTCCTAGCATAATCGAAACGTTGAGGAATAGTCCACAAAATATTTCTTTGTTTTGTTATTTGTTCTAATATACTACGCAGCGGTTATTGTTATTTCTTATTTGGGTTTCTAGTCCAACATAGGGCTTCAGTAACACGTCACCATTTCACTCTCTTCTCCCTAGTCTTTTGAATCTGGCTCCACCACTACCTACAAGCTTTCATTTCTTTCTCACACCATCTCCTCTATGTCAACCTCGGACACCCAACTCATCGTTTCTCTTTCAGGTTCCACTCGATGGCCTGGTCTTGCCTAACGTGTGATGTCACCAAACCGTCTTCTCAGTGTATATCCAAACCAATCCAATCCATCTCCACTTTCCTCTGCATGTTTGTTGGGCGATGGGTTGATGGTCGGTTCCTTGGCAGGCCAGAGTGAGTTCCTCCTTACTTATTCTTTCTCGTCTGCTCATCTGATTTGATCTTCAGTATCGAGTGAGCTAGCATAGACAGCAGCTGTTGATGACGT
Source organism: Heterobilharzia americana (assembly GCA_944470555.2). Classification (NCBI taxonomy): domain Eukaryota; kingdom Metazoa; phylum Platyhelminthes; class Trematoda; order Strigeidida; family Schistosomatidae; genus Heterobilharzia; species Heterobilharzia americana. Next base: position 82,665,363 of record OX104130.1, on the reverse strand, counting down.
GTGTGTGTGTGTGTGCAGTCTGTTGGAACTGCTTTTCGTAACACTTCAAGTCTCTCAACCATGACATGGGAGCACTGACTTGACTGACATGAGTGTTTAAAATCCGGATCTTGTTCACATTTCATGCTGAGTGGAATTCAGTGCAGTGAATCTGCATACGATTTTCAGGCTATTGAAGGCCTGTCTTGCTGTCTTTTCGATCCTGGCTTTGACATCCTCATCTGTACAGCTGCCTGTAGTTGACAGGATGCTGCCTAGGTAGGTAGGTAGATGAAAGAGACAACTTCTTTTAGATTTCCACCGTTGATATTAATTGATGCCGCTTGTTGTTGTTGTCATTGCTGTTCGTTGGGCATCTTCATCACTAGTGTCTTCTCTACGTTCACGTGATGGAAGTCCCATCTTCACTGCCTCGCCTTGCCTATTCTGCCAACTTGTTGGTTTTTGCTTGCAGATCTTCAAGTTTGTGCGACAAGGCATCAGACATAAACCATCATTGGAGAAATCCAAATTATCTTTTTGTATCTTTCCATCGGTCAAACATCGTGTGCCCATCTTCTCGCTCCTCACAATTAGCTGCATGATTCATTGCAGTCGAGTCGATTCAACCATAATCAGGAAGACGATCAGTGATGGTAACAGGTGATATCCTTGTCTTCTTCCTGTCTTCACTTCAAGGGCATTACTAAGCTTTCCGTTGTGAATCACTTCACATGTAGCATCATATGGCATGTAGCTATTGATTGAGGTTGATAAAGGTTTGTGGCACTCCATACCATTGAAGTAGCGGCCAAATTACTTCTATATCGACGGTACCGAATGCCTTTTCATAGTGGATGAAGTTGAGGTAGAGATCCAATTGGCTGACGTTCTATGTTCTGTACTATGATGATGCGTAGCGTAACGTTGATACTTGCTCCCCACCCTGGGATTACACAAGTAAAAATGCACATACGATGAAAATTAACAATGTTTAACAGCCAACTCTTGGTAGTTTCACACTGAATATTTGCGTGATTCGTTTCAAAAAGGTGAATAGAAAAGTATCCGCATACTGGGCGACTGTAGCCCAGTGTGTTATCAAGAAAATTCCAGCGGAAATAGAAGAGTAAAATGTGAGGTAAAAGTCAAATAAAGACACAGTATTCACTTATGCTAAGTAAGAAGATTAGATTAACTGTATTTAACAGTAATACATAAGGCGAAGATACTATAAGCTAAAAATCAGGATTACAAATGAATTGTAGGAGTTTAAGCAATCTAATAACCAAGACATTTGTAGAATATAATGAGCTCATTTTATCTCATCACTTTTCATCAGCCGTGAGCAGCCTATGACTGAAATGAATAATCATTAGTAGTAATAATGATATGATATACTTTTAGATACGGGATTAACCATAAGGTAGTAAATCAGGGAAACACTGGATTATTAATTACGAATCTTACTCAAAATCAGTGGCAATTTATGCACATCTGATGAGATAGAAAATTGTGGAACTGTGGGGTGTAGGGAGAGGAGCGACAACAAACAAAAGTCAGTGTAAAAGAAGGGACTGCTTAAGAACTAATACGCTGCGTAATTGAAATAGTGGAGAATATTTGTAGCTCAAGTGGATGGTCTTGGTTGTATTATGTTCTCTGAGCTGGGTTGTTTAATCGTGAAACTTCCATTGTCCTTCTTCTAGAAGATGTTATCAGCACTAACTTTAGTATGAAGTGAGCTGCCAAAATCTCTCCATGAGTGATTTAGTAGCTTGCCTTGACGAAGTGGTCTATGATTGGTTGTTTCCTTTGATTGTTGTGCCACTGAATGCATCAGAAATCACGACAAGATTACTGAGACCACTTGGAATTAGTGTAGCCACTCATCAACCAACAAATTCCCTCCTAACACTATTATGCAGACCAAAGGATGCAACAACCAAGGAACATAAAACCGAATATCGTTTACAAAATCAACTGGAATAACTGTAGTCAATACTACATTGGGCAAAGTGGTCTCCCTCTTCGCCTTCATCTACATGAACACCAATTGGCTATTAAACGTCACATATGACATTTCATCACTCATTTCAAAGCATATGGATAATTATGGACATGAATTCAATTTCGTGAATGTAGAAATGTTGGAAAGAGAAAGGAAACACAAAAAATATCACTGAATTCCTAGAAGCTTGGCATTCAGGTTAGTCAGCAACCAATAGGTGTATAGACATAGACCCAATCTATCAACCAATAAAAAAGACGATAGACGACAGAAAAGTCAGAGGTCAAGCAGAGAGACAGCCAACGGGAAAATCTTCACAGTCAATGACACAACAATCAAAGGAAACAACCAATCACAGACTGCCTCGTCAAGGCAAGCTACTGAAACACTGATGGATACATATTGACAGCTCACTTCATACTGAAGTTAGTGCTGATGATATCGTCTAGAAGGACGATGAAAGCCAAATGTTTCAACAACCCAGTTCAGAGAACACAATCCAAAAGAGGTTGCGTAATTTTATGAAAGACTTGAAAATTGTCAAGTGATTAATCTTCAGTAAGCAATTAAAGAAATGATGCAAAGAAAAAATTATACCAAGGCAAAGAAAGGTTAATTAAAGTCTCCTTGTGAGCACATTGGTCAGATTGAAAATGGATGATAGAGTTTCCGCAAACCGTTCGTTTGTTGATTAACCAGAAGGATTGAGAAATATGTAGTCAATGTCCTGTTTCCATCAGATGCCTAGAGATTGCTCTTTTAAAGACTTTGCCACCATTCAGACACAAATCTCTCGGAATGTTCTCATAAAACTGAGTAGATGCCCTTCTTTCAGTCCGTCCTATGTACTTGCTTCCACAACCATGGGTGGATCGATGTATGCTGTTGAAGCTGAAATGGTTATTTGTCTACTTTTGACTGTGTTATTGAGCTTAATGTATTGTAAACTGAGATCAGTCTGGTAGCAGGGAATCCCCCTCTCAGTGCAGCTTTTATTCTTTTGTCTATTCTTCCACATGTCTCATCACCTTCGAACGGTAGATGAAGGAAAATTGGCTTCTTCTCAACACTTGGATGTTTTGGTCTCTCAATAAATTCTTTTCCATGCTTACTTTGATTGCATCATCTCTTCATTTATTATTTACTAAATATTAATTACTTAACGATTTCCCAGTTTTTCGTGTAATTGCATAACCTATTAGCTCTTAAACAGTCCCTTCTCTTACACTGGTTTCCGTTTGTTGTCTTCCCTCTCCCCCACACTCCACAGCTCCAGAATAATTTTCTATCTCATCACATGCGTATAAATTGCCATTGATTTTCACTAAGATTTGTAATTGTTATTCCCGTGTTTCCTTGACTCACTCACAATGTTACTGTTAATCCTGAATTTCAAATCTCCTCTTATTTCTACATATTTAAAGTCTGTCTTGACATTATTACTATTACTAATACTGTTTTTTCTTCTCCATAGACACATTTTTTTAGCTCCACATTCGTAAAGAAATTAGGAGAAGGTTCAACTGATGAATTTTGGCTAGTAATGGAATCTGGGATTCTCACTGTATTCTATTTGGGACTTGTCGCCTGGATCCACCTGCCTTCTAGTGAAAAGAATAAAACATTACGTAATAATAACTTCTAGTAAGGGATCAAAATAAGCTGGATAATAAATACAAATTGAAGTTATGTGTAACACGTAGGGATTTAGAAAAAGAAAATGAATCTAATTCATCTCCGGGAATCTTACGAATGTCCTGGAAGAAGTTAGGTACCGACTCTGATTTAATCATTATATTATAACTTACTTATGTAGCGTCCTTTCTTGTTTTGTTTAAAGTTACTAACAGAAACAAGTATGTGATACGCGAGTTGTTTCATCTACCTCCATTTTATCAATTCAGCTGGAATTTATCGACTGTAGGGTAATTATTTTCATACATACAAGTCATTCAAAGACTTCACAGTCTTGGGTCTGACCCCTCATTGAGTCATACATGAGGACTGCTAAGCAGTTCAAAATAGGAATGAAAAAGGTCTTCACTCTTTAGTGGTTCTCTAATCCATATCAAAACCAGCAAGACATTTACATAAGATTAACAAATAACAATACACTCCAGTTTCTATTGTATGTTCAGCTCTCATATATTCTACAAAGTTGACGTATATAATCAATCATATGGTAAGTGTTTCAAGATGCAAAAGAATCCTATGAACAAGTATCTGCCGTATAACAGGTTATAATGTTGCCCTACTGAAACCCCTTAAATGTTACATATCATGAAAGTGCTGAATTCATTCACTTAGAGAAGACTCTCTATTTTATATAGTATGAGTCTTATTTATTTAGTATGGTTAAAAGATTTAAAAATAAACGTGTTACAGACTAATTAACTTATATTTCCTGTCTTCTTGATTTTTATTGAATAGGAGTGATGTTAGTACTCATTTATCAGAAGCTTTAGACCAATTTGCTGATAGATGGGAAACCATTCTAGTAAGTATATCTTTTTATAAGAGGTTAACTTGTAATACTTTTTTCTGAATTTTTCATCTGTAAACTTCAACTACTGTATAAAAGTGAACTAGTTATCAGACACTATAACACATTTCAAAGTTAGACTCTTACTTATGCTGACTGGAAGGAATGACAGAAAGTAACCTTCGTCTAGTTTATACTAACACCTTGTTGAGAAATGTAAGCAACGGAAACACACTAACTAGTCTGTATACTGACTGATTAGTAGATAGCAGCCAAGAGAAAATTAATCAAGGGTTGAACAGCTAAATGGTGATGATGATGATTCGTGTCTCAAAGGGGATACTGGTTACCCTGAAGTTGTAGATACCTCCTATCCATAAGTATTATTTTTGTTGACCAACTAAGTAACATTTTATCATTTGGAATATTTTTTTCATGTTTCCTTCTTAGTTATCAATCGGGTTTTTTTTTTTGTCCTCTTCTAAATCTAGATGAATGTAATACAGAATTATAGAAAAGAAATAAATGAACTGCGTGAACAACTAGTAAACTTCAATAGAACAACAACAAGTTAATTCATTTTCTTTATGCATCCAACTGTACATGTGTACTAATTCATAATGGATCCTCACGGTGTATTTCTGTGTCTGTGTCTGCGTGTGTGTGTGTGTATGTGCATGTCTCTGTATGTATTTTCGTATACAAATGACTACATTTATCATCTTGATTCTTGTATATATCTATCTATCTATATCTCGGGGCAACTTTAAAAGCCACTCTAACAACTACCAAAATAACCAATCAGGTTGCGGTATTTTCTTTGGGTAGACAATTTCTAGTGGAATTGAGAAATATGATTGAGTGAGTGGCCTTTAAAGTAGCTCATATCTCCACATTTCTTCATACAAAGTCTTTCTATTTCTCTAGTATTCATCTATGCATCATTCATTTCATAAAACTATTTGTACATTAATAAAATCGAAAAATATTCCTTTGAATACATGCTATCCAATATGTACAACCATTTTTTTACTAATCTGTAGGATGTTTGGTAAACATGAAATTAGTAAATTACTAGTCTGCAGTCTGGGAACGAACTAACCAAGAACCTATCACGCAACAAATATGCAGGAAGAAGTGAAGATGGATTGGCCATGCACTGAGAAGGCCGACTGAGGACATCACGCGTCAGGCCAGTTGCTCGAGTGGAATCCCCATTGGAAGCGACGAGTTGGACGTCCGAGGGTGACATGGAGGAGGTCGTGCGAGCAGGAAATGAGAGCTTCTGGGCTGTCGTGGAACCAGGTTCAAAAGATCTCAGAGAACAGAGGTCGATGGAGGCGTGCTACTGAAGCCCTATGTTCCACTAGGAACCCAAGGGACTAATAATAATAATAATAATAGTCTGCAGACTGAAGGATTCTTCTAGATTATTTGTCAGTTGGGTTCCAAGTAGAATATACCGCTTCAGTAGCACACCTCTATTCCACTACCTTCTCTCCAATCTTTTCAACCTGGACCCACAACTGCCAACAAGCTCTCATTTCTTCTTCACACCATCTCCCTAATGTCAAAAGCAGCTGGGACGCGCAACTCGCCGTTTCCCATCTGGGTTTCACTCGACGGCTGGCCTGGCACGTGATGTCCCCGAATGGTCTTCTCAGTGCATGCGCAATCCACCTACACTTCCTTCCGCATATTTAATCAGTGATAGGTTGTTGGCTGGTTCGTTGCCAGCTAGCCAGCCAGCTAGTCAGAGTTTCTTGCTGCTTATTCTCATTAATCTGGCCATTTGAGCTTCAGTAAGGAGCCAGCGTAGGCAGTTGTTGATGAATATCTGTAGTTTGTTGGAAATACCTTTCATAAAGCGCCAAGTCTCTGAGCCATACACAAGCACTGACTTGACTGATATTAGTGTTGAAAATCCGGAACTTGTTCGACATGCTGAGTTCAAAAGATCTCCACACTGGTTTCAAATTAATGAACGCCTGTCTTTCTGTCTTCCCATCTTGGTTTTGACGTCCTCGTCTGTGCCGACACCTGTAGTTGGAACGATGCTACCTTACCGAGGTAGGTGAAAGAGACCACCACGTTTAGGTTTCTCCCGTTCTTGGCGATTGGTTCTTTTTACTGATGCTGTCGTTGGTTGGGTATCTTCATCACCTCTGTCTTCTATACATTCACTTGAAGCTGTGTATTCGGTGCCCCACCTTGCCTCTTCTTTCAACTTGTTAGTTATTGCCTGTAGATCTTCCAGTTTGTGCGAAATTAGATACAAGTCATCGTTGGCGAAATTCAAATTTTCCAGGATTTTTTCCGCAGTTCAGCATATCTCCCTCTTCTCGCTACTTACAATTTGTTGCATAATCCAGTCCACCACAATCAAGAAGATGATGGGTGATAGTAGGTGGCAGCCTTGTCTTACTCCTGCCTGTCTTCACTTCACTTTTAAAGGCTTCACTGAGTTTTCCGTTGTGGATCACTTGGCATGTAGCATAGTATAGCATACAGTTGTTGAATGTGGTCGGTCGACTCTGTCGAAGTTCTTCTTAAAGTGAATGTAATAGAGGTAGAGAATGACTTGACTGGCATTCTATCCTCTGTTCTATGATGCTACTTAGCGTAGCAATTCAATTTGATCCACACATGATTTGTTTTTCCTGAAGTCTTCCAGCCAGCTTGTTCCGGTCGTAGTTTCGAATCCGGCACATCCTTTAGTCTCTCCACGATGGTGCGACTTAATATTCTACTTGCTTTGGGTGGATAGGAGCATGATTCCGCTCCAGTTCTTGAGAACATAATAGAGGATATTTCTGTGATTTAAATCATTATACCAATGGATCAGTCAAAGCATGATATCGCTTATAGAGGAAATCCACTTGTAAAGTAGAAAAACAAAATTTGTCGCATCCATACAGGTGTGAAACTTAAACACTATGGTAGAATTCGACATTCCATATTAGATTTGTTTATTTGATTTATAACACACAGTGATCTAGTATTATTCATCTGAGGACCACGTTTCCACAATAAGTTATCATTGGTAATAATCATATCAGTGTCATCACACTCCACTTTCTAAATCTGACTATGATGGTCCTGTCGGCACTTGATTTTCTTTGTTTTTATTGCGTATAAAATTTTCCGTATCTCTGGTATAGGTGGTACGTCATTCCTTTTATATGTGTTGGGTGTTGGTTGATTCGAAGAACAATTATCCAACCTGACTGTATTGGATTTGAGAACGGTGGTTGTGTGTTAATCCATGGATTGCAACACCCAAGTTTCCTTCTAGATTATTGATCTTATTCAGTTTGTTCATGCCATATTTAACTAAGTTACTTTGTTCCGCTATTCTAACTGAACCCAACCGGCTACTTCAACGTATGAACTTCACCTCTCTATCACTACATGGAATTTATTAGATTCCATTATTCTACTGAATTGGTTCTATCGCATCCTTAGGCCAGCCGACTAAGTTTGTGTCGGAGTGAGTTACCAGGTTTAAATGCCAATCTGATTGCAGACTCATTGAAAATTAGATATAAATCTTCCAATGTACATTCCGTATTGAATGTGATGATGGTGGTTGTGAACTCCTCTCTACCTGTGTTATCGGTACTATTCCTACTCGTGTGACTGTTATGCTTTCGCTTCCAGTGTGTTTGCACGAATTTCTTAATAAGCTGCAGAGGATAATTATTAACTATTAGAGCTTGTTTTATGTGTTTTAGTTGCTTGTTTAGTTCCCTGCACTGACTAGTCAGTTCTCTAGCTTTATCATTTAGACATTTGACTAAGCTTGTCTCAACTGACATTGGATGAGATGACTTGAAGTTTAGGTGCCTGTTGAAATGTGTCGGTTCACTGAAGACATTAGTATCCAAACCTCCATCTATCCTTCGTTTCATCCTTCAATTCAACTTAGGTAATTCTCCTTATTCATTTTCTCTCTCATCAGTGAATTGGATTGCACCTGATGGTGAGTCGATATGTGTGAGAGAATAGTCTGTATCTTCTGAGTTCAAAGCAGTAGATATGTCACCCACATATCGCTACCATATCTCAGGTGCGGTGTTAATGTTTGTCAAGGCATGTTTCCCCAACAATCTACAAATTCATCTGTTACGATTTGGTTATTAATGATCCGACTGCTACTCCTTCTATTTGAAGATGAATCAGTGCAGTGTGGAGATGAACAACGAAAAGGTGAAATGAATGCAACTTATAAAACACTATACTGGACAAAAAAGTGAAGAAGAGTGCGCGTATGGTCAAAAAACACTTCTACGACACACTGGCAATTGCAGCAGAACAGGCTGCATGCTGGTATGAGAGACCTGACGACATTACATCAAATAACCAGCTTACTATCTCTGAGGATAGACATCAACTGAGACGAAACCAATCAGTGATGGTGAAAGAAACCTAGTTAGCAAAGAGGAGAAACAAAGGAAACAATGGACTGACCACTTCAGAAAATTCTTGCATTGACCACCACCATCACCATCACCACCACCTGAAACTTGTCCAGAAGTACCACGAGCAGCCGAGCCAGCCACAGAACTACCAGTGAACACGAGGCCTCCGACAAAAGCAGGATTGCAGTGCTAAACGCCATAAAGTTGTTGAAATCCAGGAAAGTAGCAGGAGGAGATGGAATTCCACCAGAGCACTGAAAACAGATGCAGAGACAACAATGAACATGCTCAGACCACACCACCACTTCAGAAGGTTTGGGAGGAAGGGAAGGTACCTATCGGTTGATTGGAAGGAGGTCTACCTTGTCAAACTTCCGAAGAAGGTTGACCTAAGTCACTGAAGGAGGTGGTGAGGAATCATGCCACTGGCTACCCGTCGCAAAATATTAGGCCACGTCATCCTGGAAGGACTAAAGTATGCTCTGGATGCAAAATCACGACCAGAACAGGCTGAAGTTAGGAAGTTCAAATCATGTATGGATCAAATTGTCACACTACACAACGCATCATCATAGAACAGAGCATAGGATGCCAGCCAACTCAATCTCTACCTCTACTACATCCACTTTAAGAAGGACTTCGACAGCGTCGACCGAGAAGTAATTTGGCAGTTGCTTCAACACTGCAGAGTGCCACTCCACTTTTCTGCGCTCAGCATAATGTGTGAACAAGACCCGGGTTTTCAACACCAACGTCAAGTCAGTGCTTCTGTATGGTTCAGAAACGTGGTGCGTTTTGAAAGTATTTACAACATACTATAGACATCCATCATGCCGCCTACGGTTGCTTGTTGCTGAAGATCAGATGACCAGAAAGAATAAGCAAGAGGGAACTCCAAAAACGAATCAGCCAACAACCTATAGCCCAACAAATATGCAGAATTAAGATGAAATGGATTGCATTGGAAATACACCGAGAAAACCGTTCGGAGACATCACGGGCCAGGCCGGCCCATCAAGTGGAATCCAAGAGGGAAACGACGAGTTGGGCGTGCAAACGGAGAGTGACATGGAGGAGATGGTGTGAGGAAGAAATGAGGGCTTGTGGGAAGTGGTGGAGCCAGGTTGAAAAGACCACAGAGAAGACAGTGAAATGGCGACGTGTTACTGAATCCCTATGTTTGACTAGGAACCCAAGGGAAAAATAATAATAAATGATATCTTCGGATTTTAGATGACCTATTGTTACGTTGAAGTTTAGTGCCTTTTGATTACTTTCATTTCAGCCAAGGTTAGGATTTTCGAGTAGAGATTGACTACCCACTTTGTTCTATCGATGCTTAATTATCTTTAATTTGTAATCCGATTATTTTCCGAGGGATAAAACCACCGTACTCAACTCCAATATGATTAGGTGGAGAGAGAGACTGATTACTAAATCTTTGTTTATCGAACCAACCAACACCCAACACATATAATAGGAATGACGTAACGCTTATACCAGAGATAGAGGAATCTGTACTACCTACGAAAACAAAGAATATTAGGTGGGTGACAGGACTATAGAAATCGGATGTCGAAAGTGGAGTGTGATTACATTGATGTGATGATTATGAGCAGTAATAATTTGTGCTTGAAATGTTATCAGATAAGTAATACTGTATCACTGTGTGTTATCAATCAAATAAACAGATCAAATATGAAATAGAATGTCATCGTAAATGTTTAATTTCATATTAGTGGGACCAGTTATCAGAAGTGAATAGACCGACCGACGAGCAATGTATTTAACAGGATACACATCAGGACGTAAAACACGAATCACTTTACTTTGTATCAAAAATGACTTAGAAATCTGTTATACAATTACTTCAACTACTCGATATCAACAAAGCATACACAAACGATCTAAATCCCTTCAGAAGACTGTGGGCTAACTAAAGCATCTGTTATCCAGCGAGACGAATATAATCCACAAAACCAGTCGTAAAAACTATCAACATCACTGTGTTAGCTAATCTAGTCACTGAATAACCAACTAATAGTCCTCTTTGTTATTAATATATTTAGATGAACACAATTACAGCTTCAATTTGGACAAAATGAAAGTACTACAACAAATAGACTAAAAAAAGTGAAGTAGATCTCAAGGAAACATGGTAATTCCATCAGACAGCAATTGACAGACATGTGGACATAGCCCCGTTATACGGGCTACTAAGAAGAAGTCATCCGAATGGAAATCACTAGAGCAAATCATTAGTCAAATATTAGGACAACAGTGTTGGTGAAGTGATAACAACGATTACAGATAGATTATCCCTACTCAACAACCGTATCATGCTTAAAGTCGGCGTTTATCCTCTATAAACATTCATACAACTTCTAAATGTATCACTCCTTTATGAAATAAATGCTGATAAATTTTACAAGTGTTTTGATGAAACGTTCAGTGAACAAAACTCAAAGCTCAGATAACACCAAAACAACTGTCATACTGAAGTATCTAACAAACTGATACTCTTATGCTAATGCACCCGTAACTGATGAACAGTACACTGAATTATTATGTTGACTATCTGAGATGACCGTAGTTTGGCTGGCTTGTATTGATACTGACTAAAGATGAACGAAAATAACCAAAATGCTAAATCCTTGTTGGTTAAAGTGAAATATAAACCTTGTCAGCAGTCAAGTCTCATAACTCAGTTGATAGTGTACTGTATCGAAAATGGAATAGTTTCTGGTTTGAAGCTTTCTGTGGCTTGAATCTCCATTTCACCTCTAATCATCATATTATCATAATAGGATGAAACAGTTATTCAGTGTTGCCAACTTTCAATGTCAATTTCCACACCTTATTATCATATATCAAGATACTTCTGATAGTTTACAAATTATCCATATACATATAATACTTAACTATGCGTATTGCATGAAGTGATTAAACACATCTGTAGCACAAGATGACGGTGATAGTAGTTCACTTTCCTCTGAGTTTTGATATGAAGCCTTTTTACTTGATATACATATTATATCATTATATACCTAATAAAGTGATCACTTTACAATCGATCTTATCAGTATAATACACGTAAATATGCTTAAGCTAATCTGATCTCAACTCAAGAATAGATGTGACAATTAAAGTTTCTAAGAAATTATATCCAACTAGCTAACAATTTCACTTTACAATAATAATTGTATATACTTATATTACATTGAGTTCAAGTAAAATAATCAAAGTATTTATTGATATTTGGTAATTGAATAACTGAACTATGTAAAATGATCAGACCAGATTTTAATAGATCAAAGCCTTGAAATATTTTACATAGACAATGACAAATCCTAAATTTAATATTGTCCTAATTGAATGATAATGAAGACAATAGCTACGATAGACTTTAACAAATACTGTTTACTAAAACCACTGGAAATTCTGTTAGCAGAAGGCAGTGTAGGGTGTGAACTCATTGTGAAAGATGGCTCTTTGTATACAAATAAAAAAGAAATATAGGAGAATACATACTTTTTTCGATCATGTCTAGGTTTACTATAGTTAAATAGTACTGGTAGCAGTGTGAGTTTGGTTAGTAGCACAATGGTAACACGCAATTAATACAGGCATACCAAACTAATAACCCTACAGAAAGAAACTGAAGATAACATTTAAACAGTAGACTGTTTAGTGAAGGAAATAATAAACATAGGAAAGAAATAAGGGAGACAAACGATGGAGCTACAGAGATTGCAGTTCAACTCATCTGGAATGTAGAATCCACAGATTCTTCTCATCAACATCGTCTAATAAAACATCTCACTTGATCACGTAAAATAGTATCATTTTCCATGTCATCGACTATGCCTATTACACAGTTTGTGTCACAGTTTCAGAGCAAAAGCAAGGTATCATATCAAAAGCAACTGATGAAGGCGAAGCGAAGGGCATTCTGAAAGTGCTTGAGGATGTTATCGAAGTGGTCAGCAAACAAGAATCTCTTGAATGAAAGATGGAGCTCAGAAGCCGATAAAAAATAAACTGACTAGATGGCAACCAGACAAATAAATCCAGACTCGATGAATCCAGACATGATAAACAAATGTACTGAGAAAAAATTCCAGGTAAATTTTAGAAACTTGGAGCACAGAAAACATGGACATCCACTCCCCAAGGCAGTAACACCGAAAACCCTCCTCACTGGAGAATCACCCATAATAAAACAAGAATTAGACACACAAACCAATAATATAAAACACCATCCAAATAAGCGATGATAACTTCTATTCAGCTCACTAGCATTTACCACAGAGTAAGACAAATTGTAGCAATTTTAGCAAAGAAAAGTAACTTAATTTCCCATATTGGCCAATATGCTGAATTCATTGTTAATCTACACTATAAATCCCCACTCAACATCATTATCATTCGTTATACATTTCAGAAGAAATCCCATGAAAACTTTCAAAGAAGCCGCACTAACTTCACTACACACATTGCTTCATGAATGCAAAAAATAACAATAAAAAGTAGGCCATATTGTGGATTAACAGGGATGAAAAGAAGAAGAAGAAAATTTAACTGAATTATATAAACAAAGTCATTCAATGGAAACTTGACGATGGTAAACAAATCAAGTATCCAGAAGACAGCTGGTCAGTATCCACAGAAAGGCTGGGTAACAGTAAAATGACAAGGTGAAGACAAGATTCAATGATGAGTAAATCACATCAAATAGATCAAATCAATCAAAATGAAATACAACCACACGAATATCCATTCTACTTCAATCAGCAATTTCCAACAAATATCATGACTAGAATGTCACTGCAAACTCAGTTTCAATCAACGCCCAAGAGGAGAAAGCCATCACATTTTAAAAAGATCCATCCATCCTTCAATTCATCACAATATCCCACACTCAATAATCAAAATCCAAATACTCAACCCTCAATCTTCGTGAAACAAACAATCACACCAATTTCACATCCAAATATAATCAATAATGCATTCCCACCAAATGTCCATTACACATAGAGAAACAGAAACTAACTGATTAGGCAAACCATAACCTATTCCTACAACACGATACACCTAGAACCATCCACACATTCCCTTGATGATTTCACCATTCACTAGGATAACATGCCTCAAACAACACAACATCTTCTGTCATACACACTCACACACACACACACACACAACTAAGAAATCAGATTTATTCACGGAAGTGGGAAGAATCCTAACGTGTAGTTGATTGTCATCAATCCTAATCATATCAACACATTATACCACTAATATTGTTCATATTCACTCAACCACGATAACATATCGAATACATTTTAATAAAGGAATTCGCAAAATTCAGAATCTAAGGAATCAAAGTCTCAATCAGCATGTTCAAGGAAGCAATGTACACTTCCATCAACCCTCATTTATCCACTCTTATTTCACAGGAACTGTCACAGTTGCACACATTACAAACCTATCGGATATACACATAACTAATTCCAAAAACCTACATCCATTCACTCAGTAAATATACATCATAGGTACAGACAACTGATACTGATTGTTACATCAGTCTACAGCTCAGATGCACGTGCTACTCCGATTAATGAGTGAATCTCAGCGATATTGTGAAATGTTAACTTATCACACAAGATGTATGTACCAGTATGTGCCAGTGGACTAGTGGATAACGCGTTATTGATTGAAGTGATTGCTCTAAGGCTCCAGTCTCAGTGACTGAAATATCACTTCACTGTTTGGCAGTTGGGTACGTCCAACTGACGAGTCAGCCATACGACGAAAACCACATCCTCGATTTAACCACCATCCACTAACCGCCATCATCAATCTCGATCGATGAATAAATTGCCTAAATACTCAGTCACGAAACACAACAGATACGAATGAGAAGAAGCTGTTTGTGATAAGTAGTCCAACACGAGTATATCTTATCTACACACAGTTGGATATACCAGAAGGGTGAAGATGAAATATGAAGAATTAAATGATTGAAATTCTCAGTGCTCATCAATGTTTGACACAGAATAGAATCCCTGAAAACACACGAGATTCGTCAGTGTTGCGGATACGCCTCCTCCAAGTATGTATACAAGCATAGAATTCAGATTTACAACTTCCGATCAACCAACAATTAACATCCTCCAATGAGCACAACTCCAACAATAACACGGATTTCTGAATACACACAAATATTCTCATACAGATTCCACAAACACATATGAAAATATAATCTGGCATTTATGTAAACGAACTGAAACATTCATGTGAGTCAGATATTCCAGTTTCACACTTCTTGACATCCATCAACAAGAAGGCTGTGCCAGCTCCAATGTACCACTGTATTCACAGTGATTCAAACTACTGTTACTCAATTCTACACTCAGTCAAGTTATCACTGAATTCAATGGTGGGCATTCGCCTCATTGGTGAGTGTCGAGAATCTTCATGCACATAGACTCCAATCAACTAAATGTACAATACAATGATGAATTTCCTGGCCTTACAATGACATTGTGAAGTGATCTGCAGAATTGGGTTAACAGTGGAGAGTAGATGACATGTAGCGGTTACTCACCAATCATATTTATGCCTCTGCAAAGTGTTTAGACACTATGTAGTGATGCATGGGAATTAAATCTGTTGGATTCCTCGGCAGAAAGATTTCGTAATCTGTTCAGTCAAATGACAGAATGAATAACTTAAAAACATAGAAAATAAAGAGAATCTAGTTTGAAGGCTGCGGTTTTGCCAGATGTAGGAACCAGGAATTTGTTATAATGATTTTAGCATAATGAAGTAATCTCGGTTGCACAACATATTCCTAGCTGAATGACTTTTTCATGCAGTCTTCATTGTTTTTCTAGACAGTATCATAAGTTCTGAGAAGGTAACGCAATGGAAACTACCCATCCAAGCTAGAAATCGTCTTAATCACTTCTTAGTTAAGTTAACGTAATTCGTAAGTGTACATTAGCTAACCTCAAAACTAATGGCGAAATTTAAAGGAAGCTAACTTATTCCTCAAAACAATAAACAATTTGTCTAAAAATTTATCAATTTTTCATCAAATTTTTTAGCCTGAACAGAATGTTCAGGACATTGTTAAAATGGAATAAATATATGTTTTTATAAATCACCTTTCGTGACGAGATTGACAACGGAAGTGTTGACTATGGCTCGAAAAATTATATTAGTTTGAGAAACAAACATTATTTTTTTCGTTTAATAATCAGAATAAAAGTGATCAGAGAATATCTCATCCCGTTTTTATTAGTTTGTATATATATATATATATATATATATATATATATATATATATATATCCATTTAAAATAAATTCACGTTAACTATTTGTTTTCATTATAGTTAACAAAATTACCTCTTCATGAGTATGTATTTAGTAGTATCGGAAGAATTCTGCACATTTTTCCGATAGACTGACAAAAGTAATACAATGCAATGAATACATTCGCATAAGAAGAAATACCATACCCCTGAAAGTTTTAAAGGATGAAAAATGCTACCGTTATTCATACAATTATTACTATTTTTCCACTGAGTTCCCAGTGGAACATAGGGCTTTAGTATCACACGCCTCCATTGCACTCCTTCTTCATAGTCTTTTGAACCTGGCACCACGACTACGTACAAGATTTCATTTCTTCCTCACACAATCTCCTCTATGTCACCTTCACCTTGGACGCCCAACTCGTCATTCTCACTTTCGATTCCACTCGATGGCTTGGCCTGGCCTGGCACATGATGTCCCTAATCGGCCTTCTCAATATATGCCCAAACTACCTTCACTTTCTACTGCATATTTGTTGACTGATAGGTTCTTCGTTGATTCGTCCCAAAGTTCCTTCTTGCTTATGCTTTCTAGCCTTCTCATGTAATCTAATCTTCAGTGTCAGTGTCTAGTGAGCGTAGGCGGCAGCTGTTTATGAGTATCTAGGTTGTTGGAAGTGACTTTCGTGACGCACCAAGTTTCTGAACCATATAGAAGCACTGACTTGACTGAAATGGAGTTGAAAATCGGGATTTTCTTCTTTGTGCTGAATGCAGTAGATCTCCACACTGCTTTCAGGTTAATGAACGCCTGTCTTGCTTTTCCGATCCTGGTTTTGACGTTCTCGTCTGTGCCCGTGCCACCTGTATTTGAAACGATGCTGCCTGCCTAGGTAGGTGAAAAAGACTGCATCCTTCAGGTTTCTTCCGTTAGTGTTGATTGATGCTTGCCTTCTCTACGTTCACTTGAGGTCCTGTTTTCGCTGCCCCGCCTCCTCTGCTAATTTGTTGGTTTTTACGTGTACATCTTCGAGTTTGTGAGATATTAGACACAAGTCATCACCGGCGAAATCCAAATCTGCTTCTAGGCTCTTTTCATCGGTCCAACCAGCGTATGCCTATCGTCTCACTCCTTACAGATTGCTGCATGATCCAGTCGAACATTATCAGGAAGATGACCGGTGACAGTAGGCGGCAGCCTTGTCTTACTCCTTCCTGTCTTCACTTCACTTCAAAGGCTACACAAGCTTTCCGTTGTGGATCACTTGGCATGTAGCATGGTATAGCATACAATTGTTGAATGAGGTTGACAAAGATTGGTGGCACTCTGTAGTGTTGAGGCAACTGCCGAATTACTTCTCGGTCGACTCTGTCGAAGTCCTTCTTAAAGTGTATGTAGTATAGGTAGAGATTGAGTTGGCTGGCATTCTATCCTCTGTTCTATGATGATGAGTTGCTTAGTGTGGCAATTTGATCCACACATGATTTGCACTTCCTAGCTCCAGCCTGTTCTGGTCTTTTCTTACAGGAAACATGCAATATTCTACCAGTTACTGAAACGGTCAAAATTAAATTTACGTTAGCAAACATAGGTTAGGCCTGTAATTATCTGTCTTCAGTAATTAAAATTTATAAAATGCTTTAGCCGAAGAATCCAACATACTTAATTCACTTGCACCACTACATAGTGTCTAAACACTTTGCAGAGGCATAAATATGATTGGTGAGTAACCGCTACATGTCATCTACTCTCCACTGTTAACCCAATTCTGCAGATCACTTCACAATGTCATTGTAAGGCTAGGAGATTCATCATTGTATTGTACATTTAGTTGATTGGAGTCTATGTGCATGAAGATTCTCGACACTCACCAATGAGGCGAATGCCCACCATTGAATTCAGTGATAACTTGACTGAGTGTAGAATTGAGTAACAGTAGTTTGAATCTCTGTGAATACAGTGGTACATTGGAGCTGGCACAGCCTTCTTGTTGATGGATGTCAAGAAGTGTGAAACTGGAATATCTGACTCACATGAATGTTTCAGCTCGTTTACATTAATGGCAGATTATATTTTCATATGTGTTTGTGGAATCTGTATGAGAATATTTGTGTGTATTCAGAAATCCGTGTTATTGTTGGAGTTGTGCTCATTGGAGGATGTTAATTGTTGGTTGTAAATCTGAATTCTATGCTTGTATACATACTTGGAGGAGGCGTATCAGCAACACTGACGAATCTCGTGTGTTTTCAGAGATTCTATTCTGTGTCAAACATTGATGAGCACTGAGAATTTCAATCATTTAATTCTTCATATTTCATCTTCACCCTTCTGGTATATCCAACTGTGTGTAGATAAGATATACTCGTGTTGGACTACTTATCACAAACAGCTTCTTCTCATTCGTATCTGTTGTGTTTCGTGACTGAGTATTTAGGCAATTTATTCATCGATCGAGATTGATGATGGCGGTTAGTGGATGGTGGTTAAATCGAGGATGTGGTTTTCGTCGTATGGCTGACTCGTCAGTTGGACGTACCCAACTGCCAAACAGTGAAGTGATATTTCAGTCACTGAGACTGGAGCCTTAGAGCAATCACTTCAATCAATAACGCGTTATCCACTAGTCCACTGGCACATACTGGTACATACATCTTGTGTGATAAGTTAACATTTCACAATATCGCTGAGATTCACTCATTAATCGGAGTAGCACGTGCATCTGAGCTGTAGACTGATGTAACAATCAGTATCAGTTGTCTGTACCTATGATGTATATTTACTGAGTGAATGGATGTAGGTTTTTGGAATTAGTTATGTGTATATCCGATAGGTTTGTAATGTGTGCAACTGTGACAGTTCCTGTGAAATAAGAGTGGATAAATGAGGGTTGATGGAAGTGTACATTGCTTCCTTGAACATGCTGATTGAGACTTTGATTCCTTAGATTCTGAATTTTGCGACTTCCTTTGTTAAAATGTATTCGATCTGCTGTCGTGGTTGAGTGAATGTGAACAATATTAGTGGTATAATGTGTTGATATGATTAGGATTGATGACAATCAACTACTCGTTAGGTGAATAAATCTGATTTCTTAGGTGTGTGTGTGTGTATGACAGAAGATGTTGTGTTGTTTGAGGCATGTTATCCTAGTGAATGGTGAAATCATCAAGGGAATGTGTGGATGGTTCTAGGTGTATCGTGTTGTAGGAATAGGTTATGGTTTGCCTAATCAGTTAGTTTCTGTTTCTCTATGTGTAATGGACATTTGGTGGGAATGCATTATTGATTATATTTGGATGTGAAATTGGTGTGATTGTTTGTTTCATGAAGATTGAGTTGTGAGTAAATGGATTTTGATTATTGTGATGAATTGAAGGATGGATGGATTTTTTTTAAATGTGATGGATTTCTCCTCTTGGGCGTTGATTGAAACTGAGTTTGCAGTGACATTCTAGTCATGATATTTGTTGGAAATTGCTGATTGAAGTAGAATGGATATTCGTGTGGTTGTATTTCATTTTGATTGATTTGATCTATTTGATGTGATTTACTCATCATTGAATCTTGTCTTCACCTTGTCATTTTACTGTTACCCAGCCTTTCTGTGGATACTGACCAGCTGTCTTCTGGATACTTGATTTGTTGACCATCGTCAAGTTTCCATTGAATGACCTTGTTGATATAATTCAGTTTAATTTTCTTTTTGTTTGTTTCATCCTTGTTAATCCACAAAATGGCCTACTTGTTATGTAACCGGTGCAATACTTATGTAAATAATTGGAATAATTCTAGGACTTCAATGGTATGAGGTATAATTTGAGTAACAGTGATGAAGTATATGATTCGAAATATTTATAGTCTGGTAAAGCCTTTCCATCTGTACCAGCACTACTAATGGCTTGGTCAGTTCTATCCCGTATTGATTCAACTGTACTTATCGTTTTCTGTGCAAAAAAGAAGATTAGGCGGCGATGCTAACAGAATACGCAACGATGAGGAAGTCTGATGGTTACAGATAAATAGTATAATTTGTCATCGTGAGTTAAGAAATAAATATTATGCGCTGAAAAGGTTGGAAAACTGCTTGAATAGTTCAGTGAAGCTATATACTTGAAAGAACTAGACAGTGTAATCATCTCCGAATTTGTTGGTAATGTATAAGTGAATAAGAAATATAGGGAATAGTTTAAAGTGGACCAAAGTAGTGTTGTTTAAAATATCTAGTCCAAAGTTTACGTAACTTTCGAAGGGTATTTGCAGAGATAAAAGTCTTATTGAACCACTGTTCTAGCAGCTTTCCAGAACAAGTAATGATATCCAGGTATAGAGTGAACTCTGTGTAGTATTTATCTAAGGCTAACTAAGAATTGTTGCTTGAGAAGCGTATTTCCCACTCAACATCAGCGACCACTGCATATTCCGATTTACTCAATCGTAAGTAGTATTTTAAATATAGGTGGATGAACGGAGAGGTAATCCAGATAGTATCACTTTGTGATCATAACATCTGAAGTTTGCTCAGGCACAGGTTGAAAAAGTACTGAAATGACAACTTGTAAGAGCGGTGAAAAATCGTTAACAACCAAAAATATTTAATGTATTAAGAAAGATACCATATTTAGCTGAACCAGTGTATGCATTGTATTTTATTTCCGACAGATTGAAGCTCTCGAATACAATTTTGTGTTCATATAGAAGTGGAGATTTGAGTTCCGGATGGTTATTAGGTTGTAATACCTCTTAAGACAATCCACTGAATATACCACACATATATTTATTGAATTTTATTATTATTATTACTTATTTTTTTTATTTTTTTATTTAGTGAATATTTATTGAACAGTGGCCCAGAAGGAATCTTTCATTTTGTCAAACTAAGTATTCTTCCACTCAAAGATATAAAGGGTACTTAAGTAGTGCATTCAACAGCCTTCCCCATTGTTATTGCCTTAATTCAGAATAAACATTTCAGCATTATATTCAAGATATTACGCATCGTTTTTCATCTCACCTACGCTTATATTAGTGTGATTCTGATCTCTAGATAGTCTTTAATTTTGGACTACTAAAACCATTTTCCACCCTTTTTATTCCATCAAATTCTTCCACTTCAGTTCCTTTAAATCCTTTAAATATCTTCTTAAGGCATCATATACTCTCAGATGTTTTACAATGTTTTTGAGCTTTCATTTCTCAAGTTAAGAACAAAACAATAGAAAAACGTTCCAGCTGTTGGAAATGGATTTGTAAATGTTCAAAGATACACCATATTACTATTTTTAGGATTGTGAGTTTCTGCGCTGGCTGACTGAACTGCCACCATCAAAATTATACTCGATTTTGTGTTAATTTTTGCATCGAGAACAGATGCTAATTTAACACTAGATGTCCGTTTCCCACTTATACTTTCAATACTGTCATTATTAACACTTTGCAAACGTAATAATAATTTCTTTTAAGAATATTAAACAGAAAGCGAATTTGTTGGAATATTCCATGCTTCAGACTCCTTACCGTATCATACATATTCGGAATAAAGCGATAATTATTATTAGTAGTAGTATCATTATTATTAGCGAAGACAAGAGTAAGACAAGGCTGTCTACTATCACCCATAATCTTCCTGATTACAGTGGACTGGATCATGCAGCAGACCGTGATGAGCGAGAAGATTTGGATTTCCCCAACGATGACTTGTGTCTAATGTCACACAAACTTGGAGATCTACAAGCGAAAACTAACAAGTTGACAGAAGAGGCAGGGTGAGACAGCTAGGACGGGACTTCAAGTGAACTTGGAGAAGACAGAGGTGATGAAGATACCCAACCAACAACACCAACAACAACAACAACAACAAGTTCCAATCACCATCAACGGGAGAAACTTAAAGGAAGTAGCCTTTTTCACCTACCTGGCTAGTCAGCATCATTTCAACTGCAGGCGGTGGTGGCACAGACGAGGACGTCAAAGTAGCCAGGATCGGAAAGACAGCAAGACAGGCGTTCATTAACCTTAAAGCAATGTGGAGATCAACTGCACTCAGCATAAAGAACTCGATCCGAATTTTCAATACTAATGCCGGAATAGTGCTTCTATATGGTTCAGAGAGTTGGCGCTTCATGAAAAGCACTTCCAACAAACTACAGACACTCATCAACAGCTGCTGCCTACATTCGTTCTATAGTGAGGACCAGATCGGAAGGCCAGAATGAATAAGCAACAAGGAACTCTGGGAACGAACGAACCATTAACCTATCACCCAACAAATATGCAGAAGATGGAAGTGGAGATGGATTACATTGGGCACACACTGATAACGCCGTTTGGGGACATCCCGTGCCAGGTTAAGCTGTCGAGTGGAATTGAAAGTGGAAATGACGGGTTGGGCGTCCAAGGTGAGGGCGACATAGAGAAGATTGTGTGAGGAAGAAACGAAAGCTTGTGGGCAGTGGCGGCGCCAGGTTCAAAAGATTTCAGAGAAGTGAGTGGAACAGAGACGTTCTACTGAAGCCTTATGTTCCACTAGGAACCCAAGAGACAAATATTATTATTATTATTATTATTATTATTGGACCTGACAAAAATGCTCATCGCAATTATTTCATTTACAAGCTACACACCACTATGGATAGTTATGCTCCCCGCATATTGCTTGACTCATAATGCATCGTATATATAATGGTGATATTCTTGAAATGTGACCTTGACCTGATACGTTTGTTTTCAAGCATTCAACTAACGTATATGTCAGCATATGATGAAGACTAATGATCCTGAGGGATCCAGTGTGTATCGTCTCTTTTTTTACAACGGATTGGCATTCTAGTATACGCTAGCTAGTAGGCATCGTGGTCGAATATGGTATCAATACTGATAGTAACAATACTTTTTTGATTCGAACAACCATTCCACTTGCATAGGTATGGTTTTCATATTATTGTGATTAATGTCACATACAATGTAACCTAGCAATAATCACACTATTAAAGTAAATTTATAACTCATGTTCATATGATTGCGTATAGAACTATGAATCTCTACCTTGTTTTTAAGATAAACATGAAAGCGATAGTTGAATTTGAAAAAAACAACATTAAATAGTACACATCACTTACAAGAAGATATCCGATACATAATTTTAGTTCCTTGAAACTAAAATGCATGACTGTAGATCCTAGTAACATGCCTAACGAAAGCGATTTTTATCACAGTAAATATACAAGTTACAATCTTAATGATAAGCTAAGACATTGTAGTAAGCATTTCTCTGGAGAGGTAATGGGTGCGCACTGCTGAGAAGTCCCACTTGAGTACGAAACATCTGTCCAGTACTCTCAGGTTTCCAATGTTCCTCCAATTGATGTGAGTTTATGATGAATACCAACTTGAAAATTTTCATATTCTCTTCCTTCATATACTTAGCATTGACCTCATAATCTAATGTTTGTTTAAATTGTCCTAACATAGAATTTTCTACCTACCCTTTGATGATTTCAAATTTATTGTTCTGTCATCAATGCAACATCCTAATTTATACTTCACATTATCTCCAATTTTACCACTGTCCAACGCCTATGGATCAGCAGTTTTGGGGATAATGAGAAAAGTAACGGTACTTCATGAAAATTATGTAAAGACTGAAGTTAGATTTCGGCTCAACAACAAATTTGTTTTTCCATATCAAACTGACGTATACTGTCTTACTTTCGTCATAATTGCGATTCGAAGCTGTAGTACGGTTGGTATTTGTGATATACCTCCTATTTTCCTGATTAAACTGCACTGATGAATCACTGTGTATACGTTACTCAATATAATTACAAACCGAATTTAGCCACCCTGTATAATATACTCAAAACAGAGATATTAGACAAAAAACATACCACTAAGTGAGGTTCTTCATATGACATTTATTATCTGGATCTTACTTCCGATTGCTTCCAATTAATTAACGTATTTGTTAGGCGCCTGACACACACATTCCCTTATAAGTTGGATAAAACTACACCGGCTGCTTGAAATAGTTCTTAACAGTAGATGAGAGTAGTAGTGAAAAACGGTACAACTCTTATCCACTTGTAAATTCGATAGTCTTCTTCCACAACGAAGAAGAAAAGGTGGAACAAAGGAAAGCATAAGAAAAGGAAGATGTTCATGGAATCGATTCACGTCTACATACATATGTTTCTACCTGAAATTCTACTACTGAATAATATTGATTACCATTCTGACTATCTAAGATAGCCATAGTTTGACAGGTTAGTATTGACAGTAGGTGATGATTGAAGGTGAAGTGAAAATTTCGACCCCTATGGGATTCAAACTAGCGATCACCGAGTTTTTGGCCTGGTGGTCTACCTGGCCTCGTAACCCAGTTAGTAGAACACCGAGCAGGAAGCCCAGGGGTCACTGGTTAGAATCCCAGTGCGGTCTGTATCTTCATTTTACCTTCAGTCATCACTCAATATCAATGCTGAGTAATATGTTCATACAGTATGGCTTACTGAACATGGAGTAGACGAACACATTTATTACAGAGATGAAGAATGACTGCTAAATAGTCGTGCTTAGAAAATTACGAGGATGAGAGTAGCGATAAACAACGTTACGTTGTTGAGTCCACAATCCCATTCGCATATTGTACAACAGTTATGTTTGGGTGACAGATTATTTGGATGAAGTAAAGTGATCCGGTGGTCGCTGGTTAGAATCTGACCGCGGTCCAGATTTTCATCTCCCCTTCAATTATCACCCAGTATTAAGTAAAGTGTTATCTTGAGGCAGAAATACAAGTTTCCCTCACCAAGATATATTTATCACACAGGACAACTCCAGGCAACTGAGACTACAAGGCATTTGGAAATATCCAAGAGCCAACTTTGTGACTCCAGACGTGTTCCGGAAATTTCGCGAACTGAGGTTCGAAATGCTAATTAGCTATTACTGATGCTATGAAACTTGATTTCTGAAATAGAATTCTTATTAAAGAATTTTTTTCGCTAATTTTGTAAATTTAGTTACAGATATGAGTATAAATTCAATTGAAGGATTCTTAGAAAGCCTAGAGAATGAAATCTGAGCAAACGGTGGTTTTTAAAAAGAAGTAGTAGACATCCACTTGAATGAATAAGCGTATAGAAGTGGCTTTTTTTCTTTCAAAGATAAGAGATAATATTGACATAAGATGTGGCATTACTGCATACCCATCCAAGTTACCGTAATTCATGTAAGCACATCAAACGAGAAGCCAATAAATTGGCAAATAAATCCACAGAATCAATGGTCTAGGTTTCGATGGGAATCAACGCTGATGCTGACCTTCCAAGCTTTAACTGATGAGCGGAGGTGAAGGTACACACCCAAGCATCCACACTACTTAACACGTTGGTATGTTACACTACGTTGCTTGTACGCTATCCTGTAGCCATCTGGTTGAATCACATCTATATTTTGGCACAGTTAAAAAATTATACTATTCCAACTTCGATACGCTTCGCATCATCATAGAACAGAGCATAGAATGGCAGTCAACTCTACACCTCAACTTCATCGACTTTGAGAAGGCCTTTGACAGCGTCGACTGAGAAGTAATTTGGAAACTGCTTCATTACTACGGAGTACCGCAAACCTTTATCCACCTCATTCAACAACTATATGAAGATGCTACATGCCAACCAAGTAATTCACAATGGGAAGCTGAGTGATGCCTTCGAAGTGAAGTGGAGACAGGAGTGAAACAAGGTTGCCTACTATCCCCCATGATATTCCTGATTGTGGTCGACTGGGTCAGGCAGCAAACAGTGGGGAGCGAGAAGAGGAGGATACACTGGCTGGACTGCAGAGAACAACCTAGAAGACTTGGATTTCGCCAACGATGACTTGTGCCTGATGTCACATAAACTTGAAGATCTACAGGCGAAAACTAACAAGTTGGCGGAAGGGGTGAGGCAGCGAAGACGGGACTTCAAGTGAACTTGGAGAAGACAGAGGTGATGAAGATACCGCACAAACAACTCCAACAACAACAAACTCCAATCACCGTCAACGGGAGAAACTTTAACGAAATGGCCTCTTTCGGCTATCTAGGAAGCACTGTTTCAACTACAGGCAGGACGGACGAGGACGTGAAAGTCAGAATCGAAAAAGCAAGACAGGCGTTCATTAGCCTGAAACCAGTATGGAGATCTCCTGCACTCAGCATGTGGAACAACATCCGGATTTTCAACGCCAACTTCAGTCAAGTCAGTGCTTCTATATGGTTGAGAGACTTGGCGCGTCACGAAAGGGATTTCCAATAAACTACAGACATTCATCAACAACTGCTTACGCTGGCTTGCTACTGAAGATCAGATGGATTGCCAGAAAGAATAAGCAACAAGGAGCTCTGGGAACGAACCAACCAAGAACCTATCGCCCAACAAATATGCAGGAGGAAGTTGAGATGGATTGGATTGGGCATGCACTGAGAAGGCCGACTGAGGACATCACGCGTCAGGCCATTTGCTCGAGTGGAATCCCCAGGGGAAGCGACGAGTTGGGCGTCCGTGGTGAGGGTGACACGGAGGAGACCATACGAGGAGGAAATGAGAGCTTGTGGGCTGTCGTGGAACCGGGTTCAAAAGATCTCAGAGAACAGAGTTCACTGGAGACGTGCTACTGAAGCCCTATGTTCCACTAGGAACCCAAGGGACTAATAATAATAATAATAGCTTGGATACGCTATTGTTTCCTTTCTTCATCTCACATTTGTGTGCATATTGATGGTTGGTCTTCATGTCTATCAAGTTCGCCTAAAGATGTTTTGGTAAATTGGTAGACTTCTTCCTTCCTGTTTTCATAGTTATGACTTTTATTTACTTGTATCATAAACTTCTCTATCCATGTTCGACTAGACTCCAAAAAGTGTTTGTTTCAAACTAAGAATGTACCCGTTCCAGCCGGTGTCACACTCACCAAATGAAACAGAAAAATGGTTTGTGTATACTGAAGCTGATTTCCAAGAACTGGGTGCCATTGATCCTCCTTCTCAATTTCTTGCTGCTATGCAGTCATCACCGAAGGAATTAGGGAGGCACGTTACAACACATGTTTAAACTCTAAGTAAGTGATTCTTCTGGACTGCTCAAAGAAGTCGTTCTGAAGAAATGAGATCTCGCAGATCATAAAGTCTGGGATGAATTAGTCTGAAACTTCAAGCAAAAAAAAGATTCAGCTACTCAGTCGCTCATATGAAAGCATCAGGTAATACTTCAACTGTTTGAACCCTATGACCTGTTAGCCTCAGTTGGCAAAGTGTTGAGTATCTTCAGTAGGCCTGCCTCTAATGTATATTTTATTTTAGTTCACTCTATCTCGCACTATCAGGATATGTTTATGAAGAGTGGTACAGTAACGCGCTATCCAGCTCATCTAGAGTATATTCTGTTTGTCCGAGCTCCTTAGGAAGCAAGCGTACCGTATAAAGCACAACACTCTTCTATTCATTCACGACAGTAAGGTCTAAAATAATGTGATAGATATGTGTAAAATAAGGGCAAAATATTTCTAGTTGGTTATCTAGAACTTACAACCCTTCCCTGAGATACCATTATGGTCTGTTTCATAAAAGCTATTCTTCTTCTACAGTGATACCAATGAGCATCGTTGAGTTCACACATTATAACATTAACCAAGCCATTACAAAATGATTAACATCATATTTCTAGAAACATGATGGCCCTAATATTCAGTTATTTATAATTAGGGTATTTTTCATGTCTCTAAGACCCTTCACATGTAATGATATCTGAAAAACATCAGTTGTCCTACTTAAACATGAATGTGTTTTAAACGTTTCACCTTACAACGGTTGACCAATAAATACGACCCCTGTATTATCTGCGCTTGTGGCGAAAATTATTAGGAAGAACATCCTTCAATGCGTGCTTAGTAAAAAGGTAGTTGCATCCAGTCAACATGGCTTCTTGAGATCAAGATCCTGCTTAGCTTGTCGTCTGGACTTCATAGCTCCTATGCGTGACTGACAACCTGTAGTCTTTTTACTTCCTATAGTGTCAGTCACCTACTGTCAATCAGTTGCAGTCTGTAGAGATTAACTGTCCATTACTAAGATTGACTAATACTTGCCTTAATACTGATACTCAGGTGGTGAGAGTAGACTCACCGATGGTCTTTGCTGTAGCTCTCTGCAGTGTATTAGGTCCATTTATCCATACCTCAGTGACATTTGCAGCCGCTTTACACAACAAATCACTTTATGGTTGACTACCCCGTAGTTGTAAACACATTCCGTTATGATTGTCTACCTCAGTTTCAAGCATTGGCACTAAGTGAACACGACTTGATAGTCAACATGGTCTGTTGCTTGCGAACTTCAAAAAGAAGTTGACGTAGACCCCTAGTATCATGAACTTTGTTCACATAATTTTACTTCAACTTCAGCAGTGTAGCCTATCTCTTTTAAGAGGAAAATATAATTGGGAGTTGGCATATTCAGTTGGTTAGAACTCCCGTAAAGCTTGAGAAGAGTTCCGGAGGAGATGTATCTTTGAATAAGGTAGTAACTTTTTGGGAGAGGACAGCGAATTGGCGCACATAATGCCGGAACTCAACTGTAGTAGCATAGTCAAGTTGGAGACATATCGTGAAATCCGCCTTCCGCAAAACATTGCAAAGGAATCTGAGAGAGATTAATCTACATTGTGTGTCATATCTGAACCGCATTCTGGCAAGAATAAGTTCTTACCAATGAAGTATTATTAACTTACGTGACCGAAGAAGAAAGGATACGTACTAGTCGACCATTGGTACTTATTTGCCATGATTCTGACCAACTGATATGCTAACTTCAAAACACATTTTGTTCATAACGCATCCAGATTATGTCTCTGAAGTTGAAGTGACATTATGTGAATGCTGGTATTGACACTATGGTCAAGGCCAGCTTCTTGCTGATACGTGTTGGAGTCGATGACCGCGAGACTACTTAACTATGCAAGAAACGAGTACCAAGCGAGTAAGTGAGCACAAAAGCTTTCAAGTAATAAACCTGGTCTTTGTTACTACCGAAGCTGCAACGCGTAATCATAAGCAGAAAAGAATTACAACGAGTGCCACTGTAGGGCTCCGATGGACAAATAAGAATAGTAGATGTCAAATTACCAAAAAGTACCATAAGCCGAGAAATTCGTAGGGTGTGTTTGCTAGAAGGAATAAATGAGAAGTAAACTACACTGCCTGGTAGATATACCTGTGGCTAAACCAAACTGTAACATTCTTGTATTTACTGTTAAGTAAATCGGGGAAAGCTATACTAGGTTTGATGGGCTGTGTTAATTTGTTCGCCACTGTGTTCTTATTTACACCTTTATTTCACACTAGTATTCTCTTTATACTTTCAGCTTTGTGCTACTTACTATTATTTAGTAGCATAAATCATTCTCACATACATTGTAACTTTGTTTAAAACATTGTTCGTTTCTTCGATAATATTATCGTTGTTCCGACAGTCTTGGGGATTATTTTCCTTCCCAGTTCATGACATCGCTGGGTTCCTTTCAGTTACCTCCAAGATGCTCTTATTTTCATTTTTATTTTTCCCTTAGGTTCCTAGTGGAACATACGGCTTCAGTAGCACGCCTCCATTCCACTCTTCTCTGAAGTCTTTTCAGCCTTGCTCCACGACTGCCTACAAGCTTTCATTTCTTCCTCACATCATCTCTTCCATGTTGCTCTCGGCCCAGACGCCCAACTCTCCGTTTCCCCTTTCGATTTCACTCGGCAGCCTTGTCTGGCGCGTTATGTCCAAATCGGCCTTCTCAGCGTATGCCCAACATATTTCCATCTCCACTTTCTTCTGCATATTTGTTGGGTGATAGGTTCTTGGTTGGTTGGTTCGTTCCAAGAGTTCTTTCTTGCTTGTTCTCACTATTCTGGCCATCTCATCTTCAGTATCGAGCCAGCGTAGGCAGCTGTTGATGAATGTCTGTAGTTTGTTGGAAGTGCAATTCGTGACACCCCAGGTTTCTGAACCATTACATAGCGGCACTGACTTGACTGAGAATAATATTGATAATCAGGATCTTGTTCTTTGTGCTGAGTGCAGTAGATCTCTACACTCCTTTCAGACTGATGACAGCAGGCCTGTCTGGCTGCCTTTCTGATCCTGGCTTTGACATCCGCGTCTGTGTCGCCACCTGTGGTTGAAACGATGCTCCCATGCCTAGTTAGGTGAGAGAGACTACTTCCTTCAGATTCCTCCCGTTGATGGTGATCTGTGCCTCTTGCTGTTGATGCTGTTGTTGGTTGTGTGTCTTCATCACCTCCGTCTTCTCTACGTTCATTTGAAGGAAGTCCCGTCTTTGCTGCTTCGCCTTGTCTCTTCGGTCAACTTGTTGGTTTTCACGTGCAAATCTTCGGATTTGTTCTACATTAGACATAAATCATCATGATCGGCGAAATCCACGTCTGCTTCTAGGCTCCTTTCATCGGTCCAACAGCGTATGCCCATCTTCTCGCTCCCCACAGTTTGCTGCATGGTCGAGTTGACCACAATCAGGAACATCATAAGTGATCGTAGGCATCACTGAGCTTTCCATCGTGGATCACTTGGCATGTGGAGTCATCATATAGTTGTTGAATGAGGCTTGTAAAGATTTATGGCACTAAAAGTGTTGTGTTGAAGCAGTTCCCAAATTGCTTCTCGGTCGACGCTATCGAAGTTATTTTCAAAGTCGTTAAAGTTGAGATAAAGAGTTGACTACCCTTCTGTTGCACAACGTGGAGCTGCAATTTGATCCGCATATGATTTGCACTTCCTGATGCCAGCCAGACTGTTGCGGTCGTAGTTTTGAGTCCAGCACATTGTTTGGTCTCTACAGGATGATACGGCCTAATATTTTGCTTGCGGTAGACAGAGGTGGAGCATGTATTCCACGCCAGTTCTTGCAAAGACCCAGATCACTCTTCTTTGGAAGTTTGACAAGGTAGCCCTGTAGCGCATTCCAAACGTCTTCTTTTCCTTCCATTTAGAGTTTTGTCTCCCTCTTCGTTACCTAGCCCTACCGTTTGTCAGTTATCTTTTATTGATAAATGTAAGTACATCCCATGTACTTGAAGCGGTGAGCCCATTGTTTCCTTTGTTTCTCCCCTTTGGTAACTAGCTTTCCTTTACTACCTTTCATTGAATTCGTCGGCATTGATCTTTTACCTACCTGGTCATTTGAAGTAATGTTGTCAGGTCTCTCATACCAGCCAACAGCCTGTTCTGCTTTGCTTGCCAATATGTTTTAGAAGTGTCTTTTGGCTTTGCGCGCACCCTTCTTCACTTCTTCGTCCAGTGTAGTGTTTTATACATCGTGCTCAGTTGCTCTTCCCGTCGTTCATCTTTCCACTGTTTCATCCTCTGCTTCACCATCCTCTCCCCGCTCTACCAGCTTCGATGTGTCCGTCGAAATCCATTCCTTGTCTTGTTTCCTTTTCCTTCCTAGGACGGTCATGCAGGTTTCTTTCCACATCCCTTTCAAAGACTTCCAGTGTTCATCCACACATGTTCCTTCAAGGATGTTGCTCGATGTCTGTCATTTTATCCTGATGTCTGACGTGAATATGTCTTTTGTGGTTTCATCCTTCGGTTTCTGTTCTGAGTGTTGAACCTCAACTGTGGTCTATCACCAACTTCCTTGAATGCTTTCTACTTCATTTCGAAGGTTCCTTGCACTAAAGAGTGAGCGATGTGAACCTTCATCCGCTCCTCTTCTTGATCTTGTGTCCATTAGGCCGCGCTTCCGCTTTCTTAACACTGATATGGAGTTGAACTGATTTTTACTGTGTCCATCTGGTGAAGTCCATGTCACTTTGCGAATATCCTTGTGTTTTTACACACTGCCTCCAGATTATCTTTCATGAAGATGCACGTAATTTATACATAAACTTATTCATACCTGTAAAAATGGTGTGTGCCTGTATATTCAGGAATAAATATTATTATTATTATCACCAAATCGTTGAATGCGCAGAAATCTGCAAACACTTATCCATTCTCATTCATTTCACAGAGTGCTTCTCGACCCATGATGAGTTCCCTTCCCGTGTTTTCTGCTCCCAGTCTGGCATTCATGCCACCTATTAGAATTTTGATGTCGCCAACTGAAGTCTTGTCTAGTACCGATTGCAATTGTTTATAAAATTCTTCCTCCTTCTCTTGACCTGCATTATTTGTTGGCAAGTAGCACTGAATGATTGTGACTTCCCTTCCCTTTGAGTTGAATCTAGCTGTTATGATCCTGCAGGAGGAGATTGGTTTCCACTGCAAGAGGGCCTTCGATGGTCTTGGAGACATCATGATAGCCACTCCCTGCGTGTGCTCGCGATTGTTTTCTGGGTGACTGGAGTAGATTATTGACTCTCCAGTTACGACTGGATTTATCCTGCTGTAGCGGCCATAATTCCTGTCTGCATGCGTTAAAAACGATTAGTATAAATCATTACCACGTGAACATAAGCTGTGCATCATTTCAGTTATTATTGGCCTGATAACGCCTACAAAGTGATGTGTCTCATGTGGATCCTTTTCCATGTGAGGTTGATCTTACTTCATTTGATCCCAATGAAGTTGGTGCAATATTTGTCGCCAACTTTTCAACAATGATGATGTAGAATCATTCATGCAGGAAAACTCAAGTCAAACTATCAGATAGAAGCTTGGACACTATAGTTTCAATTGCAGTAACTCCGATAAAGCTATTAATACTGGATAACAAAATGTCAATAAAAACAATTTTATTTTGTTTTTCATGCACTAAGAAACATTAAAGTAACAAATATTGCTCGCGTAACACCTACGTTTTCCAGATGTCGTACACCCTCTTGGCACCAAAATAATCCACTAAACGTTTGAAATATCCAAGTAGTAGCCAAATAGTCTGTTACCGCATCAGTGGGTGATTTCAGTGATCGGTGTTTTAGCATATGGGCATCCACCCTCTGATAAACGCCATTCTTGAATCTTTACGCTGATCGTCGGTAGATAGCTCAAACTCCTTAGCTTCTCGTCATCATCACACAAATCAGCATAGGACTACGCAATACGGCATAAGGAACTGAGTTACCACACCTTACGTTAGTTTATCAAGTAAAAAGACAGTGAGGTGGAAGATGAAGAAGAGAAAATTCATCTAAAAGAAATATTAAGCGCTAAAAGAGAGAAAGGAAGAATGAGAAAACGGTGAGATTCGGTGTAGCGTAAAGATGAGGATAATGTGGGTGTACATCTACGCCACTCACATCGGTTCTGAGCCATGTTACCCAAAGTCCCCAACCACTGGTTCCTCTTACCTCATGGACCCCAACCGGCCAGTCTGCATCACCCCATGTGGCTCAAACCAACAGTCAGAGATTTCATTCACTGATGCCATGTTTTAGTTTGAACCTACTCCGGCCAACACTGTGTGAAGAGGCAATTGGCAACTAGTCATAAGTAACGCATGCCCCAACCATCTCAGTAAATGGAGGGCTTAGTCTCCAGTAGACTCACAGTGTATCACGCAGGATGTCTGATTATTATTTCGCCTGCTTGAGTTGTACAGTCAGTAAATTACAAGTTATGAAAAAAAAATTTCGCTTGATGTACGGTGTTTTTCCTGTATGTTAACAACCAAACACTGCACACCTAAGAACTAACATGAACTTTATGGAAGAAATACAGAAGTTATGTTTCCTCGCTTCACGTGATCCATGATACTTTGGTATCGGCCAAGGTGCTACGTGCACAGAAAGCCGCAAATGAGGAGTAGGAACCCCTAGAACTGGCCTCAAGATACACAGTCTAACATAATTTCGGGAGAAATGCCCTCAAACAACAAAAGACACACAGCTTGCTTCATAACGAGGTAGTCCACAACAATGCAGTCACGATTTGCGAACTATTTGGCAATTGGGTTGGGAATCAATATAACCCCTGTTTCCTTGCGAACTACGCAAAACGTTGTGAAAGACAGGATATCTGAATGCTTACTTGCAAATTTTATAGCAAAGTCTCAACACGCCTTTCTGAGAAATGGAACGTGCGTTAAGCGCCATTTCAGATTCTTCAGCCTGACCTATCCTCCTTCCAAGCATTAGTACGAATACAGCTTCATATAGTATCCGCAGGGCCTACTGCTTGGAAGCTTCAGTTCAGCACAAGCAAATACGGCTGGATATATTTCAGTGTTCCGTCGGCAGACTTTCAACTACATCTTCAGTCTACGGAACTACCTATTCCTAAGAGCGCTCGTGACCTTAGGTTAAGATAGGCAGGTGAATTCACATTCCCTGAACAGTTCGCATCACGGATTTGCAAATCTAGAGTCCTATTGGGTTGCAGAGTCCGTAACTTCCTCCTCAAAGACGTTAAGTTACTGCTCCACAAAACCAGCATACGTCCATCATTAGAATACTGCCCATTTATGTCGAACGGTGCTCGCGTTAAAGACAAACTAGATTGAAGAGCTTTCGGAGGTATTTTATGGCTGTTTTGCTAGGATACGGTTGTATACAGAACAACAGTTACAAATGCAGAACCCCAAGTTTACAACCACTTCGGGCGAGACCGCTCAAAATTAACCTAATACTTTTCTTCAATGTGCTACATAAAATTACCTCCACAACCGGTGGTGTTTCAGTCCGAACACAACAGTTGTTACGATATGCGCAACCACGCCCACAGAGTCACCGTTTTCACGCGGTAAGGTCGAATCTATACGCTTCTTTTTCATGTGGTTCTTGATTATATCAATTTGCAGATTTCCGATTGTGTCTGACTATTGATTACTATAGTTTTGTTGTAACATTTCGGTCCATTCCATATATTTGGCTTAGAGCTCCGCTATTCTCCTCACATACTGTGTTACCGAGGTTTCGGTTTACTGCGCACAGCCGTTAGCTGTTTTTCTATTTTAACATTAAGCTTCGATTTTAACGTCCCTTTAAACGGGAAGATCTAAGGCTAAACGTTCTAAAATCGACTGCTCTAGTGAGAAAAAGCGAAGACTTGGTCATTCCAGTGCTCTTCTGTGTGACAGAAGCATTGTTATTCCGTGTAACTCAGATCTCGGTGATCTGGTATGCCTCACGCCTTTCGTCAGAACCGAGGACATCATATCAGTCATGAGTAGCAGTATTAACGACCACAGGAAAGAAATTGATAACATTAAGACCATGATGGAAGAGATTCGGAGAATAGTTGAGGATCTCCATCCATTGGCATATCTTCTAGGGAAGCACGAGAATTTAGTTGAAGACCATGTAGCGAAAGCAGAAAACTTGACAGACCACTTGGCGGCGGAGGTAATGAAGAGACCATCGCCGTCCCAGCAGGCCATCGTTTATAACATACCTGATACCCTACCCCTGGATGTAGTTAAGACAAGGGTATTAAACTCATGCGGTATGACAGGAATACACTGTGATTGTAAGCGCCTTCGCAAAAGTCAGCGCAGTCTGGCTGCACCATGATCTTCAAGTTCACCACTTTATTTGACACTAAAAGATTTATTAAACTACAAGACTATATAAGGTTACATAGCAGCTTTAAAAATATTGCTATTGCACAAGACACAACCGCGTGCCAAAGCAGAAGACAAACAGGAGTGGTCTGACCAGTTCATCCCCTTTAAACACAGAGGCTGCTGTTTGCACGAACAGACCTTCAGAAAGTGCTGACATGGTCAGTACTTCTGTCGGATATACCTTTTCCTCGGTACAACAGTCTCAGTCAAGTCCAGCCACAAGTGAACCTGATCCTTCAGTTGCTCGTAAAAAGAAAACCATTGGTACCCCTAAGGTCACCATAAACAGAAGACCGCTGGGTGACGGAAAACTCAGAAGTTCAGGCGAAACCTCACCGTCTAAAGCTAAAACTTTTTTGAAGAAGGACCATTTCAGGCGCTTGCTTTCTAACGACGGAGAAGAATGTTTCATAGCTAAGGCACCAGCCACGCACGAACCCAAAGGGCGAGTTTTCCATCAAACCCCTTTTTCAGAAATGAGTGCCACGACAACTCAAGGTTGCATCACGCGAAACACTCCTTTGGACCACGTCCCTTTAATCACAGGGATCACAATGTGGTGCTGAGTAGCGTACCGAACGCTCAAATGTCCTACATACCACAAACACCTAACCGCTGTTCAGCTGTTCATCCTAATAATCGCAGTCAATACTTTGGGAACAGATGTACATCCTCTGCAAAAAACTTCCCCACTTATGAACCCTACCAAGATTTTTTTCGGATCCCGCACAATATGTACGACCCATGGTGTATGGGCTCGTTCGACCACCTGATAACACAGGGCTGGAACCAATTTCCTCGACTTACACCGGCCACAAACTATACCTTACGCCAACAGTGAAGAAGAGGTGCACGTTAACAACCTATAAGTGTCGTGAAAAACTAAGTAATCATATGCTTGTGAGAGACAGAAACTCACTAGTCACACCGGCACACCCCACTGTTGAGTCCTGTCACGTCCGAGACATAGGTAGTGCATCGTCTAGCAAACTGAATACCAGAAATTCTTCCGCTTACCGAGGCTTAAGAGACATATTAAGTTACTTTGCAAGCCACAATAGCCTTTTCACGCTTCTAGTTGTTAATACCCGCCCGTCACTCAAGGAAATATCCGATCTTAGAACAATAGTTTAGCCAGCTAAACCCATTGCATTACTAGCTACTGAATCATGGTGTACTGACTCAATCCTAGACGTGGACCTGTGTACGGATGTTTGTACTCTGTATCGCACTAATCGTGACCACAAGTGTCGTGGAGGCTATGTGATCTATGTGTGTAGCCTTGCTACCCCAAATAAGATTGAAGGTGATATCTTCAATGATCTGCCGGACTCACTTTGGATAGCTATAAACGGTACCAACTACAAAATCCTCATAGGCTGTGTGTATAAAGCACCATGTTCAACAAAAGAAAATGATGAACTGATGGCTAGATCATTTGCCCATTCTGGATCCCTCACTGTTGACTTCAAACTGATTGCAGGCGACTTTAACTTACCTGAAGTTAACTGGGAGGTCGGTCGCTGCCCACAACGATTTGATGAAATGCTTGCTGTCACAGATATCTATGGCTGAAAGCAATATATTCAGCAGTCCACGCGTGGAGATAGTAAACTGGACCTAGTCTTTTGCTGCGACGTCATCCCTGTCACTACCCACGTTAGTAGCGAATTTTCTAACGGTGACCATAGAATGGTATTCTGTTCCTTACCAATTCTTCCCCCCAATGAGAAAAACAAGCAATCTTTAAATTATACTCGGCATAGAAGCTATAAGAATATAGAGTGGGAAGTACTCATCGAGCTATTCAGGTGCTCTCCATGAGATGACTACTTTACCACGGCCTCATTAACACACACTCACTTTTCTACAGAAATATGGAGCTGTGTCTAGATACTGTTGCTCCCGTGAAAACAGTTAGGGTTTATAAGGAGCCGTACCCATACATCCCTAAAATATTCCGCAATAAACTTGGGAAATTATCATCACATTACCACTCGTCGAAAGACTTCATGTCATTGCACTTAATTCATGAGACTTACTAATCTATCAAGACACTACGTGCGAAACACGCAGTAAACGAAGAGATCGTCGCTCTTAAAAGAGGCTCTAGAATACACAAGTTGACATCCCTTCTGAGTAAACGTCTGAGGCCATCAACGTATGTAGCCTATCTACTACATAATGCGGTGGTACACAACGATCCCCTCAAAATTAGTGAACAGTTTGGCAAATCATTCTCTAATTTCAACCCTAATGCCCTCGACCCCACCAGCTTTACTCCAATTACCGCTAGTTCACGTACTGGAGTGTAGTTCACTGTCAAAAGTATCAATGAGGCTATCAAAAGCCTGAAACTACCGACAGGTACGAAGATAGATGGCCTAAACTCAATAGTCATCAGAAACAGTGATGATATGCCGCTGTTCTTGCTAAGATATTCACACTATCAATGTAAGGTGGGAGTATTCTAGCGAGTGGAAAACTAGGTTTATAATTCCTCGCTACAAGCCAGTGACAAGGCGAACGTTGGGAACTACAGGCCTATCAACATAACTCAAGTCATCTCCCGAATCGTGGAAAAAGTGATTAAGAGCGGCATATCTGACTACCTACTTAGCGAAAACGTCATCATAAAGTCTCAGCACGGTTTCATTAAAAACAGGTCTTGCGTTACTTGCCACTGAGACTTCTTCAACCTTATCACTAGTAGCCGCGAGGCACATAAAATCGTCATTGTTCTATACTTTGATGCATCAAAGGCATTTGACGAGGTGCCACACAGTATTCTCTTTGACAAGCTACAATCGATTGGCATCCATGACCCTTTACTTCATTGGCTAAAATCATTTCTTAGTGATCGGAGCCAAATCGTCAAAGTAAATTCTATGCAGTCTACACCTAGGCTAATAACTAGTAGAGTAATACGGGGCGGTGTCCTTGGACCTTTTTGTTCATAACTTTTAATAATAGTGTGTGCAAGTGCTTCACTATAGGGGAAACATTCCTATGCGCTGATGACTTTAAGGTTGTATACTCATGTTACACCCATGAACTAGGTAATACGCTATCTACTGCTCGACAAGAATTAGGTGAAGTTACTAAATGGTGTGACGAGTCCCATCTCCAATTCAACATTGATAAATGTGGTTGGCTTAGCATAGGCAGCAATGACCTGGATGTGTCTCTCGAAGTATGTGGGCAAAAGCCACCTGAACGTTCTTCAGTGCTAGATCTTGGTCTTAGATATTCCAGTGACTTAACATTCTCTGAGCAGACAGCTTGTGTCACATCTAAGTCACGTAGGCTCCGTAAATGCATCGTCTGTGACTTTTATAGCACTGAATCAAGGGTCCTACTCTACAAAGTGAGCATCCGTCCAATTTTAGAGTGCTGCCCGTTTATCGTAAGTGGCCCTCGTACGAGCGACGAAGGTAAAATTGTAAGAGTACAACACCACTTTACACTAAGAACACTAGGAGCTGACTGCAGCCTTGACTACATCTCGAGATGCAACATGCTAGGACTGGGACCTCTCTGGAAGACGTGACTTAGAATGAATCTATTTTATCATAAATTACCTCGTAATCAAGTGCACTCATGTAGCCCGGAAATTAAAATAGTTGTAGCATCTACTCACTATCTACGTAATCACAACCTATTGGCGGAAAATGAGTGCTGTAAGACCAAACTGCGAGAAACTTCTTCATCAATAAGTTCTCTCACATCTGGAATAGACTTCCTGAGGAAATACGTACCTCAGGCACATTATCTACCTTTTGTTCTGCACTTAATATGCTCCTAACAGGTGATCAGTCTATCGCTCACCTACGCACTATCTATACCTCCCGGGTTAGTGAAAACACACTAGGACCTCCAAACGTATAGGGTAAAGCTGTCATAAATCTCTAGTACTTCTTACCTAAATGGACTCATAAAAGGTGTTTGATTACTGTTCCATCTAGTCGAATTGTGCAGTACAAAAGCACAACCAGTGTTCCTTTTAAGTTTACCAACAAAAACTGCCTATCTAATAGCTCGTGCGAACTTCATACAAGAAAAAAGGAAGATTCATTCTCATATGGATAAATTAAAGTCAACAGATAGCTGGAATGACTTTAAAAGGACAAGAACTTCTCTCCTCCCAGTTTGTTTTACGTGGTATTCCATTGTCCAGTTTCTCCTTGCGCTTTCTTTTCTCTTCCTTTTTCAGTATCAGCCTGACGAGGAAGTCCTAAGCCTTAGTTTGATCAAAACGTATCAACTTACTGAAAATCCTGCTTCGCACCCAATACTGGAAACTGATGTTAGAGGTATCCGACTGGCTCGTCCCGATTTTCCTGTTTCTTGAACAGCCCAACAATCGACTTGCCCCCGCCAGTACCCTAAATGCTACCACATATGAAACCCCAAGCACAATAACTGGTCTCAGATTTCTGGTCCGTGACAAATGCAGCGGAAATCTGGATGAACAATCAAACTCGACAGATCATTTCACCTAACGGCAACACATCCATAATAATGCTATTTAACAGATTTCTCTAGCACTTTGTCTTGTATCAATCCACCTAATAGAAGTCAATTAACAGCCAATGCATCTCTTTGACAATGTTGCATACTTTAATGTGAATTCATAGACTTAAGTCTATGAAGTTTCACACACGTGTAATATTCACCACTGTTGGACGACTATTCTTCCATTCTTTAATTACTTGCACCACAACAAATGCTTACAGTACTATCAATCTGAATTGCTGGAAAAGGTAACAGTTGAAGAGTAAGAAATTTCTTACTCAGGCGTTAACGCCTGAACTTAGACATTCACCTGGATTAAATGATTGTATGTATACTTACTTATTCTTGAAATCACTGAAGTAAGTTATAATTGGCCAATAAATCTACGAACATAAGAATTGCTGCTAAGATAGACGTTTATCTGACGAAGCACTTGGCCTGGTAGATGGGTCAATCATGTCGACTACTCGCGACCCAGATGTTGACTATTGCGCCGTTTGATGTGAAGAAAGAATTGTGAGCAGAAATGACTTAAGCTCAGAACGATGTG
Organism: Heterobilharzia americana; assembly: GCA_944470555.2. Lineage (NCBI taxonomy): Eukaryota > Metazoa > Platyhelminthes > Trematoda > Strigeidida > Schistosomatidae > Heterobilharzia > Heterobilharzia americana. The sequence goes on along the minus strand of OX104130.1, from coordinate 82,624,534 downwards.
TGTATACTGTAAAGTGATATTTTCCTGCTATTTTCATAACATTTAGACACTTGTTATCACGATAGAGTTTAATGTCCTCCCTCTGTATCATTCAATACTGCTAAAACTTCTTGTGTCCCTCTGCAATCATCAATTTGATGAGGCCTGTAAACTGGCTTCCCTCATGTTAACTTCATAACTTGAGAATAAAGATACTATTTAAATCCTGCTTGCGTGCAGGTTTCTTCACTGTGGGATTCTCTCAGATTTGAAACAGACAGCTAAAGCGAAGTCGCCTTAACCGACCCCTGAATTTAGTCGGATACTGGTTAACAGCAGCCTGCTTGAACGCTAAGCCACCAAATTCAGCCATCGAACACTTCCATTAAATTCTTTACCTTCAGTTTGTTTTGATCATTTATATATGTCCTTTGGCCGCATCATGTACTGTTGCACGTTTTTAATTTGTTTTCAACGACCCGTCCCTCGAATAAATAGCAAACGGGAGAAAAAATGTTGCGTTAAGCAAGAATGGACTTTTCGGTGCACAAAACATATTAAATACCCATCCATCGGGTCCTTAGCTTGAGTCGAAGACTTTTGTATGTTTGGATGAACAGCCATCACCAAAACTGCGCTAGCAGTTCTGGTGATCCTTCATTATGGACCGGACGCCCATCCAGAACCAACCGGCCATTTCACATTATTGGCTTCAATACTGTTATTACTAACATCATACAGATGCAATGATCATTTCGTCCGAAAGTTTTGTTCTGGTAGTGTATTTGTTGTAACATTATATGCTGAGAGTTACATACTGTCATACGTATTGTTTGGAATAAAGCGGTTATCATTATTATTAACTTCTTATCAACTGGCGACTTATCCGGCTTACCGAGTGCACAAATACCATCCTCTTCGAAGTTTCATATTTAAGGCCTTCTTAATTTCTAATGAGGCATCTACCACACCTGCACTAGCGTCTCATACGAAACATTGGGGGGACTTCCGCAAATTCTCACCTCATACTAACGGCACATCCTGGTATACCCAACGAAGCCCAGTCAAACACGGATTCTGAAATAATGCGTGGGAATGCTGAGGTGCGACAATTAAGCTGATTTTTACGGACAATCGCATAATTTACGCACTTGCAGAATAATTTAGGCAGGCATGTGTAAATGCAGTTTTATTTACACACACTTCCAGCCTTATTTCCGCACTATTTCGGCGCTGACCGCTTTATCAACGAGAAAATCCAGCATTATTTTCCCGCTGTCTCAGCAGTAACCGCTTTGTTTACGCTAAACTACCACATTTTCTGATTAAGTTAGGCAAGATGTAGCACTGTTTCGGCGTATTTCCCGGAAAAATGAAAAGGTACACGCCGTTTTAGGGTATTTATATTTATAGAAAGTGTTTACAGAAAATTGATTTTAGTTGTTGCGTCTCATTCATTTTCATTTCCTTGGTCAGAGGCTTTCTGTGGAAAAATTTTCGATTTTGTACACAGTGGCATTGATGACGTCATCAAATATAATTGCAATGTTTGAAGTAAACCTACCGGTCCCGTCTGTTCGTCTGTGTTGCTGAAAGTTGTCCGCTGTAAAAATGAAGGAGTAGAAAGTCAGTCGGCTTTTTGGCGGTAGGATGAATAAATGTTAAGGGGATGTACAATAGAATTTAAGAATGCATTCGGCTTAAAACGCCTAACCACCTTGTCTCGTGTATTGAGGAAGTAGGACTTCGTAGAAGCATCTATTATACCTTTAATTTCACTTTGAGATATTAGTTGACCGGCGAACTTGGAAGTGATAACAGCTACGGAGTGGATATTGATAAACGTGAATCTCACACCTCATTATTTTATAGAAACTGTAGTTGATGATCTCAGTCCTTTTTGAAGTCCCAAGCCATACGATATCATGAAATTTATGTTCTCAAGTTTGCAACAGAGAAATCATATGCAACCGACGCGACAGCAAAGAAGATTAAGCAGGGTAAAACGAGCATGCAGGAAACAAACACCCTGTTGGCATCCCCGCTCCTTTCTCTTTCCGCTTTTTTTTCTCGTTGTAGAAAAGCAATTCAGCTCCAAATGTTGGCTTGGTTACCATAGAAAATTTATTATATGAGGCACGAACTTTGGCTGAAGCTGCCCTCTGTCAAGGGTAACGAGTGTCGCAGCGTTTAGAATGCCCAACTATCAAAATAGAAACAAAGAACGTTTATTGGACAACAACTTCATAATTATCAAAGCGTCGAATTTATTGACAGTGAAAGTGACCGGAAAAGTGCAACACCCACGGATGATAGTCGCCGGAAGCGAATCTCGTCTGCAAAGTGCGGCGGCAAACTTTGCGCCGGTGGGATAAAGCGTCAACTGTCTCACGCTATAGAGACGCATCTGTGTAACAATTAGTATTGGGAGAAGAGCATCGGAGTATCCTTCAGATAGATCGCTGTATCAGTAAATCTTGTAGCCTAATTCAGATAACTAGTGAGGAATAGGAACTTATGAACATGGTAGGAATGCAAAGCGTGCATCAAATGGTCCCAAGAGTTGAATTGTTTTCTTAACGAAGCTGTCAATAAATCCCAAATGAAACTAACAGCCTGCACAAGATTCGTCATTTTCTCACAGAGACGAGAACAATAATGCCGACCCCAAGACTCTATAGGCCTTGTCGGCTGCAAGGCGATAGTGGGCTGAGGCTCCTAGTGTGACACTTATTGTAGCCCCCGGATCCTGTTCCACGTTAGAGTGACAGATATTCATTCCACTTATGTACATATTGTTTCATTCGTTAAATGAATTGTTGACACATTCACATATTCCTCCTTTGTTGTCTATTGAAGCGGAGAGCAGAATGGGTTTGAGTGATGGTAGTGGAAATGGGAGGGTTTTTGTTGCGGTATTATAACCAACGGGTATAGATATTCAACTAACAGCCACCATTTTATACCTTCCAAGGACTCTCCGTCAACGGAAGTCTGGTCGCTCAAATAATATAGCGAACCCGCACACAGCAGGTGTGGTTTCTTAACTAAGTAACCACATCACCTCATGAGAACTACTTACAACACAGTAGCCCTTGCTGTTTGCCTCACTTGGGCAACATCTGTCCATACGCACCATAGTATTTCCAACTAAGTCTTCCCTGTCGCCAGGTAAACGGTTGTCGCACTACCACGAAATCGTCAAGATAATCACGGGGTCGACTTCCCACCATTTACGCTTGTTGTACTTAACGTACGCGGCTTGACAACACCCAAAGAAGTACTAGAAGGTCATTTAAAAATTTATTTTCATAACGACAACATTCTTTTCAAATAGATGCAACGGGGTATATATTTACATATATGAAGCTAAGGTTAAGCCCAAACGTCTACTGCTACGCAGCACAATGGCCGCCGGCTGTAGGTGTGCTGCTCCTCAAGGACAGGCTCCGCACCCTTGAATTGTACCAAAACCCACGACTACCCATTCAGTTATTAGTAAAAAAGGATTTATAACAGCAATAATAACTTATTTCGAATAGAGAATTGAACAAAAACATGCCATTTCCACAGGCGATATCTGAATACTGCTGTTCTCAGCGAAGGTGAGAAAAGTGCAGAATAAGTCGTCACGCCATGCAGTCTCCTAGAGTAGACAATGGTCTGTACACTACTTATAATAACGCATCTCATACAACATAAGTTTCATGAGGACAAGACAGTTTACAGGTTTGATCATTTTGATAATGTGGACTGACTGTTATATACAATATCAGGCCATACACAGGACACCACTATTCACGACACATAAGAGATGCGTCTAGAGAGAGAACGTTAATACCTCGCAGACAGCAAAGAATAAAACAGATAAACACCAACTTAACCATTCATCATGGTTAAGCAAGCTCAGCTCGAAATTAGGAATTATTCGGCTATTGTTTGAGTCTTTTAATATTCTTGAGGGTAGGAAGGGTGGTACGGCCGTGACCTTGGATTGTGTACGTTAGTCATAAACCTTTGGTGGCATGGTGCACGCTGACAAATGTAATCAATGGGATTCCATTCGGAAAGTGCCAGAGTCTAAGTACGGGCCGAATACTTTTGCTAGTCGTCACGTTCCATCTGCATTCCTTCTCTTATGTTTCACCTACAACTACTGACAGCTCTTCAAAAACGATACCAGCATCAGAAAGGCTATTTCACTTGCCATCAATACGTCGAGGTCAGCGAAAAATCTCTATCGCGTTGACGTGTTTATGCTGAGAAAGATAACATATAATGCAGCAAGATTAAGTTTCACATTAGGGCTGAGACAGAAAACACTTGGTAGTCTACGAGGAAAAAACGTACAAAGTCAACCTCTAGTGCTTTGAAAGATGACTTTCCAGTGTTTGTAATAAATGGATATTTTATTCTCAACTTAAGAAATCCGCATGAGAGAAGCCACTTTGCAGGCATCATCACCAATTGATCTCCATTAATTGAGCCGTCCCGAATGATGCAGGGGATAGGGCATCAGCGTTTATCATGATACCAAATGTGTCCGCAGGTTGTCAAAGGAACCCTACAGTATGTGCAGATCGTTTATAGGTTTCGGTCATTTCCACTCACCACTCTTTTTTAACAAAAAGGTGGCATTAAAATCGCACAATATTCGTTATTTGCATTGCATGTGGTGGAGACGCTTAACCTGGCGGTGTAGTTCCATTTTTCGTCAGACAAACGTCTATTTTAACATGCTTATAGTATCACTGGCCAACAACAGCTCATTTCATGGATTTTGGGTAACACTAAGTGTTAACATAACCATCTAATCCACGTGAATATCTAATTCCATGCATTTCCCACTTGTGGTGTTATCCTACATAGCAACAAAAATGTAAGTCGCCAAAATTAGTTGCCGCAGTAAAAAGAAATGCACATTTGAAAGACAATTATACGGTAGTAATGGAGATTGGAACATAGAATTCAAATTGAAGCACTCATCATTATCACTGAGGTATGTTGACTGTTAATAGCAGTTCATCAGATGAGTACAAAGTACTGTAGAAGGTTTTGCGTGGGTTTGATTGCGAATATGTCTCACTTTGAGCCACTGGACAGTTTAGTTCTGAGATCTAGTTGTTTTTCCAGATGTTCGCTGCCGTTGTTAGCAATTAAATGTTAGAATAATATCGTAACTTCAACTAAATGCCTATACAATGTAAACTACCCAACATTTCCTACTCAGATACATAGGTTTGAAAAAATCAAAAATTACGTCCATAACTTCCGGATTACAAGCAGTTTGTGCCACGTTTTTACCACCGCAACGCATATCTGTCAAAGAAAACAGGTTATACGCATCGAAAAAATCAAAAAGTACTCATTTTGACAACTCAGCTTTTATGACATCAGCTGATCAAAGAATCACCTGCGACCTACGGCAGTGTACAGCCAGCCCAACACCCACCGACCACGACCCATGAATATTATTATTATTAGTCCCTTGTTTTCTTAGTGGAACATAGGGCTTCAGTAGCACGTCTCTAGTGAACTCTGTTCTCTGAGATCTTTTGAACCCGGTTCCACGACAGCCCACAAGCTCTCATTTCCTCCTCGCACGATCTCCTCCATGTCACCCTCACCACGGACGCCAAACTCGTCGCTTCCCATGAAGATTCCACTCGAGGGCCTGGCGCATGACGTCCCCAGTCGGCCTTCTCAGTGCATGCCCAATCCAGTCCATCTCAACTTCCTCCTGCAAATTTGTTGGGCGATAGCTTCTTGGTCGGTTCGTTCCCGGAGCCCCTTGTTGATTATTCTTTCTGGCAATCCATCTGATCTTCAGTAGCAAGCCAGCGTAAGCAGTTGTTGATGAATGTCCGTAGTTTATTGGAAATCCCTTTCGTAAAGCGCCAAGTCTCTCAACCATATAGAAGCACTGACCTGAAGTTGGTGTTGAAAATCCGGATGTTGTTCCGCATGCTGAGTACAGAATATCTCCACACTGGTTTCAGGCTAATGAACGCCTCTCTAGCTGTCTTTCCGATTCTGACTTTGACATCCTCGTCTGTGCCACCACCTGCAGTTGAAACAGTGCTGCCTAGATACGTGAAGGAGGTTACTTCCTTTAAGTTTCTCCCGTTGATGGTGACTGGAGTTCGTTGTTGTTGGTGGTGCGGTATCTTCATCACCTCTGTCTTCTCTATATTCACCTGAAATCCCGTCTTCTCTGCCCTACCTCTTCTGCCAACTTGTTAGTTTTCACCTGTAGGTCTTCAAGTTTGTGTGACATCAGGCACAAGTCATCGTTGGCGAAATCCAGATATTCTAGGTTCTTTTTCGCAGTCCAGCCAGTGTATCCCCCTCTTCTCACTGCCCACTGTTTGTTGCATGATCCAGTCGACCACAATCAGGAATATCATGGGGGATAGTAGGCAACCTTGTTTCACTCCTGTCTTCACTTCACTTCAAAAGCATCACTGAGCTTCCCATTGTGAATTACTTGGCATGTGGCATCTTCATATAGTTATTGAATGAGGCTGATACAGGTTTGCGGTACTCCGTAGTAATGAAGCAGTTTCCAAATTGCCTCTCGGTCAACGCTTTCGAAGGCCCTCTCAAAGTCAATAAAGTTGAAGTGTAGAGTTGACTGCCATTCTATACTCTGTTTTACGATGATGCGAAGCGTTGCAATTTGGTCGGCACATGATTTGCACTTCCTGAATCCAGCCTGCCTGTTTCGGTCGTAGTTTTGAATCCAGTACATCTTTAAGCCTCTCCAGGATGATGCGGCTTAATATCTCACTTGGGGTGGACAGGAGAGTGATTCCTCGCCAGTTCTTGCAAACACTGAGGTCTCCCTTCTTCAGCAGTTTGACAAGGTAACCCTTCTTCCAATCAATAGATAGGTACCTTCTCTTCCTTCCACACCTTCTGCAATAGTGGTGTGGTGTGAGCATGTCCGCTGTTGTCTCTGCGTCTGTTGTCAGTGCTTCTGGCGGGATCCCATCGGGTACTGCTGCTTTCCCACATTTCAGTAGCTTTATGGTGTTCAGGACTTCCATTTTCGTTGGGGTTTAATGTTCACTTGTAATTCAGCGGCTGGGCTGCCGGTGGTATTTCTGGACGAGGTGCAGATTGTAGTGGTGGTCGATTCAACGGCTTCTTGAAACAGTCGGCCCATTGTTCCCTTTGTTTCTCTTCTTTCGTAATTAAATTCCCGTCATCTTTTATTGGCTTCGTCTGCGTTGATCTCTTCCCAGATAGCAACCTGGTTATTTGATACAATGTTGTCAGGTCTGTCTTACCTGCAGCCTGTTCTGCTTCACTTGCCAATGCGTCGTAGAAGTGTCTTTTGTCTTTCCACGCACACTTCTCCACTTCCTCCTCCAGTGTTTTATACATTGTGCTCAGTTCTTCTTGTCGTTGAGCATCCTTGCACTGCACTGTTTCACCATCCTCCTCTCCCTACTCTATCAGCTTCCAGGTATCCGTCGAGATCCATTCCTTATCTTCTTTCTTCTTCCTTCCTAATACTGTTGTGCAGGTTTCTTTCCACATAGCTTTCAAAGACTTCCAGTGTTCTTCCACACAGGTGTCTTCAGCGATGTTCCCCGATATCTTCCAGTTCGTCTTGATGGCTGCCTTGAAGATCTCCTTTGTAGTTTCATCCTTCGGTTTCGAGTGTCATACTTGAACTGTGGTCTATCATCAACTTCCTTGAAGGCTTTCAACTTGATTTGGAAGGTAGGTTGCTTTCACTAGACAGTGGTCTGAACCTACATCTGCTCCTCTTCTTGACCTTGTGTCAAGTAGACTGCGTCTCCATTTTCTTGAGATTGAGATAAAGTCGATTTGATTTTTAGTGTGTCCATCTGGTGAAATCCATGTCGCTTTGTGGATATCCTTGTGCTTGAAAACAGTGATTGACTCCAATCACCAAATCGTTGAATGCACGGAATTCGGCAAACAATTCTCCATTCTCATTCATTTCACCTAGCGCCTCTCGACCCATGGTTAGTTCTCTTCCTGTGTTGTCCCCTCCCAGTTTGGCATTCATGTCGCCCATTAGAATTTTGATGTCGCCATCCGAGCTGAGGTCTTGTCCAGTGTTGATTGAAGTTGTCTGTAGAATTCCTCCTTTTTCTCTTGCTCTGCATTATTTGTAGGTGCGTAGTGTAGCATTGTATGATTGTGACCTTCCTTCCTTTTGAGTTGAACCTTGCTGTCATGACCCTGCAAGAGGAGATTGGTTCCCACTGCATGAGAGCCTTCGATGCTGTTGGGGACATCATGATAGCCATTCCAAAACTCAGTGTGCTCGTGGTTGTCGTCTGGGTGACCGGAGTAGATTATTGATTCTCCAGTTGACAGTCTGGAGACTCCACTCCCATTCCATCTGCCTTCACAAATCCCAAGCACTTCACTGATATACCTTCTCATCTCTTTTGCAATCTGGGCTGCCTTGCTGGGTTCAAACATCGTACGGACATTCCATGTCCCCACGTTTACTTTCGCTTTCATCGGGAGAAGACACATCGGCCAATTGGCTTCCCGAAGGCAGGCTTTCACCAACCGGAGTCATTTCGCCTCTCCGATTCCAGCAAGGAACAATTTTGTTTTTATTTTTTATGTATCGTTTGTGCTTTGAAGTTTCTTTAACGGTTAGATTTGTTTTACAGGGTAGGGTTGCTAGCCCTATGCCCAACCTCCCCTGTTTACCCGGGCTTAGGACCGGCTTGTAACTAGTGAACTGGTTAACCAGGTGAGGTTACACATGAATATTGCAGACTAGATACTCTGCTAGACAACTCGACGCTTTCAAGCAAAGCAACTGCCTCTGGATGCTGTAGTTGAAAACTGCAGGTATTTAGCTCTGTCATGATACTGAGCAAGATTATGGGTAGCAGATTTGAAATGATATGAGGATACGGCGTGAGACTTGTAACAGGAAGCGAATTTCTTCCACGCTTTTGATATCTTTCGCTTTGTTGCGTGATCCGCACAGAAGGCTTTCCTGTTAGTCTTGACCTGAGGTAATTCAACCAGCGTTTGAAGTTTCATCATACTGAGGCTTAAGGCTGGCCTTTGTGTTGCCACGGGGTGAGCGCCTGTGTGCAAAACTTTGACCGAATACTTCATTTCGGACTTAGTACTGGTGAAGACTCTAACCGAACTGCGTACAACGCGGCTAGCGATAGTCATGTTTGCTGCGGACCCAGCTTCAATCTCCCAGTCGACGAATGTATGTAATTAGGTGCATGCAGTTACGCCAATTTTGCACCGGGCTGACACCAGCCGTGCACAAGCGTCTTAGCAAACCAACCTCTCTGTGGTCATGTGACTTCCGCTGTTAGCCTCCGTCAGCCCTGAATCAAGAAGCTGTCAAAATGTTTTTGGTCAAAAGCAGTACTGCGGTAATGATAGCTGTCATTCCAATGCGACTTTGGATGACACTGCAAGTGTTATTGTTAATACATCTGACACAAGATCTCAAAACGGACTGATTGGCAAAATTACACCGGTTCTCATGCTTACTCGATGCAAGAGAAACCGAGGGTAATCGGGACACCAACCATGATGCCTAAGGACTCACCAAAAGACGAAATCTCCGTTAATAGAAGGGACTCTATTGGGGTGGTCAACGAATCTGAATGAATTTCCTCAGGGCAGAGTCCGGGGAAACCACTAAATGTTATCACCAAAGTTATTAGGCTTATGAAACCTACTGAGAGTCTCAAAAGTAGTCAACACGCGACTCAGGGATTCCACATCAACGCCCAGTGTGATTTTCTGGAATTTCGAGGAGTCATCGGACAAAAATCCCTCGGTGGGTCACGGCTACGACCTTAAAACAGTCGGATCAGCCATCAGACATATTAAGCTTGAAACCCCGAAAGGAGCACACCGCCCTAAAGTAAGGGGCTGGGTAGGAGAATGGATGAAAAACATGGTGAATAGAGGATTTTGAGGGTTTTAAGCAACAGAGAAGTGGGAATACTCCTGAGTAACGCGTCCAAACTACGAAAATTGGACATCGACATCCGACTGGAATAGCCTCTTGAGGACCGGATGAAAATAACGGAAGGTCCAGTCGGACTTAAGGCTGGACAAGCTAACGGGGAAAACAATCTTCAATTTGCAGTTCTTTGGGTTGTGAGGTTTTGGAGACGAATGCTTTCAAGGCCTGCATGGTCTAGTTATAACACCGCTTCCCCTGAACCCAGTGTGTGGCATGCAGACACTCCAAGTATAAGAGCTTACGTGGCCAGTAAGCATTGGACAGTCGACACGGACTCATCAGTCGAGAACGCATGAGATAGATTTAATACCCTATTTGAGGGGGTAACGAAACCACTCATTCCATGGCCGACTCCACGAAGATCTTCACATCACCCTTCATGCTTTAATTAGGACACTCAGAACCTACTGAGGCGGAAAAAACTTTTACGGGACTTGTCTGTAGAAACTGGGCCGGAAACATTCAACAACGGGCATTGTAATGTCTTCAGTTTCTGCAGAACTTTGATCACACAGTCTCGAATGTCCTATAGGAAACAGCTCGTGAAGGATTGCCGAAATGGTCCCGAAAGACTGTTTTCACTCACCTAAAGAATGACTAAGAGAAAAGTGGAATTCCCTCTCTGGTAACGGGTGGAAAGTCCGACAGTCCAGCGGAATCTAATCTATTCAAACCTGAATAAATATCGGATTACTTTAGTGAGGTTCTCCCTGTAGATCATGATGATAGTGCTGGATAGTGTCATCAGTGCTGCCTCACTAATATGTACAGTGTACATAACGAAGGAAAGAGTCTTACGGTCACCAATTAATCTTAAACCTTGATAATCCCCAGGCCCAGATGAGTTACACTCCAGACTGTTATCTATACTAGCTGACGTCGTTGCTGAGCCGTTCACTGATCTTTTTAATATGTCCTTACCTCAAACTTATCTCCTTACAGACTGTAAAAGTGCCAGTCCAATTCTTGAGGCTGGTGGTCGTCGGCCGGTGGCTAACTATCACCGGGTGAATCTGACTAGCATAGTTACTGAGGTTTTAGGGAAAACAGTTCTTGATAAGGTTCTTAAACATGTTAAGTCAACTTGTTTTTTGGCACCACAGCAATATGTTTTTCATCCCTGACACTCCCTTTTAACAAACCCCCTAATAGCGAGAGAGGGATAGGTCGCAGCCAGTAATCGCTGGCTGTCAATAGACGCCCTGTTTACAGACTTCCGTAAGGCCTTCGACAAAGTGTTACACGTGAAATCACTAAGTAAGCTCTCCCCTTTCAGGTTTGGTGCTTCATCACAAGCCTGGATTAGGGACCTTTTATACGGTGAAAGGCGAGGAGTAAAGGTAAATGGGACACCAACTGGGTGGAAACCTGGGATGAGTGGAGTTTCTCAAGGGACAATCCTAGGTCCAATGCTCTTCTTGTTACATGTCAATGAACTACCACGAATGCTCTACTCGCCGGCGCCACTACTCGCCGATGATGCAAAGGTTTCTGGAGCCATATGTGGTGATGCTGATCAGTATGCACTTGGACAAACTAATAGGTTGGTCCAACCGTTGGTGCCTGGGAATCCACTCTAACAAAGATGTAATAATGCACATTGGCCATGACAATCGCTTCCAGCGCTCCATTGATGGTGCGCTACAACCCTCAGTCTTTGAACTGAAAGACTTAAGTGTCATCATTGGTCATGATGTGAAAACCTCGGTGAACTGCAGGGTAGCTGCAGCAAGGGGCTTCCGCGTATTATGGTCCATCCACAGAGCTTTCAAAACTTTTGATCAGGACGTGATCCGAATACTCTACTCTACTTACGTTAGATCTCGCTTAAAATGCCGCTTTCGGACGGCCAGTCAATGCCTGAGAAAGGATGCTGACGTGCCTGAACGTGTTCCAAAGGATAGGTATTAAGCTCGTGGTAGGCCCTTCGAATACGTGTTATGAGGAACGACCAGATCGGCCAAACATGTTCCCACCTCCTTACCGCAGAGAAAGGGGTGATCCCATGCTAGCGTTTCATATCCTAAATGACGATCTCTGTAAGGATGTTTCCCGTCTTTTCTCTCCTGCTGGGATCCACCATCTTCTAGGGCATCACAAGAAAGTCCAGAACCCGTGATCGAATCAACCTAGTGTGAATCTGCGTCTCTCCCATTATGCAGTCAATGACTGGAAGTCCTTGCCTCGGGAAGTGGTATAAGCACCTTCTGTCAACGCTTTCTAGGAGAAACCAGATCTTCACGGAGAGATCTTCTGAAAGGATTGGTGCGGGTCAAGTGGCCTGCTATTCTCATAACTGAAAGCTTGAAATACATGAATTATACAGTTCTGGAACCGCCAGTGAATTACGATTTATAAACAGCTTGTAGGTATTCCTTCATGAACTTTTCATCGTTATCCTAGGCAAAAAGTACGAAGTGTTACAGTGAAAGTGCTAGTTATAAAATTTATTTTTCTTCGGGTAATACATGTAATGTTATGATAAAAAACCCTGGTTTTTTGTTAGTGCTAAGACAATGCTTCCACCCGTTCAACCTGAAAATTTTTGCATACCTGTTCTGCTGGGGTGTTCCACGATATAAATGTGAGGTACTGATATCCTCTGGTGACTGAACAGGGGGAAAGTGAGATTACCTGCCATAAAGATACATGTTGTTTATATAGTAACTTATTCTTGCTCGTCAAAAATGGTGTACTTGTGTATCCAGGAATAAACATTGTTGTTACCTTGATGACGCGATAAGCAAAGAAAGCCCTGACATCATTACCTTGCAGGTCAAGCTGTCTTCTTAGGTCAAAGACAGTGAAACAAATTTTCGGGGATCTGTTCTTTTTTGGAGAGGCACGTTAGCGGGCAGAGGGGATAGAGCCATCCTTTTGTTAGGAACAACTTGACTCTGAGAGGCACAGGAATGGTCGCATACAAAAGTGGGACATGAAATTGTACGCTGGTAACCAAAATACTACAGGCAAGATGTCAACCTAATAGTAGTATATTAAACCCTGAATATGAGGCAGAGGACTTCCTCCTGGATAGGCGGACCCACTGGACAGATAACCGTGGATTCCCTGCAATGTTAGCTGGTCGGGACAGACTAACAACAGAAGCATCACGGAATTGGTTTGATCGCAGGCTAGTGGCGACATCAATTTCATTGACTTTCGTGTATCATATTAGGGCAGCAACCAAATACGATCATCGGCGAGCCTCATCACTTTTAAATTTGGTATTCTCGCACAAAGAGGTTGCAAGCCTCACATGACATCTTGCAAGTAAAAACCACTGAAAGAGTAATCAAAAGGCCGTTACGGTTAGCAACAAGGCTTTCACAAACGTTTATTTTGCCTGATGAATATACTCACAGTCACAGGAGCCTGTGGCAAGCCTATGGATGACAAGATATCTTTAGATGTAACTTTCACAAACTTCGCCAGGGCGTTCAGCAAGGTACTCGATTAAGGGCTGCTCAAGAAACTAGAAAGTTCAGAAATCACAGATAACTCACTGGCGATGTTGAACACCTGACGAGAAGCAGTAGGTGGCAGTAATGTGCGCATATCTCAGACAAACCAAGATCGCCTGGCAACCTAGCCAGAAAAATAGCTGATATCTCTCAGCCCGGGATGGTGTGTAAGTCGTCATATGCGGATTGCAGACTGTGGCACTGGTGGCACCTTGAATTTCTTTACCTTCAGCACCGACCCACGATAACCCATTGGTCCTTACTGATCATCGCTTGGAGGCTACAGCACACCACTGATCGACCGTAGCTTGGAAGTTAGAGACAGTTTTGGCATTGCGCGTTACCTTTACTGGGACCATCGGTGGTACATTCGCCACCTTGCTCACACGGTCAAACCCTAACTTGAGAACCGTACACAACGGTCCGATATTTCTTGAAAGTTGACTCGGACCTTCCGTAAACCGTTTACAGCGTGCTTGCTAGTTTGATTCCCACTGTGCCCATCTTGATCTGTGCAGAATGACTTCAGGAGCTAACCACCTTCTCCTCACCATGTCGCAGATGGAGAGGAAAACTAACCATGTCACGCACGATTTTAATAAGTGGCTCTGAAAGTGACCTGTCTTCCCTTTTTCCAAGCACCGAGTTAGAAAACTTTAGAGGATGCAGCAACAGAGTAGGGATGCAAGAGAGGAAAGTCGTCTGTTTAGTGTTCGGGTTTTACCTTCAGTAGTCGATTCTAAGCGCCGGGTCGAGTCTTTATCTGACTCATCCAGCAGAGGCTTTAACAAGCTTATGGATTTACTGAGGAGGAATTTTTGAAATTGGGGTGAAGAGATATGTAGAGCTTGGGCGTGTGAGTCTGATTCGTAGTGAGTAAGAGGGCTGGAAAGTGCCCAGGTGGTCCCGCCAGGAGGAGGGCTGGAGCAAAGGAAAGTGTTAGAATAGCGTGCAAGTGGCTAATTTCTTCGACCTACTTCGTATTCCAACAAGATGAGAGTAAAACATGGGTCACCGCGTAACTGTCCAGACTCTTCTTGAAAATATCGATGGATGCGGTGCAGACTACCTCTGCTAGTAATGCTTCCACTGCCTACAGACTCAAAGGGAGAAAAAACGTGAACGCACACTAGGTTCTGGTCTTTTGCGGGCGTTTCTCCCAGGATTTCCATGAGGACCACCCTGGTGGCCACTCAGTGCCATTTCCCTGTTGGTATGACTCGGGTTCTTCAGCATTTTGTAGGGGAGTACAGGCCCAGGCCTTTTAGTCTGATCTCGCATGGTTTTTGATGCCCGCTGTCGGGAGGCCAGAGAGAGAGTGCCTGCTCTCTCGAGGGCCTTGTTGGGTGTCACTGAGCGCCTGCTTTGTGTCAAGGTAGTCCCTGATGTGGTCATTGGTCACACTCTCCATACCACAGACGGGCGGATGTCGTCGCGTCCCCAAAACTTCTTCGCACTTAACCTCGACGGCTCATGAAGGACAACCGCACGGGTCACCTGTACTCCGTGAGACTCTGCTGCATCGGAACACCTTAGGAGCTGTTCAAGCCTTGTGTGCCTACTTGCGCGATGGGGTGTTGACCTGTGTGTCAAAGGTGACGTTTAATATTTCGACGATCTCTTGTCCAGAGTGGTTTTCTCCGTTCGGACCTTTGATGGTGCACTCTCCTTGACTTACAGATCCTCTTTCATCACGAATCGGTCTAAGCTCTTGGGGCATAACCCAAGCTTTTGGGCTAGGTTAGGCTGCAACGGCCCACAGCCACCCAATCTTGATGTTGCATCGATTTCATGAAGCCACATATCCATCGTGATCATCCTCTTCTCTGGAGGGCTTCCACTTATGCCATGCTTTCCTTTTGGCTTTCAAGAGGTGCTCAGTGCCTCTTTTCAGCTGTGAGGTCCGCTTCCGGGGTATTGTTAACACCAAGGGGACTTTTTCGAGGATCACTGCTTTAATGACATCTCTTACTGTTTCCCAGGCTGCTCAGCAGATATGGGACGCCAACTTGCTGGCCATGGGGCTCTCGATAGACAATGATTCATTCCCTCATAGTTTGCCCCGCTGTAAAAGAGGCAGAGGCGAGATCCTTCTCTCAATTATTGTTTGCTGACAGCTAGATCGGGCACTACTATGGCATGATTACTGCTTCCAAGTGGAGTTTGAACCTGGACGTTTTCAACTAAAAGATGGTCAGCAGCCAGTGGATAATCCATCTTAAATATTTTGCTGCCTGACCTCCAGAAGGCATCATCGCACAATCATATGAATGTCGTTTAGCAGGTTACGATCAAACCCCTAGCTGCCCTGCTCCAGGCCGAGAGAGAGTTGGGGCGTTGAAGTCGCTAGCTATTGGGGTCTGATCATATCCCGTAGTCTGCACTGTGGGCATCACTGGGAGTAATTTCTGGTCGCATTTCATGTTGCGATTAGAGGACTTATAGACTCCTCCAACCAGAAGCCTGGTGTGTCCAACCGCAAAGTGGCACCAGATTCAGTCTTGGAGCTCCATCAATACAGTTTCAGTGGTTTGCTCACTGTCGAACCAACTGTCCACCTGCATTACAGTCCCCCCACGACCTTTTGTCCCCCATCCCTTCTGAACAAAAAAATGTTATCTATTTTAACTTTGGCGTCACTAATATTCGGCGATACCCAGGTTTCCATCAGGATTATAATTTTCGGGACAAGGTGGGAGCAGAGGGATCAGAGCCCTGATATTTTACTTCAAAGTCCCCTTACGTTGCTTCAAAGACACTTGTAAGTGCTTCTCATGACTTGAGGTGTCTATAGGTTAACTAGTAGAACAAGTTTTGACGTAATGGGGTCTTATACTGGCCGACCAGTTCCGTTGGAGCCGGCCCAGTTAGGTTTTTTCTTAGGCTAACTGGTGCAGTCAGTGCCAAGTGTAGGTTGCCTACCTGACTCCCAACGTGTGGGTTTAGAATGATGGCTGCCTGAACATAAGAAGTAACCGCTGTTTGCTGTTGTCTAAGCGTTCTATATCTGCTTTCACGGCAGCCAACATCCCCGCCTATGGTGTTCTCGACGTCATGCCCCGCCCCTGGCACTGTAGCTAGAACTTCTGGGGCTTTGAAGCTGGCGACCATCAGTCTACGTGAGTCCTCGGCTGTCAGGGGCTGGGGTCATGGAAGCTTGACGACTGCCACTGCTGCAACCCCACTTGGCCTCATTCGTGGTGATAACCGCCCCCATAGTCGGGCGTCATGAGTGCGCTTGTCTCCTAGAATTGTCAGCCCGAGTATTCCTAGATGACCATGTTTTTGCGTGTTTGTGAATTAGACGCTTCCCAAGATGTCTTTCTCGCCATCCCCATCGGCCATACCCAGCTCCTAGACAGATTTTCTGTTGATAACCAGCGTGTATAACAGTAAGAGGAACCGTTCAGCCTCTTTTGATTGACCTTGGAGTCACTGGCATCGATGGAGGCTTCCCTGGGGGTGAACCGGTGCTTCCGTTTGCTTAACACAGTTTTGCCTTGAGGGAGCCTAGACCTGGCACGACACAAAGGCAGTCCCACGTCTGCCTGGTAAACGTGTTCTTGTGCTCCAGAAGGTTGTCATTGCATACAGCAACATCAAATAGAATGGCAGAATCTGATCAGTCGGGGACGCCCGCATTATCCGGCACTTTGGGCGCGTTTTCATGGGTGATTCGAGCTTTCTTCTCTGCTGCAACCCATTTATCATGTTATCCACTGGTGGCTGTCGCTGGCCCAGCTCCAGGGTTCAGAGTGGATGCGGTTGCCATTGGTGTAGGCATTTTCTCATTCGGTTCTGGACTGCCCACGTCTATGACCTTTGGTGGGCCATTACTGAAAACCTTCTGAAAGTCAATCCCCCCCCCACGGTACCGGTTTGGACAGATGCCTGCTTTCTGGCGGCTACTGGGAGTTTACCGACCGCTCTGAGCGAGCCTGAAGCTAGATGAGGCCGCAGATGGCACTGTGGGCAGGTGTACAGAAACCACGCGCGTGGACGGCGCATCATAAAAGTGTAGGGCTGGCATGGTACTTTTTTCACCTTGGTAGTGCACCTTTCCTGCATCACTTTTGGTTACAACGAGAGCACACATGTGATTGTCATCTAGATAGCCGTGGCGTTTGGTCAGATGCTTCTGTCTTGCTATTTGACGTTTCCGCTTATCAGTTTTCACCGGTTGGTAGGAGCGGGTGCTTGGTGTGGCATAGGGGTCTAAGTTTCCTTGACTGGGGACAGTGATGCTTACAGCGGGGTGAGGACTGGGAGTTTGGCTAACTTGGTGTGTTTAAGGCCATGGCCGTTCAGTGGAGTTTGACCTACGTAGCTGGCTAGTCTTCGTCACCTCCTGATATCTGTCACCTCCAGCCTTAGTTACAGTTGAGAATGAGGTGGTCAGTGACCGCAGTGAAGCTGTGCTTAAAGTGTTTCGGAGATTGGTCTGTTGAAGGCAGCGTACTTCTACTATCCATGTCAATAAATAGGTGAAGACGATAACAGAGTCAATGAAAAGAGTAGAACAATAAACATGTTCAGCAAGCAGATAGTAGGTTATTCACCTTACCTTCGACTGTCTGTTACCGCGACCCTGTCGAATTCCAAAATTTCCAACAAGTCCAGGAAGTAGGAGTGACTGAGATATGTCTTGCTACAGGTGCAGCAGTCGCACAGTTGTCCGCGAATGATCTGGAGGTTTCCCGCAAGATCTAGGAACAAGGGTGAAGAAATCATTTGGTTCCTGCAAGCTTACAAGATTATACTGGATATTGAAAATGAAAAATCTGAATCTGAAGATTACAACACCTATAATGTAAAACTCACCCTAATAGGCCCCTATCATTATTCGAACAGGCAAGTATAAGCAACATTAAACGTGGTGCTTTGCGATTTAACACAGAACAACTTACATACTTAGCTTATCATCCAAGAGTGACACGAAGATTGAACCACACTCGCCATTTTGAGGAACAAAGGTGCGGAAAACAAAACTAAGAACTAGTTTACGTGAGAGATGCTTTTGTGCAACTATAGGAAATGCAGACAGCCTCTAAAAATATGCGCCATCGCAACTGCATGCAAGCATATTTTCTGTCCTACACATAGTCCGCTTCAACTTAAAACTTCCGATGGGGCGTTTCAGTGTCCAGCTTGCCGAACAAGACTAAAAGAAAATTTAGACATATTTGAAGTAAGGTTTATTATAAGCTATTTGTCCTATTCTAGGTTGACTTGCAACCCTGTGAGCAGTTCCGAAGCATGATCCTAATGGGGCAAACACCAGATACGATTTTTGATGTGTGCCGTAGAGCCCTTGAGTTCCTGACTATGCAGTCAGAGCAGGAGATGAAATATTCAGAGTATGTCAACTATAAGCTCGAAGAAAGATATCGCAATCTGGAAGGTCAATGCAAATCCTTGTTAGGCAATCTTGAGCAGAAAATTGATAAACTTCAGAGTGAGAAGAATGCTGTAAGACTGATTTTTTTGTAATTTTTTCTCTTTAAAGCTAGAAAAAGAGTGTGAAGAGCTGCGGGATAAACTTATTGCCTCAAGCCACAAACTTTCAAAGCTTGAAGGTGATATGAGCAGACTGAATTTGTCAAAAAGGTCAAACTCTGGTCATACCTGTATTTCAGATCCTGTGGATAGTGGATCAGTACAATCTACCCTATCAACGGACACACTAAACCCTAAATTTCCTAGATGCTCACCTGATTCAACATATACAAGCCCATTTGGTCTCAGCGACCGTTTCTCATACTTAAACTTCTCTAAACATCCAGAAGGCAGCTCATCCAATTCGTTTCTTGCACAAAATCACCGCAAATCACCACAAAAAATAGTACTTCCAAATCATTTTCTGAATGGCAGCTTTAGAAATTTGTCAAAGAACACTGGCAAACAACTTTTCAAGTGATGCATGTTTGTCGTGACCTTTTACACTTGGTAAATACATGACATTTTAATAATGCTACCAGTATTTTTAATAGTGATAAGGTTTAATTCTTGGTTGAAGAAAAGACAAATTAACTTTCTAAGCTGTAGTAAGATAGTGTGAAGAGACCATGGCGGTTAATTTTGTCCATCTTAGTTATAACCCTGTAAAAATAATCCAACTGAAAAACAGACTCATTTGTTAGAACGAATATTAAAAGTGATACCTTACATATATTAGGCATAGAAATCAAAATGCACCTCTATCTCAGTCTTTAAAGTCCTTGTATAGAGAAAGAAAACCTTAAGAAATCGAGTTAATCCAAATCCTGAAATTTACTTTAGTTTGAAGGCTGTGACCCACGATAATTATCAATCATTATGTGCAAACGTCATCAGCAGAAACACGTTACTTAGCGAATAGTTTTGAGAACTATCTTTACAAATTTGTATGACTGTGCTGTTATCAGTGTTAGTTCTTACAGCTAAATTCCGTAATATAGCACTGATCCACTTTACGCCTTTTCGTAAGAGCAGCCTATCTTTATTCTTAGCTATAACCCCTCAATGATAAAAGAGTAGACCTCGGGGACATAATGTTAATATGGGAGATAAATTACTTCCTAAACGTGATGCGGTAAATAATACCTCTCAGTTACCTGACATTTCCAGTAAACGAACGTAAACTGTATAACCCTTCAAACTGTGATATCCACGACAAAAAATAAGAACAGGTGATTTTATTTTTAACGGTAGTTCTTAGGTGTGAAGTAAAAACAGGGCAATGCCTATAATATCATTACATAATATGTCAATATTTAGAAGTTACCTTGGAGACAAACCTCTAGTAAACTCTACTCACTTATTTATACCACAAAATATGTTCTAAATTCATTTCCAGACATCTTGAACTCTAAGGTTCCTCACTTTTACCATAAGTTCAACCGATGAAAAGTTATCAAAAGTCGTGCTAAGATCAGTGATGTTACTAATTGGACCATACTTCCACGGTGACCACCAATTCTGAAAACTTGATCTCTACCGTATATATCCTCGATTCAGACGTGGAAAAAACAAAAACAGCAAAAAGTTAGCAGCTATGAAAGCAATGAATAATAATGGTTTGACATTTCGTAGTTTTCGAACCGTTTTCAAGGCAGTTATGTCCATTTTGAACAATCCTATAATGAGAAGAATGTCTTCTTATTCATCAAAGTAATCATGTTTATTCTACACCAAATTTTGTGGTTTACAGTTGTGTTCATAGATATGTAAAATCTGCATCAGCAGTTGAATTCTTACTTTCGATTGTAATTTGTTATTCTATCTCTCCGGGGAAGTTTGTCACACAGGCCTGAAAATCTTAAGAATGTGTCTTTTTTTGTGGGTCCCTATGGGCAGTAGGGAATGCTGCTCATGACTTCCAGCACAAGTGTAGAAATATACACTGATGAGAACTAACCGGGACCGGAATAATCTGTACCTTCTGGCTTTAGCCTGACCGATGAACACCAATTTAGTACATGATAGTAACAAAGAAAGCATAACACAGATAGCATTAGATCTAAATAGTTTACATTAGTTAGAATCTTAATACAATTCTTCCCTTTCACGAATATGAATTAAGCAAGAATAGCAAAGTTAGCACTATACGACACAGCATTGAGTAACTTAATGAATATTAAAGACGTCGTAATTCTTCTACCGGATAGCGGCAGCAATGTTGTCATAATGGACAGAGGCAAGATAATGTCAGTCCTTGATGAATCACCAAGATTTCTAACTGAACACACGAAGAAGGAAACGACATTAGTTGGAGGACCACTGAGTAATTGAGATCACCATACAACTGTTTCATCGTAGCGTAGACGCCTCAGAAGTGCGTACTCAGGAGATTCATGTTCCGTGGCCAGTACGTTACCATTGAGCTGCTGGGTCAGAATCCAGTGACCTACATCTTTCTACTTCTTTCAATTAGTAATGAAGTGCAGCCTAAGTCCGATGTCGTTACTGGGCATCTACCCTCATGCATGACTTATTTTGTCCCACCTGAGTTCAGTTTCTGGCAGCGTCACAGATGCGTACTGCTAAGGAGTCACATACTAGGAAGAAACAGCACTGCAGTTACCCCAAGTTTTTAATGGTTTTTCAACTACTATCAGTTTACAATGAATACCATTGTGAAATATACATATCAAACTTGTTTGTCTATCAGAAAAAGGTGTTTCTGACTGAGAATTAGCCGCGTAGACAATCAGAACTACAGACTGAACTACTGCACCACTATTATATCAGTGAAAGAGAAGACATCATCTAGGCAGACAAATAACTTCACCTAGTTCTTTAGTTTACTAGCCGGCCCTAAGCCCGGATAAAGAGGGAAGGTTGGTAATAGGGCTAGCAACCCTACCCCGGAAATTAATCCAATCGCTAAACAAACTTCAAAGTACAGAATAAATAAATAAATAATAAACTTACTCTTCTCCGGAATGGGGGAGACGAAATGACACCAGTTGACGAAAGTCTTCGGGGAACCGACTGGCCAATATGTCTTCTCTCGATGAAAGCGAAAGTAAGCACAGGGATAAGGAATGTCCGTACAATTTTTGAAGCTGGCCGCTTAGATTGCCAAAGAGA
Organism: Heterobilharzia americana; assembly: GCA_944470555.2. Lineage (NCBI taxonomy): Eukaryota > Metazoa > Platyhelminthes > Trematoda > Strigeidida > Schistosomatidae > Heterobilharzia > Heterobilharzia americana. The sequence goes on along the minus strand of OX104130.1, from coordinate 82,602,514 downwards.
TGAGATGAAATGGAAGTGATCTCTTCAAACTGGCAGCTGGAGAGTCAATAATCTACTCCGATATTGTCACCCAGACGACAACCACGAGCACGCTAAGTTTTATGGGTGGCTGCCATGATGTATCCAAGAGCGTCGAAGGCTCTAATGCAGTGAAAAGCAACCTCCTCCAGAATCATGACAGCAAGATTCAAATCAAAACGAAAAAAGTTACAATCATACGATGCTACGCTATGCACCTACAAATAATGCAGACCAAGAGAAGAAGGAGGAAATCTGTAGACAACTTCGATCAGTAATGGACAAAACCCCAGTTGGCGATATCAAAATTCTAATGGGTGACATGAATGTCAAACTTGGAGCGGATAACGCAGGAAGAAAACTCATCGTAGGTCGAGAAGCACTGGGTGAATAAATGAGAATGGACAACTGTTTGCAGATTTCTGCGCATTCAACGATTTGGTGATTGGAGGAAGTGTGAACAAACACAAGGACATTCAGAAAGCGGTATGGAATTCACCAGACACCAGATACACTAAAAATCAGACCGACTTCACCTCAATCTCAAGAAAGTGAAGATGCAGCCTACTAGACACAAGGTCTGATCAAGAAGGGGAGCAGATGTAGGTTCACACCACAAACTATGTAGTGAAAGGAACCTTCAAAATCAAGTTAAAAGCCTTCAAGGAAAATGGTAATAGACCACAGTTCAAGTTCAACACACAGAACAGAAACTGAAGGACGAAACTACAAAAGACATATCCACGCCAGCCATAAGAACAGAACGGGAGACATTAAACAACACCCGTGAAGAAACCTGCGTAGAAGAACACTGGAGCTCTTTGAAAGAGACGTGGAAAGCAACCTGAGTAACCGTGTTAGGAAGGAAGAAGAAACAAAACGGGGACAAGGAATGGATCTCGACAGATACATAGAAACTGATAGAGGAGGGAGAGGAAGATGGTGAAGCAGAAGATTAAACAGTGCATTTCAGGGATGAACAACGAAAAGATGAACTGAACACAACCTATAAAACACTACATTGGACAAAGAAGTGAAGAAGACTGCACGGAAAGATAAAAGACACGTCTATAACACACTGGCAAGTGAAGCAGAATGGGCTGCAGATATGAGAGACAGATACCTGACAATAATATATCAAATAACCGTCTATCTGAGATGATAGAGATCAACGCAGACAAAGCCAACGAGAGATAGTGAAGGAAACCTAGTAAAGAAATAGGAGAAACAAAGGGGAACAATGGGCTGACCGCTTCAAAAAGCTCTTGAATCTACCACCACCACCATCTGCAACTCATCCAGAAATACCAACAGCTACAGCAGAATTGACAGTGGACACAAGTCATCCGACGAAAGCAAGAGTGAAATCCTGAACGCCATCAGGTTGCTGAAATCCGGGAAACCAGCCGGACCAGATGGAATTCCTCCAGAAGCACTGAAAACAGATGCAGAGACAACAGCGCACATGCTCACAACACCACTGCAGAAGGTTCGGAAAGAAGGAAAGGTACCTAACCGATGACTGGAAGAAGGGCAACCTTGACAAACTCCGGAACAAGGGTGACATAAACCATTGCAGGAACTGGTGCGGAATCACACTGCTGTCCATCCCAAGCAACATAATCACGCAGAAACTAAAAAATAGCACTGGATTCAAAATAACTACCAGAAAAGGCTGGCTACAGGAGAAAACAACTCATGTGTGGATCAAATTGCAACGCTACACTACGCATCATCATACAGCACAACATAGAATACCAGTCAACTGTATCTTCACCTCAACTTCATCAATTTTGAAAGGGCCTTGGATCGAGGCGTCCACTGAGAAGTAATTTGTCAGGCAGCTGATTCAACACTACAGTTTTAGTGCCATAAACCTTTATAAAACTCATTCAACAGAAGCTATATGCCATATGATGCTACATGCCAAGTAATTCATAATGGAAAGCTGAGTGATGCCTTTGAAGTGAAGTGAAGACAGGAGTAAGATAAGGTTGCCGCCTACTATCACCCATCATCTTCCTGATTGTGGTCGACTCAACCCGACTGGATTGAATCCTGCTGCAAATTGTGTGGAGTGAGACAATAGGCATACGCTGTTTGACAGATGAAAAGACTCCAGAAGAAGATTCGGATTTCGCCCATGACGATGATGATGATGATGATGATTTACGTCTGATGTCTTATGTCGCACGAACTCGAAGATGTACAGACGAAAACTAACAAGTTGGAAGAAGAGATGAGGCAGCGAAGATGGGACTTCCTTCACGTGAACGTAGAGAAGACACAGGTGATGAAGATACTCAACCAAGAGCAACAACTACAACAACAAGAGGCACGGATCACCATTAAGGGGAGAAACCTAAACGGAGTTGTCTCTTTCACCTACCCACCTACCCACCCACCTACCTACCTACCTACCTCCCTACCTACCCAACTACCTAGGTAGCATCTGTCAACTGCAGGCAGTTGTACAGATGAGGATATAAAAGTCACGATCAGAAAGACAGCAAGATAGGCCTTCAACAATCTGAAATCATTGTGGAGATCTACTCCACTCCATTCAACAAAAAGTGTGAACAAGGTTTGGATTTTCATCACTAATCTCATTCAAGTCACTGCTTCTATGTGATGGTTGAGAGACTTGACGTGTTACGAAAAGCATTTACAACAAACTGCACACATACATCACATCAACAGCTGCCGTCTACGCTTGCTCACTGACACACTGACACTCAAGATCAGATCAGATGAGAAGGCGAGAAAGCATAAGCAAGAAGGAAGTCTGGTCTGACAACTAACCAACCAACCGAGAACCAATCACCCATCAACTATGCGGAAGAAGAAGGTGGAGATGGATTGGATTGGTTTGGATGTACACTGGGAAGACCATTCGGAGACATCACGGGCCAGGCCAAGCCTTCGAGTGGAAGCCGAATGGGAAATGACGAGTTGGGCGTCCCAGCTGAGGGTGATATGGAGGAGATGGTGTGATGAAGAAATGCAAGCTTGTGGGCAGTCATGGAGCCAGGTTAAGAAATAGACTGTAGAGAAGTGAGTAAAATGGCGACGTATTACTGAGTTCCTGTATTCCACTGGGAACCCAAGGAGAAAATAATAATTAATACTCTATAAAATTTCAGAGGAAAATGTGTGTACACTCTCATCCCCATATCTATCACTTCACTTTCTTCACAGACTCAAAAGTTTGTAAACGTATTCATAATTTATTTATCAGGAATTTATCAATTAACACTACAAGGGTTGAATCTCGTTCAAGGTCAAGTACTCGGTATGATCGTTTGGTTTCAACCTTTGCTACATGAAACATTTTAAACATGTATAGAAGTGTCAAAGCAAAGCTGACCTTGGTGTCTGATGTTAGTCGAAGAAGGAAGAAGGTTACGAGTGGCCAAACCAAAATTTGATATCCAACTTGTACAAACTTTGACTTTTATTTGGAATTGCATAGGTAGGTGTAAGGTGGCTGATAACTGACTGATAAGGTCAACGTAGAAACTTGCACACAAATGCATCAACTTATCACAATTCACAATAGTACACAAAGAGCAGATGGATAGAAAAGTAGTGATATTAAAGTAAACAAAGTTGTGTAAGAGAATAAACAGTTTGAAAATAAAAGTTAGTGCAAATATTCTAGTTTAAGAAGACATCAAATAGTAAATACAGCTGCACTACTGTGTCTAATTTTCAGTTATGTCACTTCTGTCCTCCCCCAGACCCCAACCAGGCAGTCAACATCTCCCTAAGTCGAACAGACTAACATCCACGGACTTCATCGACTGGTGCCATGTCTTGGTCTGGCCACCCTGAACCCTCTTACAACCAAATCCAACTTTCCCTAGCATGTGACAGATGGTAGTTGGGTACGAGGAGTACATGTCCAACCTATCTCAGTTGACTAAGGTTCACAACCTCATTAGTCAACTCGTTTAGTACCTTTCTCCTGACTTCAACATTCCTCACACGGTAATTCCACCGAACGCGAGCAGTGTTTCGAAGACACCTATGACCAAAATCCTGTAACCGCTTCATGTCTTCTACTTTTAACAGCCCTTTCTCCCCGGTGCATAGCACGATAGAGCAAACTGCAGTGAATTATACTTATCCTTTAATTGAAAATCCGATATCTAGCTGGCGCCTTGTATGACTCAGGTTGGCAAATGCTGAAGTGAACTTCTGTAAGCAAGCTGAGATTTCATCACCAACCACCCAATTTAGGCTGATGCAAATCCCCAAGTAAGTGAAGTGGTCGACACATTCCACAGCTTCACTCCCTATCATTAAGCTGGGAGTAGTTGCAGACTAGTCCTGACGCATCATCTTATATTTGATATGTGCTAAGAGAGCTCACGGAAAACATATTCAGATTTCTGCTTAATGCTTTCACAAGACCCTGCGTTGCTTCCCTGTCTTTACTCAACAGGACAATATCATCTGCATACTCCAAGTTAGCCAGTTGAGCTTCAGGAAGTAGATCAATCCCTGTGAAGTCATGTGTACCTAAGCTTGTGTCCATCAGTGCGTCTATGAAGACTTTAAATGGAGACTGTGATGGTGGACATCCATGGCGAACATCAACTCATCAGTTCTAAAGAAAACTCTACATAATCCCCGACATGTTTGCTTGAGTTCGAGTAGAGAGCATCGATTAGCGTTGTACACATTATCGGTACTCCCTTCAAAGACATGCTTTCACAAAAACTCACGGTCGACCGAGTCACATGCTGCCATCAGGTCGAGAAATATGGAGAAATATATATACGTATGTCATATAGAGGCACTGACTTGAATGAGATTAGTGTTGAAAATCTAAACCTTGTTCACGCTTTATGCGGAGTGGAGTGGAGTAGATCTCCACAATGATTTCAGATTGTTGAAGGCCTATCTTGCTGTCTTTCTGATCGTGACTTTTATATCCTCATCTGTACAGCTGCCTGCAGTTGACAGATGCTGCCTAGGTAGGTGGGTAGGTAGGTAGGTAGGTAGGTAGGTAGGTAGGTAGGTAGGTAGGTAGGTAGGTAGGTAGGTAGGTAGGTAGGTAGGTAGGTAGGTAGGTAGGTAGGTAGGTAGGTAGGTAGGTAGGTAGGTAGGTAGGTAGGTAGGTAGGTAGGTAGGTAGGTAGGTAGGTAGGTAGGTAGGTGGGTGGGTGGGTGGGTAGGTGGGTAGGTGAAAGAGACAACTCCGTTTAGGTTTCTCCCCTTAATGGTGATCCGTGCCTCTTGTTGTTGTAGTTGTTGCTCTTGGTTGAGTATCTTCATCACCTGTGTCTTCTCTACGTTCACGTGAAGGAAGTCCCATCTTCGCTGCCTCATCTCTTCTTCCAACTTGTTAGTTTTCGTCTGTACATCTTCGAGTTCGTGCGACATAAGACATCAGACGTAAATCATCATCATCATCATCATCGTCATGGGCGAAATCCGAATCTTCTTCTGGAGTCTTTTCATCTGTCAAACAGCGTATGCCTATTGTCTCACTCCACACAATTTGCAGCAGGATTCAATCCAGTCGGGTTGAGTCGACCACAATCAGGAAGATGATGGGTGATAGTAGGCGGCAACCTTATCTTACTCCTGTCTTCACTTCACTTCAAAGGCATCACTCAGCTTTCCATTATGAATTACTTGGCATGTAGCATCATATGGCATATAGCTTCTGTTGAATGAGTTTTATAAAGGTTTATGGCACTAAAACTGTAGTGTTGAATCAGCTGCCTGACAAATTACTTCTTAGTGGACGCCTCGATCCAAGGCCTTTTCAAAATTGATGAAGTTGAGGTGAAGATACAGTTGACTGGTATTCTATGTTGTGCTGTATGATGATGCGTAGTGTAGCGCTGCAATTTGATCCACACATGATTTTTTCTGCCTAAATTTTTTGTAGTTTGTTGATATATTTAACCGTGTCTGTACACTGTGACAGTTATGAGGTTTATAAAACTTGTGTGTTTCATATACCCGCTTTTATAAGATATATACATTATTATTATTAATATTATTATTACTGGCATTATCATTCGTAAATTTATGGATTGGATTCGTACCTACAAAATGGTTAAACATATAATTGCTACGCTTGGCAGTGAGAGCCTAAAACACCAATAGTCTTTTGATGGTATCTAAGTTAAGATTAGTTAGAAAGGAAGTTGTTACAGTTTGGTAATGCGTATTCAATAGAGGAACTAGAAATCAGTTTTTAACTGACTTTACTTTTCTCCACTGAAGTCATAATAAGCTTATCATTTCATCTTACTTATTGTGATGTCTATGAGATGACTGCATTGCTTATGTTATATTGCTGACTTTAAGGGTCAATGAGGTTACTTGACGCTAATCTATACTTCTATTTTTATACAACTTACTACAAGGGAGTTAGTCCTAACGACACTAACGTCACACTAGATGACTCAGAGAGATGAAACTAGTTGGGCTAGCCTATACAATGCACAATTACTTGTACTTAGCCAAATTCATAGGAAAAGTGTACGGCCTTAGAGCGTAGGTTGCCTAATCAGAATGTCGAGGAATAAGAACAAAGGGGTGAATTGAAAGGCCACCCTAAAAACTGTTTAATGGACAAATCAGTTTTCTGTATTTTACCTTGGAAAGTAATTTTCTTATAAAATAAAGTAATTTAATTGGCTGTCTCATCAGTTTCTAGGGTGGCCCTTTAAAGTCACACTGAACAAAGATAGACATATAGAGGACATTTATAATTGATTAGTTGTGAATACGTACATTGACTAGATACACAACAATAATGGGGTGTAAACCATGTTTCACTAAGCTTTTCTTTCAGAATGATGCCATGGTAACCTTATATAAAAATAATTAGCGTTCTCCGACTTCAGCCAACTCAAGCATCCAAGAATGAAATCCTCAAAAGGTGCATAACTACACACGGGATTTCAAATATACCACATAAATTCAAATAACAACTTCTGTACACTACCGCTTCTTCTCTTTCGAGATAAAAACAGTTTCCTGGGAGGATGTAGAACTATGAAACGTTTTATTGATGGGTAGTGGCTAGCAGTGGAATCCGGGACTCACGCTTCGCCCTATTTGGGACTTGTCAGCTGGACTTACCTGCTTCCTAAAGAGCCATCTTGTCCCCCCTAGGACTCGAACGACAACATTAAAACTACCCCCGTCGCACAAGAAGTGGCTATCGTGATTCGATGGTCTAGGGGACAACGCTGTGAAATCTGAAGCGATTTTTCCTAATTTTCAAACCTAGTGTGAACAACATTGTTACCTAGGGGGCAAACATAACCAGCTGACGAGTCCCAAATAGGACAAAACGTTCGTGCTACATTCCATTGCTAGCCACTATCCATCATTAATATATAATTCAAACACAGACAACATCGAGGCATCCATGAAGGAACCCATATACCAATGGAGACCGATCAATTCGGTGGACTCAATGATAGGATAATACAAGCAATAACATAAAATGTTTTGTTTTTCAGAATAGTGAGAAAAGCTGAAATGTGAGGTTGTAAGTTGCATATCTCCAACTACCTGGTAGAGAACCATAAGCAACTGGTTAGAATCTAATTACTTCTCTCACTTTTCTTGGTTTTTTAAATTCAGTAACTATCCTTTGGGAAAACGTCGAATTTGGTGGGCATATATTGCTTATTTTTGCATACAACCCTGAACAAACACTTTTTCGATTCTCCAGTTGTATGTTACTTGACCGTAGTGTAATCTTTGGGAAGAAAGTTTCCCATTTTGGTTTGTCACGGTGTTTTATTAGCTTTTCAATGTCCTCTGTGAATATTGTTGAAATGAGGACACCTCTAGTTAAAGCTGATACTTTGAAATCTCATCTTTTCTGTTTTATGACCTGTTTATGATTCAAGAAGTCTTCTTAAGACAAACTTCAACTTTTTCGGTGACTCCGAAATCTCGAGCATATCCAGTTCATGCTAGTCGCCAAGATCAATATAACATCTTGAATATCTGGCAATATCGAGGCATCTACATCGAAGTTTATCTGCCAACGGAGGTTGAACGATTCCGCCCTGTATACCGACGAGATATGACAACTATCAAGACAGCAACTAACACACAGTGAGCAAGAAGTGGCTATTGTGCCTCAATGGCTTAGTGGATGAAGTTCTGGAGTTTGAAGCGAACACTGCTGCGTTAAAGACTCAAAGAGAACAAGTTCACTCATTGGGGTTTAGGTATATCCGGCTAAAGAGTCCTAAATAAAACGAAACGCGAGTCCTGGATTACTTACTCTGCTGATCTCCAGTAGAATGAACTTCATTTCATAACAGGCTCGGAGAAGAAGCATTGACCAAAGCGTTTCATTGTATCTAAGGTCATTAGGTGAATCATATCTTGTCTTACAAGATGATAACTGAAATTAGTGTTATTTCTGAAGTGCTAGTTCAAGTAATGTCTACCGAATTTGCTGCGTGGTCAGTGTGATCATCACATTCGTGAAATGTGAAGTTAGTGAAGCTAAAAGTAAAGTAGAACGGATCAGCGTCTCACTTAGCTGTTTCATATTGATATTAACTACCCATTTACACTTGAAAATATGAGGGAAATTATCTCATCTGATAAGTTCTATCTTGTACTAAATTAACAGCCTTTATCCCCAATATTGACCGAAGGGATCTAAGAATTTCTTTCGAAGAAATCCGGACCCAAAGTGAACAAACCTCCTCCAAACAATAAACTAAACACTGAAGTTACGCATAAAATCTAAAACACAAGATTTATCTGCAATATGGCTCTATAGCAATTAACAGTATTGGCTAATAAAATACAGACCTCGAATCGTGAGGTATCTGAGGGTTTAGCGCCATCAGAGCACTTCACAGAGTGTATCAACCGTAAAGACATCGAAGTTGTGTCCAAGTGACTAGGATGGATTATGAAAGACTTACATAGGTTGCCAAAATGAAGTGAAGACACGAGATAAACAAATGTTTAAGGTAAAATGCATCATTAAGGAACAACGAAAGAAATTCCAACACCATCGTGGACTTGGAAGGATACCAGTTACATGGAAAATGAACTATACTACTGAACTTTTTTTAAGTAGTATAAAACCAAAAGGAAATATATACGTACGTATTTGTATATATATGCATGTAAAAAGTTTGTTTCCTTGACACTCGGCGGTAAGACATACCAGCTTATAAAGGTTATATTGGTTTTGGTAGCCAGGAAAGTTTTTCTCCAGCCTAATTCCAGCAGGCTAGTTATTGCTTCTCTGGTAATGTTGCATCAGTACTGTAGACTCATACATTAAGTTTTCCTAAAGACTCGATTTATGTTTGTTTTCAGTGTTTGATTCATCAAGCACTTTTTGATTAATCGGTTAGGGTATCTACCATCCCTTAGAATAATTTATATTCTGAGAGGATTATGTTTTTTAGATATTTAAAGGGATAAAACCTGGGAAGAGACAATCGCATGTGTTTGCAAATATCTATCTGATTTTCAATAATCCAGTGGCAAGCTAGTTACCTACATCAAAACTTCAAAGAAAAAGTTTGATTCATTGCTTTATGAGGTTCTCATGAGATCAACCAAACCGATGCAAAGTTTTTCACTACCCTCTATCGTATAGCATCTGCCCCCATTTTTATAAAAGTAAAAATTTTCAGTCTTTAAAATATAACCTTTACTTGAAAGGGGAGAGAGTACTGATCTTCACATGGAAAAATATGAAAAAAAGTGTATAAATCATCCCCACCTGCCATATATATAGTTAGCTGGTATGATGTTCTTTCTTATCCAGAAGAGCGTATTTTCAATGGGAGAAACATTCTCCATACTTCACTTCGAATAAGCCTGCTGATGATTAATTTCAGTGATCTCACATCAACAACAAGACACAAAAGACGTCAGAATCATGTGAATTTTTTACAGCTGATACAAGATTGATCATGACTTTGGCTGAAACCTCCTCTGAAACAAACAATTTTTGCATAAACCCCTAAAATGAATGATTACCCAGTAGTGGCTACAGACTGACTTCAAGATGGAATTGCTAAAGTTCTAGTAGAAGGTTATAACCGATCGAATCAACCAAGATGGATGATGGTAATGCTTTACCACGAATTTACAGAAGTTTCAAAAGGCATATCATTGATTTTCAACCCTGTGACTGGGTGGTAATGTGCTTTCTTTGATGCCTCTTGATTTCCAGTCTCATCACACATGGAATCTCAATATTTTTCTGGCTGATACATCTCAAAGTAAAACGAAACAGCTGTTCAGCACTTACTGTTTCTTGATGGTTCTTTGCGCAATATCGATCCGGGATGAAAACTCACTTCAAATTTTCTGTGTCGTTTGCTGAGTGCAGTTTATTCAATAGTTAATAAAAACAGTAATCATAACATATCCTAAGAAGAACAACAAACCAAATAACATGATAGCGTTGTAAGTGATTTCCAGGAAAGCGATTAGGACTCATCACAGAATAAGAAGTCTTCCACCTACCTAGGCAGCATCGTTTCGCCACAGACGAGGATGTCAAAACCAGGATCGGAAAAGCAATACAGGTTTTCATTAATCTGAAATCAGTGTGGAGATCTACTGCACTCAGCACAAAGAACAAGATTCGGATTTTCAATACCAATTCGATCAAGTCAGTGCTGCTATGTGATGGTTCAGAAAATTGGCGTTTTACGAAAGGGATTTCCAATAAACTACAGACATTCATCAACAGCTGTCTACGCACACACCATACTGAAGATCAGATGAGATGGCCAGAAAGAATAAGTAACAAGGAACTCTAACCAGGTAATGAACCAACCAAGAACCTGTCGCCCAATAAATGTGCAGAAGGAAGTGGAGATGGGTATGCACTGAGAGAACCACTCAGAAATATCACTCGAATTGGGCTTCCAACGGTGACATGGAGGAGCTGGTGTGAGGAAGAAATGAAAGCTTGTGGGCAGTCATGGAGCGAGGTTGAAAAGACTGCAGAGAACAGATTGTAGCGGAGAAGTGCTACTGAAGCTATATGTTCCACTAGGAACCCAAGGGAGAAATAAAATATAAAAATAATACAGAGAGAGAAACAGATATACAGATTACTTTCATGAATCTGTCACTTCTGTGCAACTAAAGGAAAAACTAATCCTTTCTATCCACGGATTTATATTATATTGGTTATATTTGGTCAAAAGTTTATGTCATTTAGTCTCATGGTCTTCCGCAACTCTCTCGGAAAGGTTTTATTAATCATAATATGCTGATCTGATATATATATATATATATATATATACATTCGGTAACAGGGTCGTGATACATAAACTAGCTGCGTCAGCATTTCTTTCGGTTAGTCTCAGCCAATCACATAAAAGCTATTCGGATGATAGCTAGACGACAGATTAGAGTAAATTTAGTGTATTTCATTACAATCCACTTTCACATAAACAGATTAATTCCATTTTCATTGATTTATTAGATTGATCATACAGTACAACAACATTGTTTACTAAATCACCTTTCGAAAACAATTCCTTCTCCATTGTCACATCAAGATAACTGCACAACTCACACATCCTTCACATAGTCACGATTTCCGTAACCTCACAGTAAGATTTTCCATTTATCCAGAACATGTGTTGAGTCATTTTTGTAGCTGCATATATCATGGTTGATTCGATAAACGGAGATTCAGTTACCAATCTCTCCCTATAGCCCAATATCCTTGTTTTAAGCATTTTAACCCTGTCTCATTCCATTGTGTGCTTCTGTGTAATCATATCCACAGATATGGAAGAATATTTTTCTAAACTCCTCACCTTACTTGAACCTACCAATTTTCACCTTTCCAGATTTTTTGCTCGGAAAGTCAGCCTAACTGAATATGGTCGACTACTTTCATCTATGTATTTGAATTCATAGGAGTTGTCAGGGATTTGGTAAACTAAATTATTCTGCTCAATTGGATGAATAGGATCTTTTAATCTAGCAAGCTTATTTCTGAGTGAGTTATTAGATTTAAATACTACAGTAATCACAGACAGGTTTATTGAGAATTGTAGGTAATGTTTTTGAGGTGTCATTTTTGTTTGGTAATACTGTGGAAGTTTTGAATTCTCTCTTCACACTATTGTCAATACCATTATTGACATTATTGTGACCAGTATGAATACCTGTGTTACGATTTCTGAGGAATCTTTCAATTAATTTGGGAGGGTAATCGTTGATGAATGAGGTAACTTCATTTTGTCTGGTTTCTTGTCTTAGATCTTCTGTGTAATCAATAAGCTTTTTCGCCCTGTCACTTAAACACTCTGCTAAGCCAACTTTAATTAACACAGAGTGAGACGATTTGAAGTCTGAGTAACGATCTGAATGTGAAGATTTTCTGTAGACATTAGTGTCTAAACCTCCATCTTGTTTCTGTTTTATTCTACAATCCAACATAGAGAATTCCCATTTTTTACTTTCTAATTCACAGGAGAATTAGATTGCTTTGACCACTGTATTTAAAGGTGTGAAGGAATTATGTATATGCTCCGATTTCAACGCCGTAAACGTGTCGTCTGCATATCCAAACCGTATTCTTGGAGCCGGACTAAATGTTCCTACACCCATCCCTTCTCAACTATCCATAAATATGTCTGCCACAATACGGAATATAAGTGATCCCATGAAAATTCCTTTCGTTTGTTTGTATATTTTATTCTAAAACTTAGAGATTGTGGAGGTTAGGCGTAGTTGTACTCCCAGCATGATTGCATCTTCTGGTACCTTAGTTGGTAGTACAATCTCATAGTCATTGTTGAAATCATTTCTAACTGCTTCCGCAGCCAGGCCAATAGGTATATTGGTATACAAACTAACTATAATAAAACTAACCATTTTTTAATTGTCATATAAATGTATATCATTCAATCTATGCTTCAAGTCATAAGAGTTAGTAAGTATTGATTTAGAACGGCTTCAAACTGTACCTAGTATCATCTCTTAATATTTAGATAAGTCATATATAGAAGTGTTTCTGAAGCCTACTGAGGATCTGATGGGATAACCTGGCGTAAGAATTTTAATAGCACTATATATCCTACTGCGATTATTAGTTTTCGGCATTAAATTAAATCATTTAGGCTCACATAGAAACGGCTTCATTCGGCGAATTAGATCCACCTTGCTTTTTTAACTTTATTCATAATAGTGTTTATCGGCTACTTAATTTCTTCGATGGTCGTGTATATATACATTTCTTGACTTTCTGAATATAATCAGACTTGTTTAACACTACTGTTCAGTTGCATTTGTCCGATTTATCAATTACTATATTGTTGTCATTTTGAAGGTTCTTCAAAACTTCTTTTTTCTGCTATCGGTAAATTCTGTTTTGCTTTCTTCTATCGCTTAAGTGTTAGAATATATTTTGCTAGTACCTCATCTACTACTGCTATATCTACAGAACATAATACTATTTCTGGCATGATATTTTCAAGTTTCAATTATATAACTGTTATACTGAAGTTAAATCCCCTCTTCATCACACTTACTTCTGTTACGCTTAGTCAAAGTAATCCAATTCACCTATGAATTAGAACTCATTACTTCTATCCAGCTTTAGTTACAATAAAATTTACTTTCATTCAATGTTGTATGGTAACATTAATATTTTAAAAGGCGACTAATGAAATTCTAATATCATGTAGAATAACCAATAGAGACATTATTAAGCATATGTGTAAGTAATTTATGAGAACTAAATTTGCAAGTGTCTAGAAAGATCATCCTGGTTACTACTTAAATAACCAAATGAGGTTATTTTAGGTCTAAAGTTGACTTTTGTCCTAAAATAGATAAATTTCAATTCAATATATCTTAGTAGTTGTTAAGGCACCATTTAGAATCTCTCCATTTTGTCTGAAGGATACACTTCAGTGACTCTAAATGGTTATGACTGACACCTGAATAACTTTGATTGATGAAAGTTCATGAGTTACTTACTCACTAACCACACTGTGGTTTCACAACACATTTTGTCGAATCAATCAAGTATTCATTGCTTCCCACTAACTCTTTTAGCTCACCTGTATCGTATTACACCGGCTTAAACGCTACTTTCTACACCATGAAATACAATAATTTTAGAAAACCTTTTAGAGATTTTTGGGGAGCGGCTGATTTCAAAATGGTATTTATCATTGACTGACGTCAGTTGGAGGACTTTTGAAAACATTGGACCATTAGACATCTGTTTCATCTTGGCATGCAACGGATCCGTAGTGCACACTTACTAACTTGACAGGGACCGAACCGAGGATCACCAGGTATTGTGATAGGCATATCAACTACCAACAGCTCACATTTTCCTACTTCCGCAGAAGTGCAATTTAGTGTGAACATCATCTCCCTGCTATCAGTGATTACCTGACCCATAGGTCACGACTTTCTATAAGAACTTCAATGAATCCATCTTGAAGCCTGTCACTAATGAGCAGTAGACAGTAATCTAGTTTAAAGGTTTGTGTGTACTGAGCACTTGGTTTGGTAAAATCAATGGAAAAGAACCTGCGAGGAGTGGATAGCTTCGAGATGAATTTGCCGAAGACCTGTCGCTCACGAACTCACCAGTGGTGGAAGTAGGAAAATGTGAACTATTGGATTCCGACCTAGTGACTGAATAGTTGATGCGCTCACTATAATACTTAGTTGCTCTAGGTTTGATCCCTATTGAGGTCGCTGCTGCGCGAAAACCGAAGAATTGCATAGTGGAAGGAAATATTTGTTATGCGCTCCCACGTTTTCAGTGATCCTCCAAATTATGTCAATTCCTAACGAATGCGAACTAGATAAGTAAAATTTACTTGGTTGTGGCTAGCAGAGGAATCCACCACGTGCGTTTCGTCCTGATTGAGACTCGTCAACTGCATGAACCTGCACCCCAGTGTGGAGTGATGTTGTTCCCACTGAGACTAGAACTTCATATCCATCGCTTCAAACGCCAAAGCACTATCCACTAGGCCTATGCTAGCCAAAATTAAATAAAATATCGTAAAAAATATTCAGGCAATATCCAGGCATCCACGTAGGAGCTTTTTTGTCAATAAAGGTCGAACAATTCGGTGCAGTATAACAAACGAGAATTACAAGCATATCAACAAATAGATACATATGGTTTAAAAGTCTAGACAAGACTTTTTATTGAATATCCAGCAGGCAGAGGCACTAAAGTACCCTCATAATTGAAAATATCATATTTAAAATTCACTCAATGCAGAATAGAGTCTGTAATTTATTATTCCATATTGGAATCATAAAATAAATATGGAATTACTTAGTACAATAAAGTCTAAAATGCCACTGATTGGATATAAAATTTTGTAATAAATACATCTAATGACAATTAGTGTAAACTATTATTATTACTATGGTGCCCGACTACATCCGTTAACGTTAAATACAAATTGTAAAAATTATATAATAGAACAGGTAAATTAATTTATTGGCAAGCTTAATGATGAATAAAGTTAGTCGAATTGTACAGTATTATTAAACACTTTATCAGAATGATAACCAGACTATGGATTGACGCTTAATCGCTTAAAGTAGAATCATAAACTTGATATGAAAACAGACAGCATCACGAGGTTTTCGAGTATATGAGGCTGATTTTTTAGATTGTGATTAAATAATTGGACGCCTAATAAGTGAACAGGAAAATCACAAAGAAGACAGTCTAATCAGCAACGACGACATACAAGCTATAATATCAGACCATGCTATGCGCGTTGCACAAGATGTGGCTGTCGTAGCTCAGTGGATGATGCTTTGGCGTTTGTAGTGGTTGGTCATGGGATAAAGTTTCGGTGGGAACAACACTGCTCACTAGGATGCAGTTACATCCGGCTGAAGAGTCCCAAACAGGACGAAACATGAGTACGGGATTTCAATTTCATTCACTATCTATCGATAATATCATAAACTGAAAATACTGATAATAATGAAGCATCTGCACAGGAGACCATATGCCTGCCAGCATTGGCCGTTATATTCGGTCCAATGATGGAAGCATATAAGCTACAACATAAAAATGGTGAAATGTTGCTGTCCAAATATCAGTTAAGTGATGTGTGCAACCTTACCTAATACTATAACTTGTATTAATTTCTTCGCCTGTCTGTCTGTCTAATCTTTAGCGCTGAACACTAACCGAAGTTTATCAGTGGTCACTGAAGTAAGTGATGCAATGCTACACTGCTCTGTGGTATATGTTAATAGTCAATTGGTAGAAAGTTGGGCTTGACTTCGGATAATTCAAAACGCTTAGTTACCTAACATAATCAGTTTTTACAATTATACCTTTTGTTTAATTTTTAACAATCAGTAGATGGATGATAACCTTCAGCAGGTAGTGTTATTCACTGCACTAACAAAAATCAGCAGTGAAATACAAACCTATCAGTCAGACTAAGTGATATGACTATTGAGTGAAATAGATTTTAGTCTCTGACAAGCGGAAACAGTTGACGGTGAGTCGTAGTAATGAGTTTCGTAAATGTAGATAGTTCTAGGTAGGGAATAGTAGCAAATTGGAAAGCGAATTCACAACTACGCTCCTTTAAGGCAAAACCACTGTATGCGTAAATGGTATAAACTTCCTTCTCGGTTGCGAAAATACGTCATTGGTTGAGAGAATTGCCGTGTTACGAAAAGCAGTTCCAACAAACTGCACACATACATCACATCAACAGCTGCAGTCTACGCTTGCTCACTGACACACTGACACTGAAGATCAGATCAGATGAGAAGGCGAGAAAGCATAAGCAAGAAGGAACTCTGGTCTGACAACGAACCAACCAACCGAGAACCCATCACCCATCAACTATGCGGAAGAAGAAGGTGGAGATGGATTGGATTGGTTTGGATGTACACTGGGAAGACCATTCGGAGACATCACGGGCCAGGCCAAGCCTTCGAGTGGAAGCCGAATGGGAAATGACGAGTTGGGCGTCCCAGCTGAGGGTGATGTGGAGGAGGTGGTGTGAGGAAGAAATGCAAGCTTGTGGGCAGTCATGGAGCCAGGTTAAAAAAAAATACTGTAGAGAAGTGAGTGAAATGACGATGTGTTACTGAATTCCTGTATTCCACTAAGAACCCAAGGGACAAATAACAATGATATAAAATGAAAAATAACACATTCTAAAATAAATGAACTATAATTTGATTGTTACAACTTACAATTTTTAAACTTTGGATGTTGACTAACTGAAATTGTTTTGTATAGGATGTAGTCACTAAGTTGAGGATCTGAACACCAAGATTAACCTTGGATGCCATTAGAAGGTTGAAAGCTTGTAGCTTCCAGATGATTTCATAAGACAAAACAGACCCCACAAACTAACGGATTTATGCTTCTACCTTCTAAGAAGTATGTCATGGAAATGGTAACTAGACTGTTGAAGTCCACTGGAATCTTTGTGAATCATAGGTTTACTAAATATCTACTCTCTGTAATTAGTATATCGAAAGGCGTAAAAAAATGAGATACAGCCATCTCTATTAAAGCACCAATACGTGCTTAAGTATCATTTTAATGCAAGTGGTCAATTCTAAACTTTGTCAGATGAATATATAGTCACCAGAAGTATTGAAACTGGCACGGAAAGCACGGAAAGTAACTGTAAGATAACAAATCAAGCCAGTAAGACAGTTAATGAAAATACCTTCTTAGGCGATGATAGTAAAACTGAAGTGTTAACTACACACTATTTAACCGCTTGTATAAGTGTTCTCATAACTGACGGCCAATTTGATTTTATACTGACAATATTGTTTAGAATGTAGACAATGGCTTCATAATTAAACTATCTCACAGAGCAAAGTGAGAATCATATAGAATTTTTTTAAATATACACAATTTTATTATATTCATATACAGAGAAAATAAGATCATATAAATAAAAGGGGGAACAAATGTATTCATAAACATATGTGGTTGACTAACTGTATATTTTTCTGGTTAAGTATTTAAAATAAAAGATTATCAGTTTTCATTGTATAATAGAAATTGGAAGACTAATAGTAACACTAATAATAATTACATAATGTACAGACATATTAAACTGAATTCTGATTAACTTCATATTGTAGTAAATATTCTTTCAATATAAGCAACTCTTTACGTTGATTCTCAGCCAATGATGTCTAAAAGGATTAGTTTTAAAACAAAATACAACATGATTTAGACTATGAAGAAGTTAGACAAAGGAAGAAAACATTAAAAAGTAATATTACCTTATAAACATTACACAATGATGAACAGTTGGAAAACCTTAGTTTAAGACAACTATTTCTTAAAGGCGGATTACAATTCATGACTTCAATGCCAGTGTCTAGTAGGTAGGATGTTTTGACTTCATGCTATATATACATATATAAATATATATATATATATATATATATATATATATCTTTAGTGAAAATTTTGATTGAACCGCAATCATCTTTTACGCAATCCGAAAACACTGAATTCATTAGCTTGGTTAAACGTTATGAGTGTTATCATACCAGCTCTCGAAACTATTATTATTATCATTTATCATTTGTCCTTTGGGTTCCTAATAGAACATAGGGATTTAGTAGCACATCTGCAGTATACTCCTCTCTCTGTAAACTTTTGAACCTGGTTCCACGACAGCCCAGAAGCTCTCATTTCCCAATCACACAATCTCTTCCATGCCACCCTCACCTCAGACGCCCAACTCGTCGTTTCACATCTGCGTTTCACTCGAGTGACTGGCCTGATGCGTAATATCCACAGTCAAACTTCTCAGTGTATATCCAATCCAATCCATCTCCACTACCTTCTGCATATTTGTTGAGTGATCGGTTCTCCGTTGGTTTGTTGACAGCCAGCCAGTCAGAGTTCCTTCTTGCTTATTCCCATTATTCTGGCCATCTGAGCTTCAGTATTGAGCCAGAGTAGGCAGTTGTTGATGAATGTGTGTAGTTTGTTGAAAATGCCTTTCGTAACACGCCAAGTCTCTGAACCATCACATAGAAGCAATAACTTGATTGAGATTAGTGTTGCGAATCCGGATGTTGTTCACGCTTTATGCAGAAGATCTCCACACTAGTTTTAGGTTAATGAAAGCCTGTCTTTCCGATGCTGGCTGCTTTGACGTCCTCGTCTGTGCTGCCACCTGTAGTTGAGACGATGCTGACTAGCCAGATAGGTGTAAAAGGCTACTTCCTTTAAGTTTCTCCCGTTGATGCTGATTGGAGCTTATTGTTGTTGTTGGTTGAGTATCCTCATCACCTCTGTCTTCTCTTTGTTCACTTGAAGTCCTATCTTCGCTGCCCTGCCTCTTCTGTCAACTTGTTGGTTTTCGCCTGCAGACCTCCATATTATTCACTGTTGACTAGTTGTGGGACTGGTTTAAAGAATTGAAGATTTGGTCAGTGTATTATGGATAGGATCTGAAAGATTATGCAACTTAGTGGCTGAAAATGATCTTAGATATAACTTATAAATGAAACTAATGATGATCATGTTACAGGGGTTTCTTGCTTCTTCTATGATCGAAAAGTCTAAGTAAAATAAACATTAGTGGTGGTTTGATGTTCTTTGAAAAATGTGTAGCATTTTGAATCCTACACGAATGTTTAACCCTAACAAAGATTCTCTAGCAGTGTGACTGAATGAAATTCAATTTTGAAGAGGTCAAGGTGTGACAAATATCTCTTTTCCAACTTATAACTGGTCAACACTCATGTATTAACAAAAACTCTATCTAAACACCTGCTTAATATCCGAATATACTTCACTTCTTTCTGAAGTTTTTACTTGAGGATATCATCAAGCCTAGTGATGAAATGTCCTCTACAAGTCGTTAGAGATCACACGATGCCAAACCACTATCATTCTCATCTTGAGCTACAAATCTTCTCCATCATTTCGGAGCAAGTAAAGATTCTTTGAATTTGTCTTTCGAACTACCATGTCAACAAACCATTTTAATCCTTATTTCTTTTTCTGTTTTGCTTTCTTTCTTCCGTCCAGTTTTTACCTTCAGTTTAGTCATGAAGGATTTCGTCCCACTGCAATGTGAATCCCCCAAAAAGATATCCCCGTTCATTTTCATAATCACACTGATTGTCTAGTCAAGTCTTCTCGTCTCGATGAAAATCGATGCGACTATCAGTATTATTATTAGTAATGTTCCCTTGGGTTCCTAGTGGAACATACCGCTTAAGTAGCACGTCTCTATTTCACTCCCTTCTCTTCAGTCTTTTGGACCTCATTGTACTACTGCCCACAAGCTTTCATCTCTTCCTCACATCATCTCCATATCACCGCCTCGGACGCTGAACTTGTCGTTTCCCATTTCGATTTCACTCTGTGGCCTGGCCCGGCTCATGATGTCCCAATCGGCCTTCTCAGTGTATGCCCAATCCACCTCCACTTTCTTCTCCTGCATATTTGTTGGGAGATACGTTGTTGGTTGGTTCGTTGTCAGGCCAGAGTTCCTTCTTGCTTATTATTTCTGGTCATCTGATCTTCAGTATCGAGTGAGTGAGCGTAGACGGCATCTGTTGATGAATGTCTGTAGTTTGTTGGAAATGCTTTTCGTGATGCACCAAGTTGCTGAAGCATATAGAAGCACTGACTTAACTAAGATTAGTGTTGAAAATCCGGAATTTGTTCTCACCTAGGTAACTAGTTCATTAGTTGGTAGCCGGTCCTAAGCCCGAATAAATAAGGTAAGGTTTGGCATAGGGCTAGCAACCCTACCCCATAAAACCAATCTAACCGCTAAAGAAACTTTACACATAGATCAGTTTATTATTAGCAGTACATCCCAGTTCTCTTAACCCGTATCTCATTCATTTCGTTTTATTGGAAACATAGCGTCACCCTGAACCCTATCATGAGTTTTCCTTCTTCCGTGTGTTCTGAATCCGTTTTCCTTATTCAATGTCCATTTGAAACCATCCACAATCACATTCATTTCATGTTCATATTCGCTATATGTCAACATCCAAGTCATTCCAACCTGGACAGAATTAAAAGTATACTAATTACCGTTATTAGTTGCTTGATGCTGTCTAGCAGAGGAATCCAGGATTGGGTTTCGTCCTGGTTTGGACTCATCAACTGGATGTACCTGCACCTCAGTAAGTGATGGTATTCTCACTGAGATTCGGACCTAGTATGCATCATTTTAACCGCCAAAGGATTATTCACTAGAACAATGAAGTGTGGTTGCCACGGTAAGCCATATAACAGTAAATATTCATGGTGTATCCAGGTATCCATATAGGAGCTCATGTCCCAGCAGATATCGATCATTTCCATCCAATCTAACAACGGGAAATTACAATTATCAACCAATAATAATCTAATTACATTGCCTAACATGAATGTGATTTCACATAAAGCGTATTCAACGCAAACTTGTCCAGCATTGAAAACTGTCATTCTAGAACTACTGGAACTAAAGAGGATTTATTGAAAAGAATATTCTGTATGCCTGTAGAAAGAGAGACAAAATCAATGTCGAACCTCATACACAAGTGGATAGGTTCAGTTTGTCACATTTTACATTAGTATACGAAGAATGTGTGGATAGAAAAAGAGTGATATCAACGTGGACAAAATTGTGTCAGAGAATAAGCCACTTGAAGGTAGAGGCTAGTGTGAATATTCAAGCTTTACAAGACGTCAAGGAGTGAGTGCATTTGCACCATTGAGACCGATTTCTAGCCACGTCACCAACAGTCAGTCCTCAACCTCTCATTCTTATCGTCTCGAGGACCGCATCCAGGCAGTTTATATCTCTCCATATGATTAAGACCAACAGACAGGAATTTCATGGGCTGGTACCTTGTTCGACCATTATGAGCCTACTTTCAACTTGATTCTACTTCCCCTAAGATGATACATATGGTCTTTTAATAAAAAATATCACTAGAAAATAATTTTTTCTACCTACCAGTATGTTATCCCATCTCTCTGTAAATTGTTCCAAAGCATCAACCAATGTTATCATGTTGGTCCTGTAGTTCAAAAAAAAGGAAAACAAAATGAACAATAGTTCCATATTAGATTTGTTTATTTGATATAAAGCGCACAGTGATACAGTATTATTTACTTGATTACGTTTCGAGCATAAATTATTGCTCATAATCATATCAATGTAATCACACTTCTTTCGACATCTGATTTTATAGTCCTGTCACCTGATCTCTCTTTGTTTTTTTGTTTTTTGATTGGTAGTAAAGTTTTCCATATCTCTGGTATAGGTGTTGCGTCATTCCTATTACATGTGTTGGGTGTGGATTCGATGAACAAAGATTCAGTAATTAATCTCTCTCTCCACCTAGCTATATTAGACTTAAGTACAGTGGTTTTGTCCCATCCTATTGTGTGGTTGTGTGTTAATGAATGTAATGCAATGGCTGAGTGTTTTTCTAGGTTATTGATCTTATTGGGGTCTGTCGTTCTATGTTTAGCTAAATTCCTATGTTCTGTTAATCTAACTGACCCCGACCGGCTAGTTTGACCTATGTATTTGACTTCACAGTCATTACATGGAATTTGGTAGATTATATTATTTTGCTTAATTGGTTCTATCGGATCTTTTAGCCGACACAGCTTACCTCTAAGTGAGTTTGTTGGTTTAAATGCCACCCTAATTCCAACCTTGTTGAGAATCCTACGTATGGTTTCTGATGTTCCTTCCTTGTATGGTATCACAATAGAGGTGCTGATTTCCTTTCTACTTATGTTGTCACTATTATTTGTATTTGTATTAGTGTTATTATTTTGCTTCTTATGCGTCCGTGTGAATTTCTTAATAAAATGATGGGGATAATTATTAGTTATTAACGCTTCTTTTATGTGTTTCAATTCCTTATTTAAGTCCTTACAATGACTAGTGAGTTTCTCAGCTCTGTTATTTAGACATTTGACTAAACCCGCTTTAACTGACACTGGATGAGATGACTTGAAGTCTAGATACCTGTTAGAATGTGTTGGTTTTCTGTAGACGGTAGTATCTAAACCACCATCTATCCTTCGTTTTATTCTGCAATCCAACATAGGTAATTCTCCTTGTTCATTTTCTACTTCGTAGGTGAATTGGATTGCGTTAACTACTGAGTTTATGTGTGTCAAGAAACTGTCGATATGTTCCGATTTCAACACTGTAAATGTGTCATCTACATATCGCCACCATATCTTAGGTGTCGGATTATATGTTCGTAAAGCCATATCTTCCCAACTATCCATAAATATATCTGCTACTATAGGGGATATTGGTGATCCCATTGCTACTCCTTCTGTTTGTCTGTATATCTTTCCCATGAATGAACAATAACGCCTAGTATGTGTGCAACCGCAGGAACGAACATTGTTGAAAGTTTTTTCGTGATAAGAACACACAGTATGGTTGAAAGTTAATCATTCTAAAAAAATTCATCTTTAAATGAACCAAATAAAAAATGAGTCCTTTCCTGACAAAGAAGGCCTATTTGGATTTTATTGCAGATATTAACAGAAGGACTTCGTTTTTTTTCCAATATAGTAGAACTTTTCTACGGAATAAGGAAGGTGCGCCCTAATTCGATGCCATGTTTCTATAACCCTTCAGATAAATGTATGATGAAGAGATTACCAGTTGATAGTGAGTGATGTTGTATCACAGTTAGAAAAACTGTAGATTAGCACTTGATAATAAGCACTTACCACGATTACCTCCCAGTCTTACGAATGTCTAGTTGGTCTCATAATGAATTTCTTTACTGTAAACTTCATATCAGATCTGTTGCCATACAATACAATGAAAAAGTATTGTTAAATTCATAACCTCTGGAATAAAACCCAATGATCATATTCATGTCAATATATATTGACTGGTCATGGCAGTGCAACCAATTTCATGTTGTCTAGTCCTGAAGGCAGACCGAATCCTATCGATCATATTTGAAATGTGCCAACCAAGCTAGGAAGCTCAGCATTGCGGTGCACAATAATAGATGATAGTTGGTTGGAAGCAATCGGCAGGAAGCCCTGCTTGACCTAGATTTCGTGCTTTTTGACACTTGTCAGAAAGGCGTATCTGCAAACTCGACGCAACTGATGTCCCTCCTGAGGTTCGAACCCGCGTCGCCCAGTGTTGTAGTCAGCGACTTTATAAATGAGCTATTCGGTCCGAGATCCGCATCCTGTAGGACTGGCTTACATGTATTGATTTGTCCTACAGGAGGTAAATCGCGGACCGAATAGCTCATTGATAAAGACGCTGACTGCAACACTGGGTGATGCGGGTTCGGATCTCAGGTGGACATCAATTCCGTTGGGGTTGCAGATACGCCTTGCTGACGGGTGTCAAAAAGCACGAAACCTAGGTCCAGGGCTTTCTGACAAACCAGGGCTTCTTGCCGATTGCCTCCAACCAACTAACATTTACTCATGTTAGTATGATCACAAAACTTCTGACATCAGATTCTTATACCTTTATTATCTGTCATCCAGAAAGATAATGTTGCTAAGATGCCTTTAAACCTTAGACTGAATTTCAAAGGTGATATTGCCTTTAATATCCTAACACATCAGTTAATTAGATCAGTTGTATGGATATTCATTACAAGCAGTTTAACTGCTTCTGTGCAGCCACTTACTCAGGCTATACTCAAAGGGTTCTATTGAAGCATGCTTGTAGACATGTACCAGCTTGGTTAAGCAAATGAATGACAAAATGTGTCAGTAGTGCAATTCTCTCGCATCCAGTATATACAAGACATCACATCAAGACAGATCACGCCTTTTCTAATACAAATAGTATTCAGTGTATTCTTATCAAAGGTGCACCATTACACATCTTATCCACAACGGAAGCCATAGACACCAATACAAGAGTATAACTCGTTATAGAATGACTTCTTTACCCTTAGTAAATGAACACTATTCATTTATGTCTCAGATGTATGTAAATGAATCATTATCTTTGAGTTTTGTCTCCTTATTTAGTAATTGTTGTGTCAATATTGACCTCATTGTACAACTAACACATTAGACTGATTACTGTTTCACCTGATTGATGAAAACTTACATCCATTTGATTCGATCTCCATTCATTCATGCATAACACTGTGTTCCAACACTGAAATAAATGTACACTATGCTTAACTTTGTCTATTATAGTTCACCTATTCTCATGAATTTATAACTGTAAAACCTGCAGAAAAAGATTACTGAAAATAATTGTTCACTCAAATTATTCTTGTTCTAAATTTCACAAATATTTTCAATGAATAATTTTAGCAATTAAGTATTCCCACTAAAACAAGTCGATTAAAATGAATTCATGTATACATTACAAAAGGGAACATTACCTTATCATATTATGATATTTTTTCCTTGAGTTCCTATTGAAACATAGGGCTTCAGTACCATGCCTTGATTGCACTCTCTTCACTGAAGTATTTGTATTCTCGCTCCACCACTGCCCACAAGCTCTCATTTCCCAATCACACAATCTCCTCCATGTCACCCTCACCTCCGACACCCAACTCATCGTTTCACATCTGCGTTTCACTTGAGTGACTGGCCTGATGCGTAATGTCCACAGTCAAACTTCTCAGTGTATATCCAATCCAATCCATCTCCACTACCTTCTGCATATTTGTTGAGTGATCGGTTCTCCGTTGGTTTGTTGACAGCCAGCCAGTCAGAGTTCCTTCTTGCTTATTCCCATTATTCTGGCCATCTGAGCTTCAGTAATGAGCCAGAGTAGGCAGTTGTTGATGAATGTGTGTAGTTTGTTGGAAATACTTTTCGTAACGCGCCAAGTTTCCTAACCATCACATAGAAGCAATGACTTGATTGAGATTAGTGTTGAAAATCCGGATGTTGTTCACGCTTTATGCTGAGTGCAGTGCAGAAGATCTCCACACTGGCTTCACACTGCTTTGACGTCCTCGTCTGTGCTGCCACCTGTAGTTGAAACGATGCTGACTAGCCAGGTAGGTATAAAAGGCTACTTCCTTTAAGTTTCTCCCGTTGATGGTGATTGGGGCTTGTTGTTGTTGTTGGTTGGGTATCTTCATCACCTCTGTCTTTTCTACGTTCACCTGAAGAGAGTCTCATCTTCACTTCTCTCCCTCTCCTGTCAACTTGTTAGTTTTCGACTGTAGATCTTCGAGTTTGTGTGACATCAGACACAAGTCATCGCTGGAGAAATCCAAATCTTCTTCTGTGGTCTTTTCATCTGTCCAGCCAACATATCCTCCTCTTCTCCCTTCTCACTGTTTGTTGCATGATCCAGTTCAGTAGACCACAATCAGGAATATTATGGGTGATAGTAGATAACCTTGTTTCACTCCTGTCTTCACTTCAGTTCAAAGGCATCACTGAGCTTCCCATTGTGAAGTACTTGGCATGTGGCGTCTTCATATAGTTGTTGAATGCGATTGATAAAGGTTTGTGATATTCCGTAGTGCTGAAGCAACTGCCTGCTAAATTACTTCTATGTCGAAGCTGTTGAAGGCCTTTTCGAACTCGATGAAGTTGAGGTAGAGATCCAGTTGAATGCCATTCTATGCTGTGTTCTATGATGATGCATAGTGTAGCGTTGCAATTTGATCCTCAATGATTTATACTTCTTGAATCTAGCATGTCCCAATCATATGACTTCATACACCAGTTTTTCCAAACCCAGTTTAGACTGGTCCTTTATTACCTTTCACTTGTAGCCGATTAGTTACACATTCCATACGTTTGTTTCATTTATAATACACATTGATCTAGTATTATTTACTTGATAACCACTTTTCAAGGATAAATTATCATTGCTCATATTTATATCACTATAATCACACTCCGCTTTCGACATTCGAGTTTTATAATCCTGTCACTTTACATTCTTTTGTTTTTAATGGTGATGAAATTTTCCGTATCTCTTGTTAAGGTGTTACGTCATTCTTATTACATGTGTTGGGTTTTGGTTGATTCAATGAACAAAAATTTAGTAATCAATCTCTATTTCAGCCTAATTGTCTTGGACTTGAGTAAGGTGGTTTCATTCCCCCCCCTGTATTGTGTGGTCGTGTGTTAATGCATGGATTGCAACAGCCGAGTTTCCTTCT
Organism: Heterobilharzia americana; assembly: GCA_944470555.2. Taxonomy (NCBI): domain Eukaryota; kingdom Metazoa; phylum Platyhelminthes; class Trematoda; order Strigeidida; family Schistosomatidae; genus Heterobilharzia; species Heterobilharzia americana. Next base: position 82,575,365 of record OX104130.1, on the reverse strand, counting down.
AGATTATTCATCTAATTGGGTCCTGTCATGTTATATTTAACTAAGTTCTTACGTCCCGCCATTCTAACTGACCCCAACCTGCTAGTTTGGCTTATGAACTTCACCCCTCAGTCATTACATGGAATTTGTTAGATTCGATTATTTTACTCAATGGCTTCCATCGGATCATTAAGCCAACCGACAAGGCTTATCTCCGAGTGAGTTTTTAGGTTTGAATATCATTCTAATTCCAGCTTTATTGAGGATCCTACATAAAGTTTTTAATGTACTTTCTTTATAGGGTAACACAACGAATTCTGTGAACTCCTTTCTAATTGTGTTGTTGATTACTGAATCTTTGTTCATCGGATCAACACGCAACATATGCAACATTTATACCAGAGATGTGGGAAATTTTACTACCAATAAAAACCAAGGATATTAGGTGGCAGGACTATCAGAATCAGATGTCGAAAGTGTTGTGTGATTACAGTGATATAATTATGAGCATCATTATGAACATCATTTACGACGGAAAAGAACTAGAAGACTTGGATTTCGCCGATGACTTATGCCTAATGTCACATAAACTTGAAGATCTGCAGGCAAAAACTAACAAGTTGACAGAAGAGGCAGCCAAGACGGGACTTCAGGTGAATATAGAGAAGACAGAAGTGATGAAGATACCGCACCACCACCATCAACAACAACAACAACAAACTCCAATCACCGTCAACGGGAGAAACTTGAAGGAAGTAACCTCCTTCACTTATCTAGGAAGCATTGTTTCAACTACAGGCGGGACGGACGAGGACGTGAAAGTCAGAATCGGAAAAGCAAGACAGGCGTTCATTAGCCTGAAACCAGTGTGGAGATCTTCTGCACTCAGCATCTGGAACAAGATACGGATTTTCAACACCAACGTCAAGTCAGTGCTCTTGTATGGCTCAGAGACTTGGCGCGTCACGAAAGGGATTTCCAATAAACTACAGACATTCATCAACAACTGCTTACGCTCGCTGCTGAAGATCAGATGGCCAGAAAAAATAAGCAACAAGGAACTCTGGGAACGAACCAACCAAGAAGCTATCACGCAACAAATATGCAGGAGGAAGTGGAGATGGATTGGCCATGCACTGAGAAGGCCGACTGAGGACATCACGCGTCAGGCCCTCGAGTGGAATCCCCATGGGAAGCGACGAGTTGGACGTCCGAGGGTGACATGGAGGAGGTCATGCGAGGAGGAAATGAGAGCTTCTGGGCTGTCGTGGAACCAGGTTCAAAAGATCTCAGAGAACAGAGGTCACTGGAGGCGTGCTACTGAAGCCCTATGTTCCACTAGGAACCCAAGGGACTAATAATAATAATAATAATTATGAGCAATGATAATTTATGCTCGAAACATGGTCATCATGTAAATAATACCTTATCGCTGTGTGTTATAAATCAAATCAACAAATCGAATATGGAATTAAATTCCAACACGGTGTCTAACTTTTACACCTATATTAATGTAGCTAATTAGCCCTACATTCAAAAAAGTACATCCAAGAAAGTCATTTTGCTAGTTTCATGATAAAAGAAGTATTTCAAAGTGAAATTCATCATGGACTGATATAGGCTGCAAAATCATTGATGAACTAAGAGCAAGGAATATGTTTTTCATCATGATAGATGGCTTATCAACAGTTCTAACACACTAGCCCACTTGGGTTCGAATCCAAGACTGTCACATTTCGTGATGAAAGCCCTACCGTTGAGTCAGTGGACTAGTTTGCCCACAGAGGTATATCAGATTCTGACTTGGACAAATTAAATGAATATGGAAATCTAAATATTTTCTACGTTATTGCTCTACAAGTTCTCCATTGGAATCGTTTTTCTTGTTCTTGCATAACGAATCAGTCAGCACTATCATCGTTGAAATAAGTGATTTAGAAAATTGTTACAGCTTGATCAACAACGTTTTCAATGACATCAAATTCAAAATGGAGAAACAGTCGAACAACCAAATACCATTCCTGAATGTTTTTTCCAGTAGGACAAAGGCTGGAATTCTGGAAACCAAAGTGTACAGAAAGACAACACACACTGAACAAATCCTCAACTACAATAACAACAACACAACATCACACAAAATCAGTTGCTTACAGACTCGATTCAAAAGAGAGTGAGAACACACTGCAGCACAACAACTTCATGGAGAAATGAGGAAAATTACTTGATGTCCACCATAAAGAAGAACGACTATCCACGAAACTCTATCAGGAAATGACTATCCCATGCATCATCACTTACATAGATATCGACAGAAATCAACAAATGCATCATACTACAATACATAAATAACACATATCAGATATCACAACAAGATTAATGAAACATCTCGGAAGTGGTGTGGCTCACAAACCAAGAAATCACCTACAAACACTATTATACAGAACAAATAATGCAACAACCATAGACGACAAACCGAGCATCATTTACAAAATCAACTGGAATAACTGTAGTCAATACTACATTGGACAGAGTGGTCACCCTCTTCACCTTCGTCATTTACATGAGCACCGATTAGCTACTAAACGTCACACATGACATCTCATCAGTCATTTCAGTGCAGGTGGATAACAACTATGCATATGAATTGGATGTGGACAGTGTAGAAATTCTGGATGGAGAGAGGAAACACGAATAATATCAGGGAGTTTCTGGAGGCTTGTCATTCAGATCAGTTAGTCAGACAGTCAGTCAGTGAGTCAGACAGTCAGTCAGTCAGCAACCGATAGATGTATAGACGTAGACCCAATCTATCAACAGATGAGAAAAATGAAAAGTGAGAGAAAGGTGAGAGGTGAAGAAGATGAAGAAGATGAAGAGCCGGCCAACATGCAAATGTATTCAGTGGATGACACAACAATCAAAGGAAGCAAGCAATGACGAACCAGTTTGTCAAGACAAGCTACTGAATGATTCATGGAGAGATATTGACAGTTCACTTCATAGTGAAGTAAGTGCTGATGATGTCTGTGTCTAGAAGAAGGACGATGAAAGCTGCATGATGGAACAACCCAGTTCAGAGAACACAATACGACTTAAATCAGTCAGTTTGAAATATCAATAAGTAGGAACTCACTGTTTATAGGGGTTATTGGACAACGTTTCTGTTAAATTCACATTATTGCCGGTTGTTCTACGCAGACAAGAAAGCCTATCCATTTGTTTAAAGTTATCTGGATTTGTAAATGACCGTGAGGTTTCTCTGCTTAGCCCTCCTTGATTATTTGTTGTACTGTCAGAACTTCGTGAACTATTTCCTATTGAAAAGGAGTTTGTTTGCGTTTGTGAAACTGGTGAAAGTGTTGGTGAATAGGCGGAAGAACTACCAGAAGGTGATTTTCTTCCTAGTGTATTACCTGATCTTCGATGACGTGATTCACCCAGTCGTCTTGCTGCATGCTTTCTCATAACAATCTAAAATATCCAAAGAGAAATTAAAAAGGTTTCTTCTTTGACTACTGGTCATTGGTGCAACAATAATTCTCGATATAAAAAAGGTAATTCCATTATAAGAACTGAATTACTGAATTGAGAAGATAAAATATGTCAAGTCTGGGATAATAGAAAAAAAATGATTGAATTGAAGAGATTTTATAGTCACCTTTTTTCCTCAGTTGTACACTTTACAAGCACCAATGTGTAGTAGTCAAAAGACCTCGGAAAACAACGATGAAAAAGATTACTTATGTGATATGAGTCTCTGACTCAAGTGAGAGCGTAAGAAGTGTTATGGTCAGCATCTATCAAGACCTATAATATTACAATCATGAATGCTTAAATTACAGGTGACGGATGCCAACTTCTTCTTGAGACGTATGACCTTCCATAGATAGGTTTTTTTGAATCTTACTATACTCTGAAAACTGCTTTGTCTGTCTGTGAAGGATAAACCTAAGTTAGGGTGCAGATGACATTTCTATAAATTACTAAAAATCAGACAGTCGACTATTAAATTAGTTGTAGATGAATGGTACTCAAATGTTCAATTATAAGAGTAGATAGAGTTTGAATTAACGCAAACGTCATCTAGACAAGAAGTAATGGAGGAAATCATTATGTACTTTGGCTATCTTACGGAATAAGTAGACTGAAATTCTTCTAAAGACTCACCACAAAACGCTCCAGCAAAGTAATGAGGAATAAAAGATATTTTCACGAAGACAAGAGATTGCATAGTAACTATGAAACGAAGTACGTACACTACTTTTTTCCTATTCTTTGTTTATCTTCCCGCGTGATGCTATATTCTTCTTGCTCGACAAGCATATTTTTAGCGAAATGATCTTCAACTTTCAATCAGAAGTTATTCTAAAGTTTTCTTACGTCTTCACTAAACATTTTCGAAGGTAAAGGTCTGAGAATGGATCTATAACATGCAATATGAATGCGTGACAACTTCAACTAATGCACTTCTGCCTAGAGTTATAAATTGATGTAACTGGCTAACTAGCTAATTTCTTTTTCATAATTTCGGATGATGTTAGTTGTGTGCCATTCTTGAATCATTAAGAGACATATTTAATAGAACGTTCAGAATTTTACAAACAGATGCCAGAAAGCTCTACTCAACCTAGCTTTCGTCATTCTTGACACTTGTTAACAAGCAGTGTCTAAAACAACCTTGGTGGAACTGACCTCCAGCCTGAGACTCGAGCCCGTGTCAGTGTTGTAATCAGCCAAGTTACCGCTGGGCTATCTGGACGGCAATTAAATGAATTCAGTTGTCAATTCAAGGCAATCAATTTCATGTTGTCTAGTTCTGAGTGATAGCGAAATCCTGTCTATAATTTTGTAATGTGGTCATCAGGACAGAGGACTCGGCATCATGGTACACTTCGACTGCCGTTCTTATGTTAAACAATTTGAGGGGTATGATAACAATTAATTAGTCATTAGAATCGCACTTAAATGATGGAAAAGTCGCTTAAGCTTTTAAGCTTTTCTGATCGTTACTGAAACCCAAAACTCATGTAAATAATCGTACAAACTACTTATATAAACTACACAAGTAGTTTGCGTGTCATTCAATTTGATCTAAATAATGTCAATAAAAAGAGATGTTAAAGTTTTAAGCGCCTAATTCTCAAATTACACTTACAAGGCGCATAGTGAGTCTTTTTTCCATCAGCTAAACTTCTTATTTTTAAGATATGGTGATTACCAATGCAAAATCTGCTGAAGTTCGTAGTATATGAAAATATATGTTGATGGGTCATGTAAATTTATAAGAAGGCTAGTAATTGTTTGTGACTGCTTTCAATATTTTTTTGGCTAACCAATTACAAAACTGTGATCAAACTAAATACCCCTTTCTAAGCAATGATTACAGTTTATTTGACTCTTGTGCTACGCAACGAGTTTGTAGACGTTATCGACTGCAAAAATTTAGTGTTACCTAAGGTCTTAACCGGTTCACTTACAAGATGTTTCTTTTTAGCCTTGAATGTGATAGCTTCAAATCTCTAACAAAATATGAGATTCTATTAGATTGCGCAACTGAAGACTGTTCCAGGTATCGGACTTAAAACCTTCAGGTCTTGTGGTTAGCTAATTTGGCCATTCAGTCGTTGCGTTGTTGTTCAGAGAACCACATTTCCCTAGTTCTGACTGTTAATGATACAGTGTGAGTGTGCAGCAACAGGTGATATTCATGACAAAATGCATATCGAAATCCGCTCACCAACCACGTGTACTTTTATACAGTAAGCAATGTGCGACAACTATTATGTGAGGGTCAAGACCTTGGTAGGTGGAGCGGGCTCGAACATTTGACCCTTTGGTTAGAAGTTGACTACTTAGATGAATTAGTTACATCTGTAAACTGAGTTCTTTTCATCGTTCTTATCCTGAGCAAAAAATCTTTTCTATCACTTCAGTTAGTCCAGGATATATGCCTTAAATGAGACTGAACTGAAAAATAGTAAGAGAAATTCTTGTTTCAATCAGATTTAGGTACTGAAACTCATCTCAAGTGTTAGTGATTGTCTAACCATACATTTCCAACCAAGGATTGTAGCAAAATTTGAATTTTGTTTGTGTTCAATATTGTAGAATGTCAAGAGAAGCACAATTTTGAAGCCTTTCACATTTGAACAAAATGTTTATTTCCAATATTTTATTAAATTATGTATGGTAATGATGGGTAGTAACCTCGCCTGGTTAACTAGTTTACTAGTTACTAGCCGGTCCTAAGCCCGGGTAAAGAGGGAAGGTTGGGCATAGGGCTAGCAACCCTACCCCGTAAAACAAATCTAACCGCTAAACAAACTTTAAAGCACAAACAAAATATAAAAAATGAAAACAAACTTATTCCCCGCTGGAATCGGAGAGGCGAAATGACGCCAGTTGGTGAAAGCCTTCGGGAAGCCAATTGGCCGATGTCTCTTCTCTCTCTCGTAGAAAGCAAAAGTTAAAGTGGGGACATGGAATGTCCGCACTATATTTGAACCCAGCAAGGCAGCCCAGATTGCAAAGGAGATGAGAAGGTATCACATTGAAGTGCTTGGAATTTGCGAAAGCAGATGGAATGGGAGTGGACTCTCCGAACTGTCAAATACAGAGTCAATAATCTACTCCGATATTGTCACCCAAACGACAACCACGAGCACACTGAGTTATTGAGTGGCTATCATGATGTCCCCAACAGCATCGAAGGCTCTCATGCAGTGTGAACCAATCTCCTCCAGGATCATGACAGCAAGATGATTCAACTCAAAAGGAAGGAAGGTCACAATCATACAATGCTACTACGCACCTACAAATAATGCAGAGCAAGAGAAAAAGGAGGAATTCTACAGACAACTTCAATCAACACTGGACAAGACGTCAGTTGGCGATATCAAAATTCTAATGGGTGGGGCGACATGAATGCCAAACTGGGAGGGGACAACACAGGAAAAGAACTAACCATGGGTCGAGAAGCGCTAGGTGAAATGAATGAGAATGGAGAATTGTTTGCAGAATTCTGTGCATTCAACGATTTGGTGATTGGAGGTGAGGCAGTGTGTTCAGGCACAAAGATATCCACAAAGCGACATGGATTTCACCAGATGGACACACTAAAAATCAAATCGACTTTATCTCAATCTGGAGAAAATGGAGACGCAGTCTACTTAACACAAGGTCAAGAAGAGGAGCAGATGTAGGTTCACACCACTATCTAATGCAAGAAACCCCTTCGAAATCAAGTTAAAAGCCTTCAAGGAAGCTGGTGATAAACCTCAGTTCAAGTACAACACTTGGAAACTGAAGGATGAAACTACGAAGGAGATCTTCACGGCAGCCATCAAGACAAAATAGGAGATATCGAGGAGCATACCTGAAGACACCTGTGTGGAAGAACACTGGAAGTCTTTGAAAGCTATGTGGAAAGAAACCTGCACAACAATATTAGGAAGGAAGAAGAAAGAAGATAAGGAATGGATCTCGACGGATACCTGGAAGCTGATAGAGGAGAGGAGGATGGTGAAACAGAAGATAAACCAGTGCAAGGATGCTCAACGACAAGAGGAACTGAGCACAATGTATAAAACACTGGATAAAGAAGTAAAGAAGAGTGCACGCAAAGACAAAAGACACTTCTACGAAACACTGGCAAGTGAAGCAGAACAGGCTGCAGGTAAGAGAGACCTGACGACATTGTATCAAATAACCAGGTTGCTATCAGGGAAGAGACCAACACAGATGAAACCAATAAAAGATGAAGAAGGAAATTTAATTACAAAAGAAGAGAAACAGAGGAAACGATGGGCCGACCACTTCAAGAAGCTCTTGAATCGACCACCACCTGCACTTCGTCCAGAAATACCACCTGCAGCCGCTGAATTACAAGTGAACATAAATCCCCCAACGAAAATGGAAGTCCTGAACGCCATAAAGCTACTGAAATGCGGGAAAGCAGCAGGACCAGATGGAATACCGCCAGAAGCACTGAGAACAGATGCAGAGACAACAGCGGACATGCTCACACCACTATTGCAGAAGGTGTGGAGGGAAGAGAAGGTACCTGACGATTGGAAGAAGGGTTACCTTGTCAAACTGCCGAAGAAGGGAGACCTCAGTGCTTGCAAGAACTGGCGAGGAATCACTCTCCTATCCACCCCAAGTAAAATATTAAGCCGCATCATCCTGGAGAGGCTTAAAGACGCACTGGATTCAAAACTGCGACCGGAACAGGCAGGCTTCAGGAAGTACAAATCATGTGCTGACCAAATTGCAACGCTTCGTATCATCATAGAACAGAGCGTAGAATGGCAATCAGCTCTATACCTCAACTTCATCGACTTTGAGAAGGCCTTTGACAGCGTCGACCGAGAAGTAATTTGGAAACTGCTTCAATACTACGGAGTACCGCAAACCTTTATCCGCCTCATTCAACAACTATATGAAGATGCCACATGCCAGCCAAGTAATTCACAATGGGAAGCTCAGTGATGCCTTCGAAGCGAAGTGGAGACAGGAGTGAAACAAGGTTGCCTACTATCCCCCATGATATTCCTGATATTGGTCGACTGGGTCAGGCAGCAAACAGTGGGGAGCGAGAAGAGGGGGATACACTGGACGACGGAAAAGAACCTAGAAGACTTGGATTTCGCCGATGACTTATGCCTAATGTCACATAAACTTGAAGATCTGCAGGCAAAAACTAACAAGTTGATAGAAGAGGCAGCTAAGACGGGACTTCAGGTGAATATAGAGAAGACAGAAGTGATGAAGATACCGCACCACCACCATCAACAACAACAACGACAAACTCCAATCACCATCAACGGGAGAAACTTGAAGGAAGTAACCTCCTTCACTTATCTAGGAAGCACTGTTTCAACTACAGGCGGGACGGACGAGGACGTGAAAGTCAGAATCGGAAAAGCAAGACAGGCGTTCATTAGCCTGAAACCAGGGTGGAGATCTTCTGCACTCAGCATGAGGAACAACATCCGGATTTTCAACACCAACGTCAAGTCAGTGTTTCTGTATGGTTCAGAGACTTGGCGCGTCACGAAAGGGATTTCCAATAAACTACAGACATTCATCAACAACTGCTTACGCTCGCTACTGGAGATCAGATGGATTGCCAGAAAGAATAAGCAACAAGGAACTCTGGGAACGAACCAACTAAGAACCTATCACGCAACAAATATGCAGAAAGAAGTGGAGATGGATTGGGCATGCACTGAGAAGGCCGACTGAGGACATCACGCGTCAGGCCAGTTGCTCGAGTGGAATCCCCATGGGAAGCGACGAGTTGGACGTCCAAGGGTGACATGGAGGAGGTCGTGCGAGGAGGAAATGAGAGCTTCTGGGCTGTCGTGGAACCAGGTTCAAAAGATCTCAGAGAACAGAGGTCACTGGAGGCGTGCTACTGAAGCCCTATGTTCCACTAGGAACCCAAGGGACTAATAATAATGATGGGTAGTGGGTAGCAGTGAAATACAGGATGCGCACTTCGTCCTATTTGGGACTCGTCAGCTGGATTTACCTGCCTCTTAGTGAATGATGTCGTTTCCACTGGGGTTTAGACTTGTGAGCAATCGCTTCAAAAGCCAGAGTGTTATCCACTACACCACCGAGTCACGACAGACACTTCTTGTGCGACGGGTATAGTTTTTGGTATATAATTGTTTTTATATCATACCGTCGTTGATTGGACCGAACTGATCAGTCTCTGCTGGCATATGAGCATATTAAGTGGCTACCGTGGCTCGGTGGTGTAGTGAATAACGCTCTCGTGTTTGAAACGATAGCTGAAGAGTCCGAATCCCAGTGGGAACAACATCATTCACTGGGAGGCAGGTACATCCAGCTGACGAGTCCCAAACAGGACGAAATGCGCACCCTGGATTCCACTGCTACCCACTACCCATCATTACTATACATAAGTGAAACACAGGCAATATCAAGTCTTCTGCATAGAAGCCCATATCCCAACAGAGACTGATCAATTCGGTCCAATCAACGACGGTGTAATACGAGCAATAACACTAAGTCTATTAAATGACAAAATTTACATGATATTCACTTTCTTTCTAAATTTTATAGTTTAAAAAAACAATAGTTTTCACTGACAAAGAAATAGACTATTATTACGTACAACTATTAATTAATCTACGCCTCAAATGTATTTCACACTATCGTCTATATGCATTACCATTGCCCCTTTCATCCTCTGTGTGTATGTGTGTTTGTATAGCTTTGATTGTTCCCTTTTCACAATAACAATTAATTAATAGCTGACGTCTTATATATCACTTTATACTGGAGGAGATTTGTTTCTCTGTCATAATTATAAAGATAACGTGGTAAGGTAAAAGATTAATTCGTTTCCGTATGTGTACACACACACATACGTTTACGGGTTCACATGTTCAGACAGACGCCAAGAAAGATACATGTTTCGGCACTTTTTCTGTCTGAAATGAATTTACGAGAATTAGAGGATATTGTACATATCATTATTTTTTTTAATAAATTTGCAGATGGGATGATTATTCGTATTTCATTTTGTCGTGTAACAGTTAAATACTCATGAGTGTTTACTCACAGACATATTCAGAAGAAGTAGGTCTGTAATCTGATTGCTGGCAGTCAGTAGGCAACCCAGAGTGACGTACCTTTCAAGGTTATCCGCACTCGTCAGTAAGAGGTATATGCAACTTCCAGAAAGCTGATATCCCTGCTGAGAATCAAATCCACGTCATGCACTGCTGGAGTCAGACACGGTACTGCTGAGTTATTCCGGCTGTGGCAGACCTCCTGTAGGACTAGTCATTGGAAATTCACCAGTTTCTGCTTGGCAGTAGATGCTTAACCTAAGTTGTAAGCGGTATAACTGAGGATTCTGAATGTCTTCACTCGTACCTGACATTTGATATTGACGTCCTAAAGACTGACATTTCACAGTCAGTCACTTATAAGAACCAGATTTTTTTAAAACTTTTTTATTCTCAATCGACCTATCGACAGGTTACTTAATGTATCATTTACATACGCTTATAATTCTGGCTTCAGGAAAACAAATCATGTGTGGATCAAATTCAAACGCTAACCTGCGCAACACTACAGAACAGAGCATAGAATACAAGTCAACTGGATCTTCACCTCAACTTCACCAATTCTGAAAAAGCCTTCGATAGCGTCGACCGAGAAGTAATTTGTCAGGTAGCTGATTCAACACTACAGTTTTAGTGCCATAAACCTTTATCAAACTCATTCAACTGCAGCTATATGCCAAGTAATTCATAATGGAAAGCTCAGTGATGACTTTGAAGTGAAGTGAAGACAGGAGTAAGATAAGATTGCCGCCTACTATCACCCATCATCTTCCTGATTGTGGTTGACTGGACTAGACTCAACTGGATCATGCAGCAAACTGTGAGGAGCGAGAACATGAGGATACGCTGTTTGACAGATGAAAAGACTCTAGGAGAAGATTTAGATTTGGCCCATGATGATAATTTATGTCTAATGTCTAGTGTCACACAAACTCGAAGATGTACAGACAAAAACGAACAAGTCGGCAGGAGAGGCAAAGCGAGGCGAGGCAGCGAAGACGAAACTTCGTTCAGATGAAGGTAGAGAGGACACAGGTGATGAAGATACCCAACCAATAGCAAAAACATCAACAACGCGAGAAACCCAAACGAAGTTGTCTTTTTCACCTACCTACTTAGGCAACATCTGCCAACTGAAGGCAGCTGTACAGATGAGGATGTCAAAGCCACGATCAGAAAGACAGCAAGATAGGCCTTCAACAATCTGAAATCAGTGTGGAGATCTACTCCACTCCACTCAGCATAAAGCGTGAACAAGGTTTGGATTTTCAACACTAATCTTAGTCAAGTCACTGCTTCTATGTGATGGTTGAGAGATTTGACGTGTTACGAAAAGCATTTACAACAAACTGCACACACACATCACATCAACAGCTGCCGTCTACGCTTGCTCTCTGACACACTGACACTCAAGATCAGATCAGATCAGATGAGAAGGCGAGAAAGAATAAGCAAGAAGGAACTCTGGTCTGACAACGAACCAACCAACCGAGAACCTATCACCCATCAACTATGCGGAAGAAGAAGGTGGAGATGGATTGGATTGGTTTGGATGTACACTGAGAAAACCATTTGGGGACATCACGCGTCAGACCAGACCAGGTCATCGAGTGGAAGCCGAATGGGAAATGACGAGTTGGGCGTCCCAGCTGAGGGTGATGTGGAGGAGATGGTGTGAGGAAGAAATGCAGGCCTGCGGGCAGTCATGGAGCCAGGTTAAGCAGACTGTAGAGAAGGGAGTGAAATGGCGACATTTTACTGAATCCCTATATTCCACTAGGAACTCATGGGACAAATAATAAATAATCATAATAATAGGATGGTGATGACCACAACTAGCTCTTCCATCTTATTTATACGTCACCTGTTTCAGCTGATAGGTTACTTGAAAACAGTTTGCCTTGTTTTACGCATGACGCAATCTACTCAACCCAAGCGTCGCATCCATTAACTTATTCTCCATAGTCTAAAGTTTTTAGAACATTTACAATTCAGAATGTATGCTACCTAACAGAAACTGGTGGAGAAATGCACAAATCCCACTAAAAAGGACCTCACCATCATAGAAATACTTAAGACTACTGACAAATCATTTAGATTTCACCTGTTCATTGCCTCATCACACAATGTTGGCCGAAGTAGGTCCAGGCTGGAAAAAGGCCTGAGTTGGTCAGACTAAAACATGGCACCAGTGTATGAAGTCTCTGACTGTTGGTTTAAGCCATGTAGGAAGATGCAGACTAGATGGTTAGGGTCCACAGGACAAGAGGAACTAGTGGTTGGAGACTCTACGTGATATGGCTCAGAACCGATGTCAATGGCGCAGATGCATACACACACACACATTATCCTCATCTTAACGACGCTATATCGAATCTCGCCATTTTGTAATTCTTCCTTTCTTTCTTCTCGTACTTTAGATTTCTTTTGACTGCATTCTCTTCTCTTCATCCTTCACCTCACTACCTTTCTACTTGATGTACTGATATGAGGTGTGGCAACTCGGACCGTTACGCAGTAATGCCTGGTCCTATGTTGATATTGATTGATTCATTCATTCATTGGAATTTAATGTCATATGTTTTTTAGGAATATTTATTACTGTGATCTCGGGGAGAATATGAGTTCGCATTCTAGTTACTGAAAAACAGAAGAGTCTTTAAAAGGTTCGTGTAGTTAGGAAGTCAACCAGTCAACATCAAAATAGTGGCTAGCATTACCTTATAATATGTCAAGTTGTTACACACTATATCAGCACATCAAATAGAATGGATCAGGATGAAAGATAAAGAAATACAGAAGGAACGAATCCAAAGTGTTATGAAGTAGTCAAACGACAGTAAAGAAGAATGAGATGATAATGAAATTCGGAATGACGCTAAAGACGAAGATAATGTGTGGATGAGTGTGCACTATAGAGGTGAATTCTAAGACATCATCAAGAGTCTCCAAACACCAGTTGTGGTTAACAGGCATATCTTAGCCAGGATGTCTGGGTTTCCCTAAGCGGCTTACATTAACAATCCAAGACCTCAGAGACTGATGGTATGTCTAGTCTGACTACCGAGCAACTTTTTTCTAGCCTGGATGTGTTGCAGATGATATCTTCTGATGGAACAGATGGTGACAAGGCATATTTAACACTTGTCCGAACCGCCTGGCCAAAACCCTACACCTGACCTCTGCGTCACTGATGCAGTTTGAGCTGCGAAAAATGTATGCCAAATATTTTTAGAAGACTCTACATCTTGTCAGCGTCTCCACCTAACAGGACTTCGTCATTTTCCTACCCCAAGTAATCTCCTATGACAAGGTCTATCGCTGTGAAGTCAAATGTAAAGAGAGAGACTTCAATAAGCATGTCTATGACAAAATTAAATTAGCAAAGAGAGATGACCATTCTTGATGGACACACTAACTAGCGCTTCATTTAACCTCACTAATAGTCCTCTACCACCAACTTTGAATACTTCAACTTTTTCAGGAGTTGGAGGGTCTGTCTCACTGTTCCATTCAATGTTCGACTGGACGGGGTGCAACAAAACAGTAGCTAAAGGTCAGCCCAGCTATTTCTTTAAGTGTTCCACCAAACTGTCCAGTCGTCTCTTCTGCGCGTAAGTCGTAGACTTGTCATTGCCACTGCCAATTTTTCGCCAGTTTGACCAAATCTATCTGAACAACGGTTTACTATGACTTATCACCACTATCATTTATATCTACTTAGAGTTTGCAACCCACTGCTGTGCGTAGTCATTACACAGAGTCTTTTTCTGTCTAAATTCCAGTTGCTTCTTCTCTTTTCAGCATACTTGGAGCCTTCAGAAATACATTCACTTGTCGAAACCCACTGACCTTATCTAACCTCTTTCTCAGAGCCGATTAAAGTTTTCAGTCCTGTTTCTAAAACAGACTGGATATGTATTCAGGTTTCTGCTGGATATGACGTTATCTGCGCTTCGAATAGTCTTACGGTTGTAGTGTTTTTGTATCTGATTAAGCGCAAACTAAGGTGTATTGCAAAAAACGCGTGATCATAGTTCAAGCATAGTTTCTAGAAAAACTCTTTCGATCCACAGCTCATAGCTATATGGTCTATCCTTCCCCGCCGACCAGTTGAGTTTGGTAGGTGCCACATCAGACAATGTCCCTTCTTATATCTAAAGTTCATTCTGACCAGAAATAGGTGTTATATGAGCATGAATTTTGCAGGTGATAGCTGTTATCCGAATTTTCAACTGGGATCCCGAAAATGATACATAAGTGTCTTTGTGCCACACAGCCTGCCCACTTGTAAATTGAAATAATCCGATATGATAGCGACATTTAAAAGTTTGGCATTCAGAAATAGGGTGGGTAGTTTCTGTTAAAACTCATCCTTCACTTCTTCCGAAATGTAATCAGTGGATGTGTAAGCAGACATTACAAAGAGACAACGTCGTCCTACGTTAGCCAGAGGGTAAACGATTGCTATTAAATCTCCCGAAACTCGAAGGATTCGCCAAATTAGCCAGTGAGGTTAAGTGAGTAACGCAACTAGTTCCTGTATGTGTCTCGCAAAATAGACAGGTGTCCATGGCCAGAGATTTATGAGTTGTAGATAACAAAGCTTGCTAGCCGAATCGACGGAGAAGTGAATACTGAAAACCAGAATTTGTAATTTGTAATACGGTTTCAGGAGAACCAGGATGCGTTTCCATGAGGTTGAATCGTCATCAAGAAACAAAGAACTGGACAAAACTGAATATGATATAGGAATATTGACCGACAGACGGAAAGAAAGACTAAAAGATATTGGCATTAAATGTTGGTAATGATCTGATGAAACTAAGAGCTGACAAAGTTGTGAGGGACGTTGGCATTTCCCAGCTTTCTACACCATGGAAGGTTACGAACATATATATTGTCTTAATTACCAGGACAAATAATAGGTTATCCAACTTACTTTGTCGACTAACCTGAAACTATTCCATCTACTTTATTAACTTTCAATAAAGCCAATCACTCTCAAAATAACACAGCTGTAGTGTCTTCCAAATGACATCACCTTGAGTGTTTGAGAGAATAAAAAGCTGTCTTCAAGGTTCTGAATACTATTTTGAGGTAAGAACAAATAGACAGTAGGCATGTAGGCATAAATACCCGTTAAGCGCTTCTATATATCTGTTAGGCGTCTACAGTTTACATGATGGTGTTAGATTTAAGGAATCAGTAGAAAAGAGACCCTATTTGATCTACGTTTCAATCCTATTCAGAGTCATCAATGAGGTCCATCTTTGAACTTTATGATACTTAAGCTATGTAGTAGATTAGAATTTGAGTTAACGATACTAACCGTAGGATATCAAGGTTATGACTGCACTATACACATGAGTTGGTTAACGAATAATGACCATATCTAGTGACTATTGATCATACTTCCAAGTACGTTTCTTTATTGGTAATGTGAACAACTAACGCTTGTAGTGTTATCCCTGGAACATATAAAGAGATGATGTCATAGTTTATAGTCATTCATACACTTTACTGCTTAATATTATTTCAGCGACAAGAATTAGCTTAATGTCACAGAAATATGAAGAACATCATGTATCGTTACCTCAGCTTCCGGATGATCTTTTAATGCCTTCAATATATCATCCCGTGACAGGACAAAGAGTTCAGCATAACCAACAGCTCGAACATCAGCAGTTCGCCTGAAGTTTGAAGTAGAAGAAAAAATGTTTACATAGAAGATAAATCAGTATGTGTTGCTAATAATGGTCCTAGATAAAAAAGAACATCATTAAAATAGGATGACTTAAGATTTTTATAGTAATTAGAGAAACTAGTCTTTGGGAGAAAGGGATCGCAGAAACATTACGAAAGAATACTCAATAAGGCTGGGATTAAAGTGCGTGGCATCTAAAACCATCGAACTCGCTTAGAAACAAGATTTTCAGGTTAAAAGATCCTATCGATGCAATTAAGCGAAATAATCTGGTTTACTACCAGATACCTTTGCAATGTTTGCGGGGCAAAGTACATAGGTGAAAGTAGTCGACCAGGATCAGTTACAATATCTGAGCACAAAAACTTCAGTAAATCAAGATTAGCAGATCCTAATAAAATAATAAATCTAGAAAACAGCTCGGTTATAGCTCTGCACACCATTACACAAAACCACATAGTAGGGTAGGATAGAGCGACAGCGTTGAAAACTAACCTGGTTGGGTACAAGAAGAGATTCACAACTGAATCTGTGAGATAATGGAGATTAATTGTAGCTCAGGTGGGTGGTTTCAGTTGCATTGTGTTCTCTGAACTAGGTTGTTCAATCATACAGCTTTCATCGTCCTTCTTCTAGACACAGACATCATCAGCACTTACTTCACTATGAAGTGAGCTGTCAATATCTCTCCATGAATCACTCATTAGCTCGACTTGACAAACTGGTTCGTCATTGCTTGCTTCCTTTGATTGTTGTGTCATCCACTGCATACATTTGCATGTTGGCCGGCTCCTCATCTTCTTAATCTTCTTCACCTCTCACCTTTCTCTCACTTTTCATTTTCCTCATCTGTTGGTAGATTGGGTCTACGTCTATACGTCTGTCGGTTGCTGACTGACTGATTGACTGATTGACTGACTGTCTGACTCACTGACTGTCTGTCTGACTAACTGATCTGAATGACAAGCCTCCAGAAACTCCCTGATATTCTTTGTGTTTCCTCTCTCCATCCAGAATTTCTACACTGTCCACATCCAATTCATATGCATAGTTGTTATCCACCTGCACTGAAATGACTGATGAGATGTCATGTGTGACGTTTAGTAGCTAATCGGTGCTCATGTAAATGACGAAGGTGAAGAGGGTGACCACTCTGTCCAATGTAGTATTGACTACAGTTATTCCAGTTGATTTTGTAAATGATGTTCGGTTTGTCGTCTATGGTTGTTGCATTATTTGGTCTGCATAATGGTGTTTGTAGGGGATTTCTTGGTTTGTGAGCCACACCAATTCCGAGATGTTTCATTAATCTTGTTGTGATATCTGATATGTGTTATTTATGTATGGTGGGATGATGCATTTGTTGATTTCTGTCGATATCTGTGTAATTGATGATGTATGAGATAGGCATCTCCTGATAGAGTTTCTTGGATAGTCGTTCTTCTTTAGGGTGGATATCAAGTAATTTTCCTCATTTCTCCATGAAGTTGTTGTGCTGCAGTGTGTCCTCACTCTCTTTTGAATCGAGTCCGCAAGCAACTGATTTTGTGTGTTGTGTTGTTGTTATTGTAGTTGAGGATTTGTTCAGTGTGTGTTGGCTTTCTGTGCACTTTGGTTTCCGGAATTCCAGCATTTATCCTACTGACAAAAACATTCCAGGAATGGTATTTGGTTGTTTGACTGTTTCTCCATTGTGAATTTCATGTCATTGAAAACGTTGTTGATCAAACTGTGCTTGCTTTCCATATCATCCTTTTTCAGTGATGACAAAAGTGTCGTCTACAAAACGAATCCAAATTTTTGGTTTGATCACAGGTAGAATAATGGCTTCCAGTCTCTGTATCACTGCTTCTGCAATTAATCCGAATATCGGTGATCCCATTGGAGTTTCTTTCATCTGTTTGTACATCTTGTCGTTGAATTGGAAGTATGTTGTCAGACAAAGGTCGATGAGTTCCATCAGACTTGAACATTTGAGTTTTGTGCTTTCTGAAAGATTTTTGTCTTCATTGATCAAGAAGGATATCGTTTCCTTGTCCAGTTGAAGTTCGATGGATGTGTATAGTGCTGTTACATCGACAATGTAGAAATTTTTGACAGGGAGAGGAAACACAACGAATGTCAGAGGATTTCAGAAGTTTGGCATTCAGATCAGTCAATCAGTAATCAACAGATGTGTAGACAAACACCCAATTTATCAACCAATAAGAAAAATGATACACGGCAAAAAGATCAGAAGTCAAGAAGAGGAACAGCCAACAGGAAAGTCTATACAATCAGTGACACAACAAAGGAAACAAGCAATCCAAGACCACGTCATCAGAGCAAGCCACTTGATCACTGACGAAGATATATTGACAGCTCACTTCATAGTGAAGCAAGTGCTGATGATGTCTGTGTCTAGAAGAAGGACGATGAAAGCTTCACGATTAAACAACCCAGTTCACAGAACTCAATACAGCCAAGATAACTGAATCTGTGTTCATCGAATCAACACCAAATACATGCAGTAACAGAAATGATTGTGCACCTGTCCCAGATATATGGAAAATTCTACTACCTTTGTCATCGCAGAGAAGGATAGAAAATTAGGAATATATAAAGTGTGTCTAGAAGTTTTGGAGTTAGTCACCTTATATGAATATGAAGAATCAATTGTGTCCGAAACGTTATCGAGTAAATGATACTGTTCCTTCACTGTGTGACATTTCTGACAAACAGACTGAAAAACGTGTTTCATCAGTTTACATTTAATAATATCTACTGTGTTCTTTAACTTGGGTCTAGAATATATTTCTTCACTATCGTACTTTTGTAGAAGTGATACTAAACAATAGAATCAGGAAGAGAAATGAAACTGAAGTTTTGCATAACGGTTTTCTATTCAGTTAAAATTTGCATTCCTACATTTATAAGAATCAACTATTATAGTGTGGCAAATATGGAAATAAAAAGCTAAATCAAGCGTAAATTGATCTTCGAAATTCTCATTACAATTCAAAAAAAACTAGTTGAATGAACAAAGAATGTTCCTTTCGATAAATTCTTCTTCTTCTTCTTCAAATTCTACAGTAATATGTACATATTAAGGAATTACGCATCACCAGTGTACAGAAATATTTCGCCTATCAGTTTATTAATATTATTATACAGTTTGGGAAAACGATTCAGAACAGGCCAGTGTGAACATTAATGAGGTAACCAAAATGATTACTCATCTTCTAAAAGAGTATACGGCTTATGTAACCTCTATAAGGTGGTAGCTGAATAAAACAATAGGAAGATGTTTACGACAGTTGGATGGAGTAAACTAAGAAGGATAAAATAGGTTTGGAGAATTTGTCGGAATTATTTCAGACTACGGAGAAGAAGGGGTATCTGGAGTATGGAATTAAATTATGTGGGTTAGGATGCTAATGAATTTATGCATGCCGAATAGGGTTACGGTAGGTATCAAGGGTTGTAGTTGAAATGATGCTGCCAAGGTAGGTAGGTAGGTAGGTGAAAGAGACAATTTCGTTTAGATTTCTCCCGTTGATGATGATTCGTGCCTCTTGCTGTTGTAGTCGTCGCTGTTGGTTGGGTATCTTCATCACCTCTATCCTCTCTACGTTCACCTGGAGGAAGTTCCGTCATCATTCGCTGCCTCGCCTCGCTTTCCCTCTCCTGCCAACTTGTTCGTTTTTGTCTGTACATCTTCGAGTTTGTGTGACAGTAGACACCAGACATAAATCATCATCATGGGGCAAATCCAAATCTCTTCTGGAGTCTTTTCATAGATCAACTAGTGTATGCTCATCTTCTCACTCCACACCATTTCTTGTGTGATCAAGTTGAGTCTAGTCCAGTCAACCACAATCAGGAAGATGATGGGTGATAGTAGGTGACAACCTTGTCCTACTCCTGTCTTCACTTCACTTCAAAGTCATCACTGAGCTTTCCATTGTGAATCACTTGGCACATAATATATAGCTGCTGCCAAGTCAGGTCGAGCATGGTCACTGTTATGAGCTATTCTAAAAGCACAATAAAGCTACATAATGGCTATAACTGGAGATTGTGACTTCCAGTCTACAGGTTGAATACAAAATTGGTCAATGTTCCTTCCAAGTTAGTAGAGTAATAGCTAATTTTTTCCGATATGCGGTGATGAACGACATTTTTTCAGAACCCATCAAAGTTTACTAGTTCTTTTATTGCTTAACTGCGAATGACGTCTTTTTCTTAATCAACGAGAAATTTGCTAGGTAAAAAATGATGGTACAAGGCATAGAAGTATTTGAAAAAAGGATTACCCGCAGGTGGGGATTAAAACACAAGCTGTTGATAATATTTTTATGCTTACTGGGTCACGTTTTATAGAAATTATCTTGTGGATCGCATTCATTACCGAAACTAAGAGTAACAGGTTTAACTCAGACAGAGATTAAGCGTGTAAACCATCAGGATCGTTACATCACGACAATGTTTAAGTAACGTTTAAACTACACAAAGTCACTCTAAATAACAGCAGTTTTTGGTATATGCTGTTTTTATGATATAAGTAGCACTGTATTTTCAATCGAGCTTTTGCTACTTCCTGTGAAATACTCACCGTACAACTTACCTATATACTAACATTGATCCTACATCATGATAGTCTACACCTGTGAATCATTTTGTTATTTTATGTTTCTCAATTACCGTTAACCCTGAAAACAGCACTGCTATGACAGAATATGTAAGACAAGTGGTATTTTTCGAGAAAAAGTTTAAATTTCATTATGAGTCTTCTGGTTCGACACTTAAGAATGTAATTTATTCAGTAAGTTAAATTTTCAACCAGAGGCTTAACAAAGGTATGAAATCAATTGATTTCTTGACAACCTTTAAAATGAGAACAATTTGATGCTAAATAATGATGTGTTTCTAAATGAAGTTCGCGAAGTTCTTGAAGGAGGCTGTGACCTTTAGGGTCAACCAATTGACATGTGAGGACAAATGCCCGCCGATGGCATTAGATGATAGTCACGCTGTATCAAAGATTGAAAGATGTAGAAAAATAAGAATGATCGGATTCTGACCCGTTGGTTGAGTGTTAATATCCTATGTGTAAGGTCCAGCACTCCAAGGGTTCAATAACTCACGTGGTTGTCATTGTACATTGCTGAAGCCTCCTAAGATGAAATAAAACAGCTATCTGGTGCCTTTGGTTCTTTGATGCTTCTCTGGTTGATATCAGTCCGTGGCAAAAAAAAAACCAGTCTTAAATCGACTAGTTTGCCACAAACCTCCATGTTGAGTAATTTGTGCGGTTTACTAAGCATCTGTAACTAATTGACATATGCATGAAACTATAGAAAGCTACTGGAAATCTTTTTGTAAGATATCCGCGTTTAGTCTAAAGCGTGACAGTTTTCAGCAGTCATTGAACGTAATCGTTTGCTTTCAGAAAGTGAACTACATCAACTTTAGGCAATTTTTAACCATATTTCACTTCGAACCATAGTGCTCAAATTAATTCAGCTAGATGACACTTCCAAAAATACTGTATCATAAGAAATGAAGAAAATTGCTCAGTAACAGCCGGAAAAAAGAACAGTTACTCATAAAACTTTAGAAAATGTTTTTCCAGTTCATTATCAACCAATAAGTCATTCAAGAAAGTCAGAAAACAGTTTGTTCCATTCTACAAAAAGAACGTATCAGCGTTGACGATTAGACTACTGCGGTTGTTGGAAACTACTGGCACTCAAACATCTAGATATTTCCGCGCAATATTATGCACACAGAAAGACACAAAATTTGAGGAAGATGAACCAAATATTATCAAGATAACCAACTTCAACGCCTGCATTCAACACAACAGCGAACAACGTGATCAACCTCTTTGACCTTATCTACATGAAAATGAGTTGACAATTAAGCGTCATAATATATCATCCCTCGCAATCGGAGACATGAAGTCGACTCTCAGAATGCAAAATTTTAGACAGAAAATAAGCAAAGAATAGCTAAGATAGAATTTCTTGAATTTTGGCATTAAGTCAATCAGTAGTTAATAGGTGTCCAGACATTGACACAATCTACCAACCAATCAGGAGAGGAGTCATCGGCTACAAGGTCACAGATCAGGTAGGGAAATAGCCAATAGGAAATTCTGTACAATTACCGCTACAACAAACAAAGGAAATGGTCAATCACCCATCAGTTAGTCAGGCTATAGATCAGTAGATCGGACATAAAGAGTTCTTGACAGATCACGTATGTTCGACATTAGTGCCAACGGTTTAGCATAGAAAAATAATGAAGACTTTACAATGAAACCATCGAGCCCACAAGGTACTAAAGAAGCAAGGTCAGTGTTGATGAACAACTCTGCCTTTGATGAAGTAGTGAGATTTTTCTTCCTCAACGGTTTGCTGATCCAAACAATATCGAATCTCAAAGAAAATAGGTTGAGTGGCGAATAGGATCTGTGGAGGGTAAATTCACCTGATATTTTCAATATAAGACTTATTTACCTGATTTGCAACAAATAGTATTATTATTTATTTATCATTATTTGTCCCTTGAGTTCCCAGTGGAACATACCACTTCAGTAGCACACCTACATTCCACTACCTTATCTACAATCTTTTCAACCTGAATCCACAACTACCCACAACCTCTCATTTCCTAATCACACAATCTCCTCCATGTCAACCACACCTCAGATGCACAACTCGTAGCTTCCCAACTGGGTTCAACTCGAGTGACTGGCCTGATGCATGATGTCCACAGTCGGCCTTCTCAGTGCATGACCAATCCATCTACACTTCCCTCTGCATATTTCTGGAGTGGTAGGTTCTTGGTTGGTTCGTTGCCTACCAGCCAGTCAGCCAGCCAGCCAGCCAGCCACAGTTCCTTCTTGCTTATCCTCCTTATTCTGGTCATCTGAGCTTCAGTATTGAGCCAGTGTAGGCAGTTGTTGATGAATGTGTGTAGTTTGTTGGAAATACCTTTCGTAACGCGCCAAGTCTCTGAACCATCACATGGAAGCAGTGACTTGATTGAGATTAGTGTTGAAAATCCGGATGTTGTTCAGGCTTTATGCTGATTGGAGTGCAGTGCAGAATATTTCCACACTGGTTTCAGGTTAATGAACACCTGTCTTGCTTTTCCGATCCTGGCTTTGACATCCTCTTCTGTGCCGGTGTTTGTAGTTGAAACGGTCCTACGTAGATAGGTGAAAGAGGCTATTTCGTTTAAGTTTCTCCCGTTGATGGTGATTGTGGCTTGTTGTTGTTGTTGTTTGTGGTGGTGGTGGTTGTGTATCTTCATCACCTCTCTCTTCTCTACTTAACAAATGGTAATACAATATTATTTGTTTGATGACGTTTCGAGCATAAATTATCATTGTTCATAATCATATCAATGTAATCAATAGTACTTTGACATTTGATTTTTATAGTTCTGTCACCTCATGTTCTTTTTTTCTATTAGTGATAAAATCTTCCATATTTCTGGTATTGGTGTTGCGTCATCACTATTACATGTGTTGGATGCTGATTGATTCCATGAGCAAAGCTCCAATAATCAACCTCCCTGTTTCTTCACCAAATTATATTGGACTTGAGTACAGTGGTTTTATCCCACCCACCCCATTGTGTAGTTGTATATTAATCTATACACTGTAATAAACAAGTTACTTTCTAGATTATTGATCTTACTGGGTATCCCGGTCTATATTTAGCTGAATTCCCATCTTCCGCTAATCTAACTGACGCGGACTGGTTAGTTTGACCTATATACTTGACCTGGTAGTCATTACAAAGAAATTTGATAGATTAGATTATTTTGCTGAATTGGTTCTATCGGATGCTTAAGCCAGCCGACAAAGCTTATCTTTGAGTGAGCTTGCAGTTTTAAATACCATCCTCATTCCAGCTTTGTTGAGGATCCTACGTAAAGTTTACTATGTGCCTTCCTTATAGGGTAACACAATGGAGGCTGTGAACTCCATTCAATAAAAATCAAGTGTCGAAAGTAGTGTTCTTACAGTGATATAAATATGAGCAGTGATAATTTATGCTCGAAACATGCTCATCAAGTAAATGATACTGTATCATTGCGTATTATAAATTAAATAAACAAATCTAATATGGAATTAAATTCTACCCAATTCTGCCCAAGTTTTTTACTTATAAGCATGATATTTCTTTGAATTATTATCGATCCTAATATTTAACCATTCAGGATTTATGAGGGTTCAGAAAAGAGCTTTCTATCACCATTTACTATCAAGTATTCAAGGGGATTTATTACAAACAGATCTGCCTACATTGGCTAGCATATTGCCAGCGATGACATGAAAACTACACCGGTTGCATCACACGAGAAGTGGCTGTGATAACTCGGTAGCCTAGATGAAAATATCCTGGTATTCAGAGCGATCGGTTCTGTATCCGAGTCTTAGTGGCTCCCTAGTAGAACGGAATCTGTGTCATGAATTTCATTTTCAGACAATATGAATCAATTTCAACTTTACGTATTTATCTCCACTCAACATATGAATTGAATGCTTACAAACAAAGTTATCAATTATCTATAATGATCTTCCCACTTATTCCTGAGTAAACTATCTAATCCCATACATGCTGTGAATTCATTAGTTCAGCCTAGCTCATCCTTTCATGTCGGTTATTGGTTTAAAGCAAAAGTACATCAGAACTGGTTAATAAGTATCAACTTATTCACTGAAAATTTTAATAAAGCCATAGCGAACAGTTTTTCAGAATATAAGTGCCCCAATTTCCATAAAACATTTACCGAAATAACCTATAAACATGGTTTGGTGAAATCAATCAGGAGGAAGAAAATAACCATCCCAAGAGATCTATAGGAAAGAAAAGTAGTGAAATGTATCTTACAGCTGAGAAGATTAGGTCAAACGAAAGGCTTATATACAGACTGGTATACGAGTGGGATCAAATAGCAAACAAAGTCAAACAGAACTTAACAGAAAGGAGATTATTACTTTTTGTATACGACAAACATTCAGGAAAGATAGGTGCATAGATGCATGTCCCCTTCTACATTAAACTATTGGAGAATATTTGTAGTTCATGTGGGTTGTTTCAGTTGTATTGTGTTCTCTGAACTGGGTTGTTCAATCATGCAGCTTTCATCGTCCTTCTTCTAGACACAGACATCATCAGCACTTACTTCACTATGAATTGAACTGTCAATATCTCTCCGTGAATCATTCAGTAGCTTTTCTTGACAAACTGGTTCGTCATTGCTTGCTTCCTTTGATTGTTGTGTCATCCACTGCATACATTTGCATGTTGACCGGCTCTCCATCTTCTTCATCTTCTTCACCTCTCACCTTTCTCTCACTTATCATTTTTCTCATCTGTTGGTAGATTGGGTCTACGTCTATACATCTGTCGGTTGCTGACTGACTGACTGTCTGACTCACTGACTGACGAAGGTGAAGAGAGTGACCACTCTGTCCAATGTAGTATTGACCACAGTTATTCCAGTTGATTTTGTAAATGATGTTCGGTTTGTCGTCTATGGTTGTTGCATTATTTGGTCTGCATAATGGTGTTTGTAGGGGATTTCTTGGTTTGTGAGCCACACCAATTCCGAGATGTTTCATTAATCTTGTTGTGATATCTGATATGTGTTATTTATGCATGGTAGGATGATGCATTTGTTGATTTCTGTCGATATCTATGCAGTTAATCATGTATAGAGTAGGCATTTTCTGATTATTATCCTCATGTACACTTATTTGTCCGCCAAGAACATCGCTTTAGCCGGCTTTATAATTAGTATTGCATATAAGCTTAAAATTTTATTGAACTCACCGATTAATTCCATCCAAATTGAGTACACCAATTTCACCAAAAAAGTCACCTGTACTCATTGTCGAAAGTACTTCGTTTTCTTCACTACCAAGCGAAAAAAGAAGAGACATAAAGCAATCAAACAAGTAGAAATAATCTTCTTCTAGGTTGAAAAATATCTACTTCACCTTACAATGTTCTAAAACTGAATATCAGTCCACTTGTTATGACACAGCTGGTTATTTTAACAGACGATCAGAAATCGTCTTAACGTCTCTTACTTTGAAATTACTGAGCATAACTAATGATGAGAATACATGATATAACTAAGGTTTGGTAACCTGAGTTTCACTCAACTTACATCGACCACTTAGATTGTCTGCGTGGGGATTTGTCAGCGGCTAGTAATCATTTACTCATTGTTGCAACCTTCACCACACAGTAAGGGATACATTTTTGCCAGTTACTATGAAATGACCGATAACTTTACTTTCCACACCTACCATTGCAAGCTAATAATATTTAGGTGATATAAACTATACATTTATTGATTGTTCATTTGTAGAATGTCAGAGGATATTTTGTGACAAGTAAATTGAAGGAAAAGCAGTCGAACAGATGTAAACGCAGCTTAGCCTTAAAAAATGTGAATTTGTCCGATATACTAAGTAAAAATCAGTTTCAGGAACTTTTTAAACATTGAATACTCAAAGCAATCAGCAGTTAGTACACACACACCAAAAAATATATTCAATATACCAATGTAAAAAAAAGACACCCACAAATTCATAGATCAGCTCAGCGAAACAGCTACTCAGAATATCTGTTCATACAGTGCTGGTAAACCTATAGAGAGAATTAATTACAACGAAAGTTATCGGACCATGTTACTCTGTTAATCAGAATTCCAGTCATAGAATAATGATTACACTATTCAATTTCTAGGAAGCAACAATGTCACATCAGCCACAGAATTACCATTGAACACAAGCCGTCTGACAAAAATGGAAGTCCTGAATGTTATAAAGTTGCCGAAATCCGAGAAAGCAGCAGAACCAGATGGAATCCGGCCAGAAGCACTGAAAACAGTCTCCGCACGAACTGGCGCAGAATTATGCTCCATTCCTGTCCCCCCAAAGCTAAATATTATGCCACATCATCCTGGAGAGACTAAAGGATATGCTGGATTCAAAATTATGACCAGAACAGTCAGGATTCAAGAAGAACATATCATGTGCGAACCAAATTGTAACACTACGCATCTTCATAGAACAGAGCATAAGATGACAGCCAACTGGATCTCTAGCTCAACCTTATCGACTTCGAAAAGGCCATCGATCAAGGCGTCGACCGACAAGTAATTTGGCAGGCAGCTGATTCAACACTACGGTTTTAGCCACACAAACCTTTAGTAATCTCATTCAACAACTATATGAAGAGACTACATGCCGAGTGATTCACAAGAAAGCTCAGTGATGTCTTTGAAGTGAAGTGAAGATAGGAGTAAGACAAGGTTGTCACCTACTATCACCGATCATCTTCCTGATTGTGGTTGACTGGAGTGAACTGGATCATGCAGCAAACAGTGACGAGCAAGAAGATGATCATACACTATTTGACCGATGAAAAGACCACAGAAGAAGGTTTGGATTTCGCAGATGATGATGATTTATGCCTAATGTTGCACAAACTCGAATATGTACAGGCAAAAAATGACAAGTTGACGGATGAGGCAGCGAAGACGGGACTTTCCTCATGTGAACGTAGAGAAGACAGAGGTGATGAAGTTACCCAACCAACAACAACAAGCACCAATCACCATTGACGGGGGAAATCTAAAGGATGTAGTCTTTTTCATCTATCTAGGCAGCATCATTTCAACTACAGGTTGGACGGATGAGGATATCAAAACCAGGATCAGGAAATCGAGCCAGGCCTTCACCAATCTGAAACCAGTGTGTAGATCTACTACACTCCACTCAGCACAAAGCGTAAACAAGATCCGGATTTTCAACACTAATCTCAGTCAAGTCAGTGCTCCAGTATGGTTCAGAAACCGGGAGCGTCACGGAAAGCATTTCCAACAAACTGCAGGCACACATATGTCGACAGATGCCACCTACGCTATCTCAGTCGATGCTAAAGATCAGATCCGATGACAAGAAAGAATAAGCAACAAGGAACTCACTGTGGCTGACAGCCAGTCAAACAACAACCTATCGCTCAACAAATATGCAGAAGAATGTGGAGGTGGATTCGGCATAAACTGAGAAAACCGATTGGGAACATCATGCGTCAGATCATGGAGGAGATCACGTGAGGAAGACATGAAAGCTTGTGGGCAGTCATGGCACCAGGTTGAAAAGACTGGAGAGAAGGGAGTGAACTGGAGACGTGCTACTGAGTCCCTATGTTTTACTAGGAACCCAAGGGAGAAATAATAATAATAATGTCACAGTCATTTTTTTAAGTATAAATATTTCTCACTGCCTCAACAGTTTAGCCATGAACACTATAAAACAGTTACATATTACTGTCACTGACCTAATGTGTATCTGAATGATGTGAAATTATTTCACTATTTGTCATTAGATTTTTTGGTTATGTATTTGCCTAAAATCCCTATGAATTCTCATTCCTAGTGTTTTCCTCCTAAAAATGTTGAGATCATAGGATAAAACTTATTAGGTAATATCCATTACAGACTTATATTAGCTGCAGAATCGTCGTAAGCATGTAAGCACTAGACAGCTATTTTATCCTAGTGTAGGATTCTTCACCAGTAAACACCGGCTACCCCATGGGGAATCGAACTCATCAACTCCAGGTCTTGTGAATATCTCTAAACCCTAATTTAGTGTAAAGATGAAGAATTTTGTTTAATTACCCCTTTAATAAATCTCTGCAAGATATTCCAAGTGAAGTATCATTTTGTTTAAAGGCCATATGGTAAAATTTGGTCCGTAGACTTCGACTATCTATATCAGTTAAACAATAGTGGCAAACTGATGGAGTACATTCAGTGTATACTTACTCATACTAAGGGTTAAAAAAACTGAACTACTTTCTCTGGATCCAGTCGAAGTACCTGCATTTTAAGCAACTGACCACTTGTAAAGTGTACATAAGAAGTCATTCTACTAATCAGTAAATAAATCCCCATGGTAACAGTAATGATAATAATGAGGCGAACATTTGAATAATATTCGATAACGGCCTTTGCTCATGTAAAGCTTATCCTTCAGTGGTGGAAACGTTGACCTGTGGACAAGTTCAATTTAACTTTATAAATTACGTTAAAGGATGAATCTAGAGGAGCTGAATGGTCTACCTCCATTAAGTGTTCATATATGGATGACGTTGATTTTCTCCGCTCGCCTTTTCTAAGCCAAACCGTGTTCCGTGTTCTAGTGACAAATCCTATCACAAAATCAATACTGCCATATTGTATAAAGATGGTTGGATCTTGTAGCTTGAACGAATATCAGAAAATCACTCTCACATTATCTTCAAAGGTATATTCGTTAAATTTATCATGATCATAAATCAGATATCGATAGTTTGTTCAAATAATTGTGATTTTATTTCAAGGTGATATTTATGCATCACAGTTGGAGAAGCATCGAAAACTATGGAGTACTGGGAGGCCGTTTCGTTTCACTATACTACTCTTCAGCAGTAAACATCTATGACCCCATCAATGAGCGAACTCAGGATTTTCACGTCTCATAACAAACAGTCTAACCATTCAGCCAATGGGTGAGAATACAGTAGTCCACCTGACATTCCTGAATTCCATCTATGATTGGGTTGTGGGTGCATACTGCTAGAGAGTCGAGTAGTAGGATGAAACAGCCATCCAGTGCTCTCAGGTTTTCAATGGTTCTCTGACTAATGTCAATCCGTGAAAATTAAATCCTCAAAATTACAAACCCCATCAATTTGTAAATTGCATTACTATGTAGTGCTGGTTAGTGACACGCTTCTAGATGGATATTCGGAAGTTTTCATGAGAAACCATGACCTATGGGGTCAACTATTTGGAAGGGAAGTGGATTCTAGGTGAAGACTTTATGTGATTGGCACTCTATATCACCAACTAACAGAAATTGGAAAATGTAAACCATTGATTTCAACCAAGCGACTAAATGTTTGACGTGTTCGCCATGAAAATTTAAGATCCATGGTGCGATCCGTAGCTGGATTGCGGTTGCCTTCAGCTAAGGAGTTTTACACTAGAACAAACCTGCTATCCAGTACTATTATGCATACTAGCTTGAAAAACCACTAAATCCGCATAAACCCCTAAATTCAGTTAGACAGAAGACAGTTTCTTCTGATCAATAAAAGTTTCTGACATAAATATAATGTTAGAGTCATCGAGATAGCTATTCCTGATAAGTAGTGATATATTTCTCTCAATTATTGAATTTGATTGACACTCTTTCAGTCATATGATACTTAGCGAAAGTTAATAGGTGCCGTCAAATTTGTCTTTTTATAAGTAATGCAGAGATGAACTTGTTTAAGATATGAATCTGTAACTTCAGTAAATATGAGGTTTGAAGTTAACAGTTTTCTGTATAGTTACCGATTGATTTTATTATTATTTGTCCATTGGGTTCCTAGTGGAACATAGGGCTTCAGTAGCACGTCACCATTTCACTCTCTTATCTGTAGTCTGTTTAATCAGGCTCTATGACTGCCCACAAGCTTTCATTTCTTCCTCAAACAAGATCAACTACATGTCATCCTTAGATGCCTAACTTGTCATATAATTATCGATATAGATGTGTATCTCAGACTTGGATTAAAGTTTAGTTTAGTTTTAATTAGTGGGTCGTTTTTCTGTGAAATGCACAAATTTTCTGCGCAGATACATGTGTATGTTAGTACTAACACTTTCCTAATAATTGTTATACTTGATCGAACTGATCTATGCGGAAGCTTTAATGTTACCTTGAGATTTATTATCTGGTAATTTGCTTGATAGTGGCTAGCAGCGCATTTCATTTCACTTGCAATTCCACAGCTAGATGCATTGAGGAACCCGCATAGAAGTAGATATACTAACAGAGACCGGCGTCTATGGTGCAGCATAAAAGCCCTAAGAAACCCTAAAAAACGCTATGTATAGAGAACACCAAAATGATACTTAAAATTCGATAAAAATCACTGCATGAACATTACAATTTACAAAAATATACAAGACATTACAAAGAAGCTGAAACCCTACTAACAGGAAAAGGATTCGAGATGGTGGATCGGTTTAAAGACTTGGCTGGACGAAGTGCTATATAATAGATTTGTACATAATCACCTTCATAGCCTTTTTGAGCAGATGTACAACATTTTTACATCGTTCTAAAAATTACTTACTTACTAGTGAACAAGTATATAATATGTAGTGAACTGTGCCGGTTAACAAATTCATGTTACACAGAATAACGTTTGTTTTTATTGAATTTTGAGGGAGTTGTGGAGATTTGGAAATATTTCAAGCTGTTGTTCATCGTAGACTGATATCATTTGGAGGAAAAAAGGAAACTGTGGAGCATTGGACAGCAGCTGTTTCGTCCTAGTATGGGACTCCCCAGCAGTGCAAAGTTGTAGTAAGTGTGAGGGTAGCATTTCTGGCAAAGTGTTTTGCATACAATAGCTTGTATGTTTTCGAAAACAGATTTTTTCGATATTAAGTGGATGCTTTAGAGAGGGAATCCAATCCGATTTACATATCTTACTTTGTCTTGGAGTTAGTTGGCTGAGAATGACTTGATAACTGAATGTTTATTTATCAAATTAACAACAGACATACACAACATGAGACTTTCAGCACATGCTTAAGAATAGTACTTTGCTTATGATAAAAGTAAAAAAGAAATCGGAGTAAATACGTCAACTAGAGAGTCAATAATCTACTGCGATATTGTCACCCAGAAGACAAACACTAGTACACTCAGTTTTGGAGTGGATAACATGATGACGTGGACGTCAAAGCCAGGATCGGAAAAGCAAGACAGGTGTTCATTAACCTGAAACCAGTGTGGAAATATTCTGCACTGCACTCCAATCAGCATAAAGCCTGAACAACATCCGGATTTTCAACACCAATTCAGTCAAGTCAGGGCTCCTATATGGTTCACAAACTTGACGCGTTACGGAAAGCATTTCAAACAAACTACAAATATTCATCAACAACTGCCTACTCTGGCTCAATACTGAAGCTCAGATGGCCAGAATAAGGAGAATAAGCAAGAAGGAACAGTGACTGGCTGGCTGGCTGGCTGACTGGCTGGTAGGCAACGAACCAACCAAGAACCTATCACTCAAGAAATATACAGAGGGAAGTGTAGATGGATTGGTCATGCACTGAGAAAGCCGACTGTGGACATCATGCATCAAGCCAGTCACTCAAGTTGAACCCAGTTGGGAAGCTACGAGTTGTGCATCTGAGGTGTGGTTGACATGGAGGAGATGGTGTGATTGGGAAATGAGAGGTTGTGGGTAGTTGTGGATTCAGGTTGAAAAGATTGTAGATAAGGTAGTGGAATGTAGGTGTGTTACTGAAGTGGTATGTTCCACTGGGAACTCAAGGGACAAATAATAATGATAATCCAACCTAAATACTGTTTATATTTCCTGGTAGCTTTGACTTCTGTAGAATTTGGGTACAAAATGTCATTGAATGAGATGTATCATGTAAATACGTTTAGTCCTGGACGTAGATTTCTAAATTATCATATTTCGGTTTCTAGGGTAAACTGTAGTGATATTTAATAGCTGTATGGCATTTTATGTTTTATTTTACTACTAAATATGTGTATACCTGAATTTGGGGCCCTCAAGACGAAAACAATTACTGTTTGGTGACACTTGGTGACCGCCGAAAATCGGTTACAGTAGCGTTTAGGTATTCACTCCCTGACATCTTCTAATGCTTGAATATTCTCACTAACATTTATGTTCAAATTGTTTATTCTCTCATACTAATTTGTCTACTTTGATATCACTCTTATTCTACCCACTTATCTTTATATACTACTGTAAAATGTGGAAATTTGAGCGGATACGCTCCCGTGCAAGGTTCTGTGTTTCTTTTATCATTTAGTCTACTTAAATTGATTCGACTGTATTTTCATCCCATTGTGAACTTTTGTACTAATTAAGATAAATTTGCCCAACAAGTTCGATATTTTTTAAAGTTATTTTCCTCTTAATTCTTTGTTTTGGACTTTCTCTTTCTAATCAAGAAAATATTATACACCCCTACAATTGAAATGGAAAAAAAATCTTGAAAATTATTCTTCACTAAAATAAAAAGAAACTTAACTGTCCATGCAGAATTGAAGTTCTCATTCCACATGAATTTTCAGCTTCGTATAACATAG
This sequence comes from Heterobilharzia americana, assembly GCA_944470555.2. Lineage (NCBI taxonomy): Eukaryota > Metazoa > Platyhelminthes > Trematoda > Strigeidida > Schistosomatidae > Heterobilharzia > Heterobilharzia americana. The sequence goes on along the minus strand of OX104130.1, from coordinate 82,541,869 downwards.
ACCACCAACTGTTTTACATATTCTCCTTAATTATCACAAAACTATCAAACGATAGAAGTGACCTACACGATATAATGAGTTTGTTTTTTCTGGAAGAAATTAATTATTTCCTCTTTTAATCATAAACATTAATTAGTAAGGTTACAAATTATTTGTCTAAACAACGAAAGTATTGAGATTTATACACAAATTTTTGTTATTTAGCTGACTGTGATAACTATGTTTTGATGGGAATTATTATTATTATTATTTGTCCCTTGAGTTCCCAGTGGGACATACCACTTCAGTAACACACCTACATTCCACTACCTTATCTACAATCTTTTCAACCTGAATCCACAACTACCCACAACCTCTCATTTCCTAATCACACAATCTCCTCCATGTCAACCACACCTCAGATGCACAACTCGTAGCTTCCCAACTGGGTTCAACTCGAGTGACTGGCCTGATGCATGATGTCCACAGTCGGCCTTCTCAGTGCATGACCAATCCATCTACACTTCCCTCTGCATATTTCTGGAGTGGTAGGTTCTTGGTTGGTTCGTTGCCTACCAGCCAGTCAGCCAGCCAGCCAGCCAGCCACAGTTCCTTCTTGCTTATCCTCCTTATTCTGGTCATCTGAGCTTCAGTATTGAGCCAGTGTAGGCAGTTGTTGATGAATGTGTGTAGTTTGTTGGAAATACCTTTCGTAACGCTCCAAGTCTCTGAACCATCACATGGAAGCAGTGACTTGATTGAGATTAGTGTTGAAAATCCGGATGTTGTTCAGGCTTAATGGTGATTGGAGTGCAGTGCAGAATATCTCCACACTGGTTTCAGCTTAATGAACACCTGTCTCGCTTTTCCGATCCTGGCTTTGACATGCTCGTCTGTGCCGGTGCCTGTAGTTGAAACGGTCCTACGTAGATAGGTGAAAGAGGCTATTTCGTTAAAGTTTCTCCCGTTGGTGGTGGTTGTGGTGGTGTTGGTTGTGTATCTTCATCACCTCTGTCTTCCCCACCTTCACTTGAAGCCCCGTCTTCGCTTCCCTCCCTCTTCTTTCAACTTGTTAGTTTTCGCTTGTAGATCTTAAACTTTTTGTGACATCAGACGCAAGTCATCATTGATGAAATCAAATCTTCTTCTGTGGTCTTTTCATCTGTCCAGCCAACATATCCTCCTCTTCTCCCTCCTCACTGTTTGTTGCATGATCCAGTTCAGTAGACCACAATCAGGAATATTATGGGTGATAGTAGATAACCTTGTTTCACTCCTGTCTTCACTTCAGTTCAAAGGCATCACTGAGCTTCCCATTGTGAAGTACTTGGCATATGGAGTCTTCATATAGTTGTTGAATGAGGCTGATAAAGGTTTGCGGTACTCCGTAGTGTTGAAACAGTTTCCAAATTACTTCTCGGTCGACGCTGTCAAAGGCCTTCTCACAGTCGATGAAGTTGAGGTAGAGATCCAGTTGACTGCCATTCTATGCTCTGTTGTATGATGATGCGTAGTGTAGCGTCGCAATTTGGTCCGCACATGGTTTTTACTTCCTGAAGCCTGCCTGTTCCGGTATAAATTGGTACCAGGCTAATAAGCAACATCCTGGTGTTTGATGTATCCACAGTATTGTAACATAAGATCCACTTTCCTATTCTACCAATAACTTGAATGTATTTCATTAACTTTATCCCTACTGAAATTTGTTGGATAAATACGATGATGAAAATTTGTGATGTCGGTCACAGTACAATAATGGGTACTTTTAGCTCAAAAATTTTATTTTAATACCGTAATGTTCTTTAGGCTGAATTAGTGATTATACTGAAAACTGCGGTTCTGTGATTACACAGTAGTTTCGTCATCACTGAAAGATGAAAGGTGAAGAATGGTTTATAATCTGAAACGAAAGTTTTCGATCATTTACTGATTTCAAGCTAATTTTCACTACAGATTGACATCAGTTAGATAGATAGTGGGAAGTTGTTACATCCGTTTTTAGGACTCATCAATAATGCTCACTTCAAGGCCAACCCTGATAGGTAGCGGGTTCAAGGAACAACTAGCATTGTCAGTCATATAAAATTCATCTTCAAGAGAAAAGTAATCTAAGGGAATACTTTCACTCATGCACTGATACGCTGGTGGACACAATGTAAACAGAAATTTCATGAGTTATAGTACATAAAAAAACAAAGTGGACTAACCCAATTCTTGGCAACAGTTCAGGGAAACAAAATTAGCTATGAGGTAGTATTCATCACGGACTGATATCAATTGGAGAACTGTTAGAAACGTCGAAAGGGTTGAGAGACTATTTCGCCCTAGTAATGGACTCCTCTGCAGTATGCTCCCACGACTCCACCAATGATTAAACTCAGAACCCTCAAAATTCACAGATAACTCGTTCAGCCACTGGGCCGAAGTTGATAGTTTTATACTTCTTTGAATTCGTGACGTAACGCAAAAACCCACCAAAGTAGCTCAAAAGAATCTCAAACTACAACGGAACATCTAACCACTGCTTCAAGGTTTTCAACGGTTCACCTAATCATGTCCTTCTGCGATGAATTCCAACTTTAAAAATAAAATCCTCATAGACCATGAATTACAAAATGACTTCTATCAAGTGTTTATTGGAAGTATATGAATCAGGGGTGGACAAAATTGAAACGCTACACTACGCAACACCATACAACAGAGCATAGAATACCAGCCAACTGCATCTTCACCTCAACTTCATAGATTTTGCAAAGGCCCTCAATAGCATCGGCTGAGAAGGAGTTCGCCAGCTGCATGAACACTACGCTTTGAGTGCCACAAAACGTTATCAAACTCACTCAACAGCTAGATGATGCTAAATGCAAAGTGATTCACAATGAAAAGCTTAGTGACGCGTCTTTCAAGTGAAGACAGGAGTAAGACAAGGTTACCGCCTACTATCACCGATCATTTTCCTGATTGTGGTCGACCATGTCTATGCAATAAGCTGTGAGGAGTAAAAAGATGGGCATACGCTGTTCGACAGATGAAAAAACTCTAGAAGATTTGAATTTCGCCAATTATGATGATTTATGTCTGATGTCAGAAAAACTCGAAGATTTACATTCATACACCAACCAACAAGGTGACAGAAGAAGCAGCAAAGACAAGACCTCCTTTACGTAAACGTAGAGAAGACACAAGTGATGAAGATACCCAACCAAAAACTGCAACAACAATAGGCACGAATAACCATCAAAGCGAGAAACCCAAACGAAGTTCTCTCCTTCACCTACCTACTTAGGCAACATCGTGTCAACTGAAGGCAGCTGTACAGATGAGGATGTCAAAGCCAAGATCAGAAGAACAGCAAGATAGGCCTTCAACAATCTAAAATCAGTGTGGAGATCTACTCCACTCCACTCCGCATAAAGCGTGAACAAGGTTTGGATTTTCAACACTAATCTCAGTCAAGTCACTGCTTCTATGTGATGGTTGAGAGACTTGACGCGTTACGAAAAGCATTTGTAACAAACTGCACACATACATCACATCAACAGCTGCCGTCTACGCTTGCTCACTGACACACTGACACTGAAGATCAGATCAGATCAGATGAGAAGGCGAGAAAGAATAAGCAAGGAGGGACTCAGGCCTGACAATGAACCAACCAAACGAGAACTTATCTCCCAACAAATATGCAGGAGAAAAAGGTGGAGATGCATTGGGAATACACCGAGAAGACTATTCCTAATCATTTGAATATTTTTTGACGTATGGTTTGTATTCATATTATTTTAAAGTTTATTCGTCGTATGAAAGCAACAGTTTCAACTGACAAGACGATAAGAGGACCTGATTTCCTTAAATCGTGTAGTGGATTTAAACAATACATTTCGATGAATTTGACTACACACACAAATACACATACATTGCATAGATATTTATATGAGAGGTTATAAAGTGCTAAGAGTAGAATACCGAAATGATGAGGTGATACAATTTGAGACCCATTACATCTGTCAGTCTTCTTGACCTTCACTCACTTTTGGGGAATTACGTAACTCGATTAAATTCATGTTCATGAACGCCAACCATTTAGACAGATCACATCATTATCAACAAACCAACCAATTATTATTCAGTCATTTCCATCGGCCAATTAATCATCAATTACACATTAATAACAAGTAAGTGACAGTTGTACTATGTCATGAAGTGATAAAAGTTGAAAATATGAACCATTTGAATCCAACCCAACGGCTAATTGATAAGACGCCGGTCATAGAACCTGAAAATTACTGTATTCTATCCTTGGTCGGGTGATATCGTGCGTCAGCACTGTTGAGAAGTCCCATACTAGCCCGAAACAGCTGTGCAATGCTCTCAGGTTTCCAATGTTCCTCCAACTGATGTCAGTCGATGATATATATCAACTTGAAAAATTACTAAATCCCTAAAAACCTTCAAATTAAAATGAGAGGAATATCAAACCACTACTCTTACTTGTCTCATTCTGTTGGCATGCTTTCGGTGAAATTTAAGAACTTATAGTTACACCGTTTATTATTTGATAAACAATTCTATTGTATAATCTAGATTAGTAGGACTCTGATCGTCATCACTGAATAATAACGTGGATACTAAAGTCTATAAGTTTGTATATAAATTCTGCTGATTTAACTGATAATTTAGAAATCTTCGTCCAGGACTAACCGTATTTACAGGATACATCTCATTCAGAAGTCAAAGCTATCAGGAAATATAAACAGTATTTAGGTTGGATTATCATTATTATTTGTCCCTTGAGTTCCCAGTGGAACATACCACTTCAGTAGCACACCTACATTCCACTACCTTATCTACAATCTTTTCAACCTGAATCCACAACTACCCACAACCTCTCATTTCCTAATCACGCAATCTCCTCCATGTCAACCACACCTCAGACACACAACTCGTAGCTTCCCAACTGGGTTCAACTCGAGTGACTGGCCTGATGCATGATGTCCACAGTCGGCCTTCTCAGTGCATGACCAATCCATCTACACTTCCCTCTGCATATTCGTTGACTGAAAGGTTCTTGGTTGGTTCGTTGCCTACCAGCCAGTCAGCCAGCCAGCCAGCCAGCCACAGTTCCTTCTTGCTTATCCTCATTATTCTGTTCATCTGAGCTTCAGTATTGAGCCAGTGTAGGCAGTTGTTGATGAATGTGTGTAGTTTGTTGGAAATACCTTTCGTAACGCTCCAAGTCTCTGAACCATCACATGGAAGCAGTGACTTGATTGAGATTAGTGTTGAAAATCCGGATGTTGTTCAGGCTTAATGGTGATTGGAGTGCAGTGCAGAATATTTCCACACTGGTTTCAGCTTAATGAACACCTCTCTTGCTTTTCCGATCCTGGCTTTGACTGACTAAATTTCATATTTTATTTGCAGGTAACCCCATTGATAGTTGTTACGCAATGAACTGCTCTGTTTTTATAAAGGTATTTTGAACAGTCATGCAGTATCATACTGTTTTATATTCTAGTATGAATGATCCAGGCTTTCAGTCTTTAAGGTGGAAGGATACAAAGAAGTTACAAGTTTTTGACCACAAATGTCATCATAGCTTTTCTAATGTAGTCTAGAATCCCTGCATGAGTAATGCTGAGGTTAGGTGAAGGATACTAGTCAAAATGGGCAAGTCGACTGACATGGTTTGCACATATGCTGCTCATGCTGAGCCACCACCTACTTCGATGTGCAATACTACGAGATGTTGGATATTTTAGGAGGGAATTCAGGGTGACCTGATCAAGATGTGGCACCATTTGATTGAGTCTCTGACTGTTGGTCTCAGTTGTTTAGAGAAGTGTGGACTATTTAAGAGTTGAAGACTATTGGTGAAATAGCAGCTTCCAACGACGCGCTTGTGTATGGTGTTCTACGCTGATATTTTTTGTTTGTCAGTCTGGAATAATAAAAGCATTTTGGTAAGACTGAGAAGCCTATATACCAATTTGTTGAGAGGTCACTTTATTGGAGAAGAGAAAAAAAACTTCATCGTTTAAATAACCGAACTTCATGGATATTAACGTTGAATTTCTAGTTTCAGGTCTACATTTCTACTTCTTATCTTATATTCTGCTGACTAACTGTTCAGCAATTAATACCTGTCATGATATCAAGTTAGTTTACAGATGTTAAAAGAATATCAGAACGATCAGCTTCAAAATATTTAACAAATATAGTTTAGGAGTAAAATGAAATTATCTTGTAAACAATAATTATCAATAATCATCATTGACTCACTTTAGAACTTGTAATACACCATCTGCAATGATGTATATATCACGTGCTATTTCACCTTTACGACAGATTAAATCTCCGGGTGTCAACACCAATGGTCGCATTTTTAAGACAATATCATGTAAAAATTCTGGTCTACATTCATGAAATATTGTCACCTTGAAAAAAGTGAAAATATGCAATAACATGATGTAGAATCTTGAATGAGTCCACTCTACTTTTCACAATAAATTATAAAAATTGAGAGTAAATAAATATCAGTAATGCGAAAAATTCCCATTTTAGACATTTAGTAAAACAAACAATGTGAGCACAGAAATATTTCTTTTCAATTAGTTCCTCATCAATGGCTCTACACTCCTTCACCTATCTAGGAAGCACTGTTTCAACTACAGGCAGGACAGACGAGGATGTCAAAGTCAGAATCGGAAAAGCAAGACGGGCGTTCATTAGCCTGAAACCAGTGTGGAGATCTTCTGCACTCAGCATGTGGGACATGATTCGGATTTTCAACACCAACGTCAAGTCAGTGCTCTTGTATGGTTCAGAGACTTGGCGCGTCACGAAAGGGATTTCCAATAAACTACAGACATTCATCAACAATTGCTTACGCTGGCTCGCTACTGAAGATCAGATAGCCAGAATAATGAGAATAAGCAATAAGGAGCTCTGGGAACGAACCAATCAAGAACCTATCACGCAACAAATATGCAGGAAGAAGTGGAGATGGATTGGCCATGCACTGAGAAGGCCGACTGTGGACATCACGCGTCAGGCCAGTTGCTCGAGTGGAATCCCCATGGGAAGCGACGAGTTGGACGTCCGAGGGTGACATGGAGGAGGTCGTGTGAGGAAGAAATGAGAGCTTGTGGGCAGTCGTGGAGCCATGTTCAAAAGATTTCAGAGAAGAGAGTTCACTGGAGACGTGCTACTGAAGCCGTGTGTTCCACTTGGAACCCAAGGGACTAATAATAATAATAATATAAATAATGGCTCTACACTAATGTATGTAGCATTCTCAAACGTAAAATTACATACCAATCTAGTGGTGAGAGTTGTTCAATGAAAGGTTATCAATCTCAAAGTATCAAGAAGGTGATAATTGATCAGGTAATTAAGACAGTTAACTAAAGCAAAGATTAATTATCGTAGAAAGATTTTGTGAACAGGTTCTTACATAATTGATTTTTTGTATAATGATAACTAAAGAGCAAAAATGAACTGTTACGTAAAATGGTAAATTGTTGACGGTAATTAGAGACAGTAGGGGGAGAGAAAGATGGTTAAGTCTGTAATAATAATAATAATAATAATAATAATAATAATAATGGAGCTATTAAAATATTAGTTATAGTGAATTGTGTGGTGGATGAAATGAAGAGTCTTGTTGTAATAAATGAGCTATACAGATGGCCAAGGCAAAGAAAGAGGCTGTACGAATCTCTTCTGAACACACAGACTTGGCTTGTGTAGGTGGATTCCTATGGCTTCTGCTGTATGTAAAAGACGAACTCGTAGAGGATGGGTGAGGTGAGAAGGAATGTGATAAATAACTTTAAAGGCATTATGAATGTTAACTCGGTGGCCGGTGTCAATCAGATGAGAGAGTATTGAGCTTCGTGTCAGTCTGGTTTCCCCCTTACTTAGCCATGAAGGATGATGCTCGGCGACGGACTTGCCTAACTGTACGTCCAATGTAACTAGCTCCACAGGAGCAGTTGAACTGGTAAATGCACATAGAAGAGGAGAAGTCAGGGAGTCTGTCTTTAGTTCGTGTGGTCATCATCGGCCGGCTGTAGAAAACACAACATAACTTGGCGGCATTAAATGATCTTCTTATGGCATTTCTTAAGCGTTGTGTCACAATTTCGCTGATGATGTCACCTCGAAATTGTAGTCTTAGAACAATGGTTTCTTGGAGACTGTAGGCATTCTGGTTTTCATATTGGATGTGTTCATATTTTTAGCCAGGAACGTTTCTGGATATCCATTACTACTGAGTAGATCGTGGATAATTTGAAGCTCTTCGTCAAAAGTATCATCTGAACAGATGAGTCTCGCCCGATGGACCAAACATTTAACGAGATTTCGTTTATATTGCAAGGGGACGAAACTCAAGAAGTGGGTGTATTGACCTGTTGACGTTGGTTTCCGATACACACTTCTTTTTATAGTTCCATCCACCTTCCTTGTCAATCGGACATCTAAGAAGGTGATGCTGTCGTCACTTTCTGTTTCAATAGTGAAGGTTATTGCTGGATGGACGCCATTGAATTCATCCAGTATGATCCTTGCATCGTCCTCGTTATTCACAATCAAGAATGTATCATCTACATAACGGCAATAAAATTCTAACCCGCTTATGATGCTTTCCAGAGGGCCATTTTCTAATTTTGCTAAGAAGAAGTCCGCTAAGATTGGGCCTAGTGGTGACCCCATAGCGACACCGTCTGACTGTCTATAGAATTCCTTATTGAAGAGAAAGTGTACATTCATTGTACATCGTAAGAGAAGCTCTTTCAAGGTGGATGCCGTAATTCCAATTTCTATGTTTCTCTTTTCCAGTTCGCTACATATGAAGTCCACTGTTTCCATCAGAGGGACATTTGTGAATAGGGATGATACGTCTAAGGATATCATAGACTTATTATTCACATTCAAATCTCTTATTTTATCGATAAAGTGAAAAGTATCTTTGACGCTATGCTTTACAACCTCCTTATGCAATGGTTTCAAGAGTTGTACTAGCCATTTCGCCGTCGCATGGTATGGAGAGTTTGACATGTCAAGAATCGGTCGGAGTGGTAATCCATTCTTATGCACCTTTGGTAAACCATACAACCTCGGTGTTACTGTGCCAGTAGGTCTGAGTGTTTCATACTCATTTTGTGAAATGAAGCCTTGCTGTTTCAGCTTTTTAAGGATTCGGATAATTGCCTCTCCGTCTTCTCTGTCATGTCAGTATTGGTTGGTAGTTTCTGAAATTTACTGTCATCACTGAGAAGTCTGTTCATTTTATCTAGGTATTCGGCTTTGTTCATAATAACCACCCCTGAGCCTTTATCCGGCTTGGTGATCTTAATTACCTGATCAATTATCACCTTCTTGATACTTTGAGATTGATAACCTTTCATTGAACAACTCTCATCACTAGATTGGTATGTAATTTTACGTTTGAAAATGCTACATACATTAGTGTAGAGCCATTGATGAGGAACTAATTGAAAGAAATATTTCTTCGCTCACATTGTTTGTTTTACTAAATAAATATCAGTAGATGAGTAATTTCATCGTAGACTGAAGTCAGTTAAGAGAGGAGTTGTAAGTGAGGAGTTTGAGCACAGCTCCACTTACTGAGGTTTGAGTAACCAGAGAGGATCTTCAGGCATTACACAATAGTTGTAGCTCATTGTATAATGCATAAATATGTTCAACTTAGCTGACTGATATGAATTGATGTGAACAGTTAGGAAATTATTAAAAACCAAGAATCGTCTAGGGAAAAATAGATTCCTACTGAAATTTATTGATGAAAAACTAAAAGACGAGAAATACCATTCATGGAATTCACATGACAACAGAACAAATTTTATTTTCGAACCTCTGATTCAAAGATGAAAATGTCGTACACTTCCTGTAAAATGGTTATCAAGGTTAGTTCATTGTAGAATCCTATTCGTCTTTCAGAAAACGATGAAAATCCGAAATGGATAACCATGTGATGCTCGCTAGTGACGTGGTTCGAAATCTACTTCCTGAAGATCTAATGATACGGTTATTTGAGTGGATAAAGAATATTCCTTTCAACAACTTCTCCTTCATCTTCAGATTCTACAGTTGTATGTACATATTGACGAATTACACATAAATATAGAGAGAAATTTCGTTTAGCATTTCGTGAATTGAGGTAGGATGCTAACGATTTTATGCATGTCGAATCCGGCTATGGTAGTTTTAGAGGCACAACTCGCTTCTTGTGAATACATAACTGAGGTTGTTTGATCCTGATTGTTATTGTTTGTGTATTTCGAAGTATAATGATTCGAGTAACTTTTGGCAAGTTGATGAGAACGTGCTACAGAATGGACGGAGCAAATACACACTTTCTTAGTTCCATCCACCTTCACTACAAAGGAAACTTAGTAAAAACTTTAAGTTACAGAATAAAGGCTGCTTTTTAGGAAAATACAATTGAGGAGGGATTGGTGACTTTGCACAACACACTAGTCAAAAATGGCTTTCCTGATAGATTCATACAGGAATGTTTGATTTAAAAAATAGCAGGAAGGAATGTCTCAAAGGCTAGCAGACAATCGCCATACATTCGGTTACAATTGAGAGGAAACGTTATCAGCGAGACATTAGTTCACAAACTACGTAGATCAATTCAAAGGATCTCTAATGCTGGTAAAAATGAAAAGTTTGTTTCCCACACTCGCATCGGTCACACAGAGAATGAAAGCTGAATTGCCTAAGCTGGCCACTCCAGTTCGATTGGTTCTATGGAGCCAGTTACTCAGGCCACTGCTCTAAGAATATAACCTTCCAGCGCGGTGAAGTAGAGACCATTATCAGGTATATATTAGAATACTTGATTGAAACGAACCATATAGTGGATGTGAATGAGTCTTTTCTCATTCTGTACAGCGTTCTAATCACCAAAAGTTACTCGAATCGGGATCCTTCAAAATACACAAGCAATAACCATCAGGATCAAACAACCTGAGTTGTGTGTTCAAAAGAAGCACGTGTTGTCTCTACGACTACCATAGCCTGATTCGGCATGCATAAATTCATTAGCATCTTACCCCACATAACCTAATTCCATACTCTACATTCCCCTTCTTCTCTATAATCTGCGATAATTTCGAAAATTTTTCTAAACCTATTTTATTCTTCCTAATTTACTCCATCCAACTCTCATAAACATCTTCCAATTGTTTTAGTCAGCTACCATCTTATAGTGGTTACACAAGCCATATAATCTTTTAGATAATCAGTAATTATTTTGAATTAAATCGCAGTAACAACTGATTCTCTCATTAATGTTTACGCCGGACGGCTCCGAAATGACATCCTCAACTGTATTATTAACGAACTGTTAAGCGAAATATTTCTGTACACTGGTGATGCGTAATTCCTCAATATGTACATATAACTGTAGGACCTGAAGAAGACATTATCAGAAAAGGTATTCTTTGTCCACTAGAATGCCTTTGAACTGCCATGTATTCTTCTGTTGATAAGCTATTACTTGTAAGGTCAGTGAATTTGGAAGTGACACGAAATGCTAACTGATTACAGTGGATGATTGTCGCATCATACTCTGAGTTAACAGATATTGAAGAAAGTGGAACACTGAACATTATTTGATGATATTGTGGCTGCTGGACCTGATGGTTTCGGGTCCGATTTCTTACGCATTCATGAGGTCCCTTTGCTGAGGTTACAGAGAACAAGGAATACTATAACAAAAACAGATAAATATTAACTCGGTCAAAAATTTTCTTCACGCACGTTATTGCACTTCACGAATGATCAGCAAAAATGCATGGTTATTCTGTCAATAAGTGTAATTTCCGGTTAATATAATGGGTTGAATTTTTCGACCTCTATGTGGATGCCACAATATTACCTGGATATTCATTATAGTTTAATCTGCTTGATGACCAACAGCGGAATCCAAGACATGCGTTTCGTTCGAATTGATATTCGCCAGCTCGATGTACCTGCACCTCAGTGAGTGGTGTTGTTCCCGCTGAGAGTTGAACCCAGTACGTTTCGCTTCAAGCGCTAAAGCCTTGTCCACTGGGATACTGAGGCAGGATACTCATGGGAGTGCTGGTATATCCGACTGACAAAACTCAAATTAGCAAAATTCGCATCTTGGATTCCACTGTTAGCCATAGAATAGACTACATTATGATGCATATATAGGCCCAATCCTCTGAACAACTGTGTTGACTATTCGAATTTCAGCAGGTAAGTTGAACTGATGTCAAGTGTTGTTCCGTTTTCCACATTTCTTGAAATCGTTTTAAGTAAAAACTGTCATACCAGATATTTCCCGTAGTAGATAAACCCCCTTTTGGGTGAGTTCATTGTTGATCACTTGCATATGGTGACATACTTAGCTGATTTTTTCCGAGGTGATTCAGAGGTCACTGAATTTCTCAACAGTTATCGCATAATCCATCTGCTTTCCACTTTCCAAGTAGCCTTCAACTCTTGAGTACTTGACCATCTGCATTTGTCATAACAGCTGGCAAACAGTTTTTCACCAATAAAATTACACTCTATGAATCCTGCTGAATTTTGTCCGTTGTATAGATAAATTATTACACCATTGAAATGGCACCAGTAAAGTTTAAAACAATGTGGCGATCAAACTAGGAGGCTCATCATACTCGTACACTTTCATGGATGTTAGTTGGCTGTAGGCGATTGTCAGGGAGCTCTGCTCAACCTACGTTTTTTGCTTATTGGCACTTGTCAGCAAGACTTATCTTCAAAATGACAAGTAAGATTCGGTCAGCACTCGAAACTAGACAACCTGAAACTGGTTACTCTCCTGTGACCAATTAGGATGTCTTGTCCAATCCTACATAAATTCAGTTTTAACCCAAATGAAAAAGTAGAAGGTTCATTAACTGCAAGATTAAGTGACATTAGTTTAAATCTTGGAGGGGGTATCAGTCCCATCAAGTGCCAAAAAACAGGAAGTCTAAGTCCAACAGGACTTCCTGACTATCGCCTGACACAAATTAGCATTCTTGAAACTGAATAAAGCTTGAAGATTGAACGTTTCATACCATTGTAGTTTAATCAAGTTTAATTGTGTGGCAGTCAATCTGAATGAAGATTTGTGAGGATACATGACGCAGTCCACTAGACTGGGATCTTCAATTACTTCTCTTGGTAGTCAAACGCATACTTCAAGCTATATTTATTCGCTGTTAAACTGGTCAAGAAGAAGTATTTCTTTTTAATGAGTTCATTATCAAGGAGTACATTCAGTCGTATTTATAATCGGTAAAATGATATAAAATTGTACTAAAACGCTGCTCAGTTCCTCTCCAGCCGTCATATGACTCGACAATGCATGAAGGATAGGCTAGCGCTCATGTCCATATCTATACATTCCTGAGAAGCTGACTATATTGGACATTGTAAGCGGGCCTTTTGAAAACGTGTCGCTGAATATCGTCTGGTTTGGCTTGAAAAAGGCGAACGAAGAAAAACAACGTCATCTATATGTGAGCACCTTGTTGAATTGGGTCATTCAGCACCTCAAGATTCATCCTTTGAGGTAATTTACAAAGTTAAGTTGAACTACTCCGAAGGTTTAACTTTCCACCACTTATGCAGAGCTGAAGCATTACCAATACACGAACAAAATCCAAAACTTTGCATTCAAAAACGTTTTTGAAACCACTTTCTCTACCTCCACCTTAATAATTCATTTTGCTTATTTTGGCAATTTCACTTCACTTCGTGTACTTCTCTCTTAATATATCATCATTATCACCATTTCCCACTTCATTGACAGTACTTGGCGTGCCATATTTCATTATTTACTATAAATTGGTTCCTTATTTATTGACCCACCTTGCATGACTCAGTTAAATTATCATCCTTTTACCATTCTTTGGCAGCAAGTGTCTCTTATCTAACCACTTGTTACTTAATTTCGTTTCTCATTCAGTGACCCGTTTTCTATTTCTTCCACTTGAACCAATCCCACTATCAACACCCATTGTATATTTTGCATACTGACTAAGCAACTTTTTAGTGGAACTATCTGTCACTTTGCCGAGTATAAATATGACTGTACAGCTTTATAATGAAGTCATTGAAAAGCAATATTTCTTCTTCCCTGATACATGTCATGTTCTTATTCATCAATAAATGGATATATTTCGTCAGTTAAAAATCTCGAAACAAAACTGGATTCATCATCATCATGATTCTACACAAGCTATTCTTGCACCATTCTTAGGAATTGTATGAAATATTTGGTGACATGAAACTGATTTTATTTATTGGATTAATTAGAGACCGATTTATTAGCTGTTATAATAAAACACACTCAACATTCTACGCAGTTTGAGGAAGAAAGCAACCTTGATTAAAGAGAACAGTAATAATTAGGGTTTTACCTAACACTCATGTTCATTTTGACCAAGTGCATGTAAATGAAAACTAACCTATTTTTGATGCATCCAGTCATTGTGACGAAGGCGGGGGGTGGCTTGATTAAAAGTATGACCAGGTTATTGAATAATGGAGTGACTTTAAGGGCCACCCTAGAAATTGATGTAAAAGCCAATCACGTTCCTCTGTTCTATGAAATATTGTGATTGGTAATTTTGGTAGTTGTTATGTTGGCCTTCAAAGTTATCCGAATAATGCGTTAATAAATCATAGAAACGAAAGCAACGTATGAAACTATACTGAAATTTCATCCTTTCATAGTTATTCAAGTAGTATTTATGTAATTCACTTCATCGGTTTCTGTCAATTCAAGTAGTGATAGCTGCCTGGGGTTGGCTTGTCACAATGGTTCAAAAGATAAGATATAATTTCAAAAACATTTGAAAACAGATACAACGTAAGAGGAAAAAAACTTAACAAAGTCGTACAGATTGTGAACAGTAAATGTCAATCTACTCAATTCTGATATGTTTATTTTTAATGCTTACTTTTATCATTATTTATCCCTTGAGTTCCTAGTGAAACATACCGCTTCAGTAGCACGTCTCCATTCCACTCTCTTCTCTCCAATCTTCTCTTCTTACCTGGCTTCACGACTGCCCACAAGCTTTCATTTCTTCTTAGCACCATCTCCTCCATGACACCATCAGCTCAGACGCCCAACTCATCGTTTCCCATTTGATCCTACTTGATGGCCTGATCTGGCCTGACACGTGATATCCCCAAACCGTCTCTCAGTCTTTGTCCAATCCGATCCATTCCCTTTTTCTTCTGCATATTTGTTGGGCAATAAGTTCTCGGTTGGTCGGTTCGTTACCAGCCAGCCAGAGTTCTTTCTTGCTTATTCCGATTATTCTGACCATCTGATCTAATCTTCAGTATCAAGCCAGAGTGGGTGGCTATTGAAGTACATATGTAGCTTCTTGGAAACGCTTTTCGTAACGCGTCAAGTTTCTGAACCATACAGCTGTCAAATAATAAATGCTGATTATAATTTATTCGGTGTCGAGGAAATAGGTTTCGTCTTATGTTAGACTCATTACCTGGATGCACTGGCATCTAAATTGGTGATGGTATTCCAACTGGAAATCGAGCCCAGCAGTGATCCGGTATTAAAATGGGAAATTACAGGTAACAATAAGTAATAAGCGCTGAATAAATACTAGAGTTTATCCATTTAATTCTTAACGTGGACGTTTTGCCAAGTAACAAAATGCCACGATGCACGGTTTTCTACACTTGGATGTGAAGTGACTTAGTCAAGTGAAGCACTGAAATGTCAGTAGAAGATCATTTGACCAGTACACTGTATTTCACAGGTTCAAGTCTTGCTGTGAATACTTCTTCTGTCAACTTCAATGACCGTTTTAACTAATTCTAAATTTTCACAGATTTTGTCCTATCCCATACAAGCGAGGTTTATTAAAATATTTGTTGAATTGGATCTATCGTATCAGCACATCAGTAACGATAGATGAAGACATCAAATTACTCACCAAAACACTCATGGAAAATGAATATCCGATGAAGTTTGTAAACTGCTGATAAGTCCAAGTATCACTGAAGCCAACGTTATACACAGTTCCTGAGAAAAGCGTTAATAACAGTCTACCATCCAGACGGGGAGTTGATGATTATCATTTTGAGACATAGCCTGATATCAGCCATTAAAAAAACATATTACCCAGCTAATCTTATGACTGGCATCCTGAAGAGACTAAACAATGCGTTGGATTTGAAATTTCGACCGGAACAGTCTGGCTGGATTCAGGAAGTACAAATCATGTGTGGATCAAATTGAATTGCTACGCTACGTAGCATCATAGAACAGAGCATAGAATGATAGCCAACTGGATCTCTACCTCAACTTCATCGGCTTTGAAAAGGATTTCGATCAAGGCGTCGACTGACAAGTAATTTGGCAGGCAGCTGATTCAACATACGGAGTAACACAAACGTTTATCAATCTCATTCAACAACTATATGAAGACGCCACATGCCAAGTATTTCACAGTGGGAAGCTCATTGATACCTTTGAAGTGAAGTGAGGATAGGAGTAAGATAAGGCTGCCTACTATCACCCATGATCTTCCTGATTATGGTGGACCGGATCATGCTGCAGACAACTGTGAGGAGCGAAAAGATGGGCATATGCTGTTTAGCTGATGAAAAGCACCTAGAAGATTTGGATTTCGCCGATGATTTGTGCCTAATGTCTTGTAGCACGAACTCGAAGATCTACAGCCAAAAAACAACGTGACAGAAGAGGCAAGGCAGCAAAAACGGGACATCTTTCAGCTGAAGGTAGAGAAGACAGAGGTGATGAAGTTACCCAACCAACAATAACAACAACAAGAGGCACCAACCAAACCTAAAGGAAGTTGTCTCGTTAACCTACTTAAGCAGGCAGCATTGTTTCAACTACAGGCGACACAGGAACAAATGACGATGTCAAAACGAAGATCGGAAATGTAAGACAGGCCTTCAATAATCTGAAATCAGTGTAGAGATCTACTCCATTTCACCCTACTCAGCATAAAGCGTGAGCAACATCCGGATTTTCAACACTAAGTCAATCAAGTCAGTGCTTCTATGTGATGGTTCAGAAACTTGGCGTGTCACGAAAAGGATTTCTAGATATTCATCAACAGCTGCCGCCTACCTTCGATACCAAGGATCGGATTCGATGACCAGAAAGAATAAACAACAAGGATCTCTGGCTGGCTGGCAACGAACCAACCAACCGAGAACCTATCACCCAAAAAATATGCAGAAGAAGAAGGCTGAGATGGATTGGACGTTCACTGAGAAAGCCATTCGGAGATATCACGCTCCAGGCCAGGCCATCGAGTGGAATCCAAATGGGAAATGATGAGTTGGGCGTCTGAGCTGATGGTGTCATGGAGGAGATGGTGCGAAGAAGAAATGAAAGCTTGTGGGCAGTCGTGAAGCCAGGTTAGAAGAGAAGATTGGAGAGAAGAGAGTGGAATGGAGACGTGCTACTGAAGTGATATGTTTCACTAGGAACCCAAGGGACGAATAATGATAATAATAATCGTATCACTATGAAAAAAATAAAACACATGCTTCACCACAAACCTAAACACTGCATCGGTGACTATGTCACATCCCACTGTATTCACCAATTTACATGTATGCGTGTTGGTGCTGACATATACATAAGGAGGAGTAACGGAGTCATGTAGTTGATGAGGATAGGAGAAGACTTACCTAAATGCCTTCAAAAACAAATACAGTGTAAAACCTTGATAAACGCTGGTGGGAGATGACCTCCTCCATCCATCGCTAAACATATCGTAGAAACAGGTCACAAAATTATTATTCAAACAGCTTCCAAAGTTTTATATAGAAATAGTCAGTTAGGTACGTATACTGAGATTTGCGAAAGCCATAAACATATACAAATTGAAACCACCTTTATATGTACAAAAACAATTTGTTCTTACACTGCAACCACCCTAGTAAACTTTAGTTTTCTTATCAGGATTAGTATCAACTATGTCACTCTTCCTGTTTGTTCTCATCTTTCTGAATTTCAATCCCCTATTATGTTAATTGTTATATTTTTCCTCGCACGGCTCGGTTTAATATATATTCACTTGACAAGTAAATGTGTGATCAGATTGTTTAAAATGTCTATTGTACAACTACATTACACGCATTGTTCAGATAACCTTCGTTTTCTAATTGCGCTATTGAAATTCTCTTCCTATTTTTATGTAATGCCTTATTTTCATTTAGAATAAGATATTCAGCGAAGAGACTCTTTTCAACGAATTTATTTTCAAGCTGTACAATCGTATATATATGATATTTGGAAAAAATTATATCCTGTGAGGAAAACTAAACACTATATGCTGATGATGACAATAATAATAGAGCGGATGATGACATGGACATTTGTGATTATAATAACAATTGAAGTGCGAATGATAACAAATAGATTATGTAATATATGGAATGGTACATAGAGAGTATATAACTCAGAAGGGGGTGAAAAAATTGTTGAAAATGGTAAACCAATTAAGTACTATGTAATGGCATTAGACAAATTGGACAAGATGAAGTCAATGTTTTCTAAAAGGATTAAGACAATTAAGTGAAACAACACGGGAAACTAATTAAAGTGAAGACGACTATAATAACAATAATAGTAATAAAGGAAGGATACCTTAAAAGATCCATCTACAGAAAACCAACATGGAATGGACAACTAACTAATTTTTATTTTTGGGTGCCCATCAACAGAAAAAGAAATCTTATTCACTCTTCTTGCTATCGAATAAGAAATATCTGTAGTGACGATTGTATCGATGAAGAGCTATCTTTCCTAAAAAGCATACTTGTCGAAAACGGTTACCCTAGCAGTTTTATTGGTAAAAATATGCGGGAAAGAAACACTAAACCGGTCGTCCACTCGGTCTCAAAGAAAAGATTGTTTATGAGCCTAGAGTTTAAAGGTGACCTAGCATCGGAAGAATCGTCTTACCAGACCAATCAATAGGATTTTCTTCGCAGCAAGACTTCAGTTGACTTTTACCAGCTGCAACCTATTCTCCACCTGCGTTAAAGACAAGCTTCCTCGTTTGGCCGCCTCTATGTGCATCTACCAGTTCACCTGCTCTTGTGGAGCAAGGTAAATCGGCCGTAGCCAGAGAATGCTTTCTACACGTATACGAGAACATGTTCCTGCTTGGTTTTATAAAGGTGAAAGAAAGTCTGTTAGAAGTTCGATTCTAGAACATTTGATTGACTTCCATCACACAGCAAATCCAGACGATGACTTTGAAATTATTTATCAAATTCTCCCAAACCTCCCACGTTCTCTTCGTTTTCAACTCCTTAGAACAGCGGAGGCTTTAGCTATTCATGAACTAAGACCTGATCTGTGTGTACAAAAGAAGTATGTGCAGTCACTGTCTTTATCATGGCCAAAACATTTTCCCACCCCATTAGCACCCCCTCCCACTTTGTTAATTTAACCTTTGTATTTTTCCTTTATCACTATTTTTGTTATTATAATCGCCTTCACTTTAACTAGTTTCCCGTGTTGTTTCACTTAATTGTCTTAATTCTTTTAGAAAACATTGACTTCATCTTGTCCAATTTGTCTAATGCCATTACATAATACTTAATTGGTTTACCATTTTCAACAATTTTTTCACCCCCTTCTGAGTTATATACTCTCTATGTACCAACCTCGCCTGGTTAACTAGTTCACTAGTTACTAGCCGGTCCTAAGCCCGGGTAAAGAGGGAAGGTTGGGCATAGGGCTAGCAACCCTACCCCGTAAAACAAATCTAACCGCTAAAGAAACTTCAAAGCACAAACAAAATATAAAAAATGAAAACAAACTTATTCCCCGCTGGAATCGGAGAGGCGAAATGACGCCAGTTGGTGAAAGCCTTCGGGAAGCCAATTGGCCGATGTGTCTTCTCTCCCTCGATGAAAGCGAAAGTAAACGTGGGGACATGGAATGTCCGCACGATGTTTGAACCCAGTAAGGCAGCCCAGATTGCAAAGGAGATGAGAAGGTATAACATCGAAGTGCTTGGGATTTGCGAAAGCAGATGGAATGGGAGTGGACTCTCCAAACTCTCAACTGGAGAATCAATAATCTACTCCGGTCACCCAGACGACAACCACGAGCACACTGAGTGAGTGGCTATCATGATGTCCCCAACAGCATCGAAGGCTCTCATGCAGTGGGAACCAATCTCCTCCTGCAGGATCATGACAGCAAGATTCAACTCAAAAGGAAGAAAGGTCACAGTCATACAATGCTATGCACCTACAAATAATGCAGAGCAAGAGAAAAAGGAGGATTTCTACAGACAACTTCAATCAACACTGGACAAGACGTCAGTTGGCGATATCAAAATTCTAATGGGCGACATGAATGCCAAACTGGGAGGGGACAACACGGGAAGAGAACTAACCATGGGTCGAGAGGCACTAGGTGAAATGAATGAGAATGGAGAATTGTTTGCAGAATTCTGTGCATTCAACGATTTGGTGATTGGAGGCAGTGTGTTCAGGCACAAAGATATCCACAAAGCGACATGGATTTCACCAGATGGACACACTAAAAATCAAATCGACTTTATCTCAATCTCAAGAAAATGGAGACGCAGTCTACTTAACACAAGGTCAAGAAGAGGAGCAGATGTAGGTTCAGACCACTACCTAGTGCAAGGAACCTTCCAAATCAAGTTAAAAGCCTTCAAGGAAGCTGGTGATAGACCTCAACCCAAGTACAACACTCGGAAACTGAAGGATGAAACTACAAAGGAGATCTTCAAAGCAGCCATCAAGACAAAATGGGAGACATCGAGCAACATCCCTGAAGAAACCTGTGTGGAAGAACACTGGAAGTCTTTGAAAGCTATGTGGAAAGAAACCTGCACAACAGTATTAGGAAGGAAGAAGAAAGAAGACAAGGAATGGATCTCGACGGATACCTGGAAGCTGATAGAGGAGAGGAGGATGGTGAAGCAGAAGATAAACCAGTGCAAGGATGCTCAACGACAAGAGGAACTGAGCACAATGTATAAAACACTGGACAAAGAAGTGAAGAAGAGTGCACGCAACGACAAAAGACACTTCTACGAAACACTGGCAAGTGAAGCAGAACAGGCTGCAGGTAAGAGAGACCTGACGACATTGTATCAAATAACCAGGTTGCTATCAGGGAAGAGACCAACACAGATGAAACCAATAAAAGATGAAGAAGGAAATTTAATTACAAAAGAAGAGAAACAGAGGAAACGATGGGCCGACCACTTCAAGAAGCTCTTGAATCGACCACCACCTGCACTTCGTCCAGAAATACCACCTGCAGCCGCTGAACTACAAGTGAACATTAATCCCCCAACGAAAATGGAAGTCCTGAACGCCATAAAGCTACTGAAATGCGGGAAAGCAGCAGGACCAGATGGAATACCGCCAGAAGCACTGAAAACAGATGCAGAGACAACAGCGGACATGCTCACACCACTATTGCAGAAGGTGTGGAAGGAAGAGAAGGTACCTGACGATTGGAAGAAGGGTTACCTTGTCAAACTGCCGAAGAAGGGAGACCTCAGTGCTTGCAAGAACTGGCGCGGAATCACTCTCCTGTCCACCCCAAGTAAAATATTAAGCCGCATCATCCTGGAGAGGCTAAGGGATGCACTGGATTCAAAACTACGACCGGAACAGGCAGGCTTCAGGAAGTACAAATCATGTGCAGACCAAATTGCAACGCTTCGCATCATCATAGAACAGAGCATAGAATGGCAATCACCTCTCCACCTCAACTTCATCGACTTTGAGAAGGCCTTTGACAGCGTCGACCGAGAAGTAATTTGGAAACTGCTTCAATACTACGGAGTACCGCAAACCTTTATCCGCCTCATTCAACAACTATATGAAGATTCTACATGCCAAGTAATCCACAATGGGAAGCTCAGTGATGCCTTTGAAGTGAAGACAGGAGTGAAACAAGGTTGCCTACTATCCCCCATGATATTCCTTATTGTGGTGGACTGGATCATGCAGCAAACAGTAGGCAGCGAGAAGAGGGGGATACACTGGACGACGGAAAAGAACCTAGAAGACTTGGATTTCGCCGATGACTTATGCCTAATGTCACATAAACTTGAAGATCTGCAGGCAAAAACTAACAAGTTGATAGAAGAGGCAGCTAAGACGGGACTTCAGGTGAATATAGAGAAGACAGAAGTGATGAAGATACCGCACCACCACCATCAACAACAACAACAACAAACTCCAATCACTGTCAACGGGAGAAACTTAAAGGAAGTAACCTCCTTCACTTATCTAGGAAGCACTGTTTCAACTACAGGCGGGACGGACGAGGACGTCAAAGTCAGAATCGGAAAAGCAAGACAGGCATTCATTAGCCTGAAACCAGTGTGGAGATCTTCTGCACTCAGCATGCGGAACAAGATACGGATTTTCAACACCAACGTCAAGTCAGTGCTCTTGTATGGCTCAGAGACTTGGCGCGTCACGAAAGGTATTTCCAATAAACTACAGACATTCATCAACAACTGCTTACGCTCGCTGCTGAAGATCAGATGGCCAGAAAAAATAAGCAACAAGGAACTCTGGGAACGAACCAACCAAGAACCTATCACGCAACAAATATGCAGGAAGAAGTGGAGATGGATTGGGCATGCACTGAGAAGGCCGACGGAGGACATCACGCGTCAGGCCCTCGAGTGGAATCCCCATGGGAAGCGACGAGTTGGACGTCCGAGGGTGACATGGAGGAGGTCGTGCGAGGAGGAAATGAGAGGCTGTGGGCTGTCGTGGAACCAGGTTCAAAAGATCTCAGAGAACAGAGGTCACTGGAGGCGTGCTACTGAAGCCCTATGTTCCACTAGGAACCCAAGGGACTAATAATAAATAATAATAATAATATGTACCATTCCATATATTACATAATCTATTTGTTATCATTCACACTTCAATTGTTATTATAATCACAAATGTCCATGTCATCATCCGCTCTATTATTATTGTCATCATCAGCATATAGTGTTTAGTTTTCCTCACAGGATATAATTTTTTCCAAATATCATATATATACGATTGTACAGCTTGAAAATAAATTCGTTGAAAAGAGTCTCTTCGCTGAATATCTTCTTGATGTTACAATGGGAATTATTAAATTATTTTCATTTAGTTTATCACTAATAATTATTATCTAGTGACCCTTACGACTTCTAAAGGAATTATTTAGGTTTTTTCTATTTATCTTGGAAACCTAGTTTTCTGCATCAAATAATGAAACTTAGTTGGTCATTTTAATGGTATCTGGAGTCAACGTTTTATGGTCTCATTAATATGCACATATTAACAAAGGCATAGTTAATTGATAGATCATATGTCTGTAAGCATATTTACCTTCTACAGTTACCTTTGACCTCCAAAGTGAGCATGAACATAGTCAAATGAAATAATACTAATACTGATGTTTCGATAGCGTAATAAGAAGACGAAGTTTGTCTGAGCAATGTGATTACGTCACATCCCATTATGTTTACCAATTTACATGTGTGTGGTTGAGGGTGGGAGAACATGTGCCTAAATGGCTTTAAAAAAAATGGAGTGTGAAACAGTGATAAACGCTGGTGGGAGACGACCCTCTTCATGTACAGCTAAACATATCATAGAAACAGGTCATAAAGTTAGTGTTCAAACAGCTTTCAAAGTCTTGTAAAGAAACAGTCAGTTAGGTACGTACACTGAGATTTGCGGAAGCCATAGCCATACACACCTTTATGTGTACAAAAACAGTTTGTTATTACACTACACCTACCTTGGTAAACTTTGTTTTCTTACCAAGATTAGGACCAACTATGTCACTTCCTGTTTGTCCTCATCTTTCTTAATTTTAATCCCCTATGGTGTTAATTGTTGTATTTATCCCCCCTCCCAGTCCTCGGTTTAATATATATTGACTTGACAAGTAAATATGTGATCATATTGTTCGAAATGTATTGCTCAAATACATCACATTGCTCAGATAAACTTTGTCTTCTAATTACGCTATAGAAATTCATAAAAGGGACTAACTGTTTCTAATACTGATGTGTTATATTACGACATTATCAAGTAGTCTAGTTAACAATTACATTTGTAAATTTTGAAAGGTTGTGGAGATTTGGAATTATTTCAAGTTGTTATTCATCGAAGACTGACATCAGTTGGAGGAACAAAGGAAACCTGGGAGCACTGGATAGCTGTTTCGTCCCAGTATGGGACTCCTCAACGATACGCACCCACGACCCCACCAGCAGGGATCGAACCCGCGACCTTCAGGTTCCGCGACCAGCGCGTTACCATTGAGCCACTGGGTCAGAATCCAATTATTACATTACATTTGTGACTAACTTTTGTTACACACTACAGGATTCAAGTGGCTGCACTGTATTCACTGCATTTAGCACTTGTTTCTTACATGTTCTTATGAACTTAATAAACAGCAGAGGATAATTATTAATCATTAAGTCTTCTTTTATGTGTTTTACTTCCTTGTTTAAGTTCCTACAATGACTAGTGAGTTTTCTAGCTCTATAATCTAGACATTTGATTAGCCCCCCCCCCCGCCTTAAATGACTTTGGATGAGATGATTTGAAGTCAAGATTTATTTTAGAATGTGTCGGTTTCCTGTGGACGGTAGTAACCAAACCACCGTCTATCCTCCGTTTTATTCTGAAATCCAACATGAGTAATTCTCGTTGTTCATTTGCTACCTCTTAAGTGAATTTGATTACGTCCACTAGTAAGTTTTTATGTGTGTGGAAACTGTCAATATGTTCCGATTTCAGTATAGTAGCATATGTCATCCACAAATTGTCATTATATCTTAGGTACGGGATTATACGTTCGTACAACCATATGTTCCCAACTATCCTTAAATATATCTAACTGGATTGGAGACACTCGTGATCCCATTGCTACTCCTAATGTTTGTCTAGATGTCTTTTTTGAAACTTGAAGACAAACAGACAGAATAGTAATGGGATTACCAATATCCCTAATCTTATCAGATATATTTATGAATAACTGGGAAGGCATGGCTCTATGAACGTATAATCCTGCACCTAATATATGGTGACGATCTGTGGATGACATATTTAGTCTGTTGAAATCGGAACATATCAACAGTTTCCTCATACATATAAACTTATTAGTGGAAGCAATCCCATTCACATCTTTCTGAAGTTTGTGCTGAAAATGTTGTCTTGAATGACAAGGAAAACGTCACGATGAAACAATGTAGCTCAGAGAACACAACCCTATCAAAATTTCTTGGACTCCCCTAAAAAACCGTGTCTACAGCTGCAGCTTTTCAATTATGTACCAACCTGAATCAGTACTCTGAATTTTTATCAGTACTTCAACGGATATCTGTCAGTGATGTAAGTTATCTTCATTGCAATGAATTTCTGATTAATTATCCGAGTAAAATAATCATTCAGAATTGTCAAAACACTAATCGGTTAAGTAATTAACTTACTTTTTTCAATGTTTCCAAATTTACATTGAGTGCAAGTTCAGTTTTTAATTTATCTGGTAACATTCCCAATGAATTAATGTCTTGACCACCTCGTCCACTTCCTCTGAGCAATAAAATTAACAAAAATATGGCATACTTTTATTATATTAGACAAGCCGAAAAGTTGAACGTCAGTTGACATGTGAGATGTTATAAGTTTGAATATAAAAACCAGACATTTGGCCTAAGGACTGGCTATGATGACTCAATGGCACATCAAATAATTCCCTTACATTTGAAGTGATTGAACCTCGCCTGGTTAACTAGTTCACTAGTTACTAGCCGGTCCTAAGCCCGGGTAAAGAGGGAAGGTTGGGCATAGGGCTAGCAACCCTACCCCGTAAAACAAATCTAACCGCTAAACAAACTTTAAAGCACAAACAAAATATAAAAAATGAAAACAAACTTATTCCCCGCTGGAATCGGAGAGGCGAAATGACGCCAGTTGGTGAAAGCCTTCGGGAAGCCAATTGGCCGATGTGTCTTCTCTCCCTCGATGAAAGCGAAAGTAAACGTGGGGACATGGAATGTCCGCACGATGTTTGAACCCAGTAAGGCAGCCCAGATTGCAAAGGAGATGAGAAGGTATAACATCGAAGTGCTTGGGATTTGCGAAAGCAGATGGAATGGGAGTGGACTCTCCAAACTGTCAACTGGAGAATCAATAATCTACTCCGGTCACCCAGACGCCAACCACGAGCACACTGAGGGAGTGGCTATCATGATGTCCCCAACAGCATCGAAGGCTCTCATGCAGTGGGAACCAATCTCCTCCAGGATCATGAAGTGGAGATGGATTGGGCATGCACTGAGAAGGCCGACTAAGGACATCACGCGTCAGGCCAGTCACTCGAGTGGAATCCCCATGGGAAGCGACGAGTTGGACGTCCGAGGGTGACATGGAGGAGGTCGTACGAGGAGGAAATGAGAGCTTCTGGGCTGTCGTGGAGCCAGGTTCAAAAGATCTAAGAGAACAGAGGTCACTGGAGACGTGCTAGTGAAGCCCTATGTTCCACTAGGAACCCAAGGGACTAATAATAATAATAAATAATGAAGTGATTGGCTGTGAAATCCAAACTGAATGTGAATAACGTCCAACATTTTAAGCCAAGTACTTTCAACTGGAAAGATCATTCATACTATCAGTCAACTAAGTTGACAAAATTGTGATCCGATAAGTACTGAAAATTAACAGATCAATATCTGATAGTAAAATCACTACTAATAGAACTTCAAGGTTGGTAGACTCAGTACAAAGACATATTCAACTTTAAACTGCTCTGTCTCATTATAAAGTAAACCTTGATGATGCCAGACACCTTGAAGATAAAATCCTTGTCATTTACGGTGAATACTAAAACGATACTCAGTCACACATGCTTTTATTCTGAATCTTAAGTGTTATCGACCAACTAGAAGACGATTATAAAATCTATTCGAACAGATGGACAACATCAACCCGCGACTTGCCACTACTACATGACTATAGGAAGATAGTTCAGAGTAGCAAGACCAAGATGTGATATCAGTCGATGAAGTCTCTGACTGTTTGTTTGAGCCATGTAAGGAGAGGTTGACTGCCTGGTGTGTTCACTCTTTGACGTCTTCTGAAACTCTTTACTCACTTGTTCTTTGTGTACTCTTGTGAATTGTAGCAACTTGGGCCGATGAACTTGTCTACAAAATTTTGAGTTGATTTTGTCAATCAATCAGCTGAGAAAAACAATCGAAGACTTCAGAGACTGATATCATCTCCTGACAATAGATGAGGAGCACAAGACGGTTTCCTCATCTAAAATACTTCAAATGGATGAAACGGTTGTTCGGTGCTTCCAGGTTTCTAATGTTTTCCCAACTGAGGATAGTCAATGATGAACACCTGTGAGAAATCAACTGTAGTTCTTGAAGATTCATCAAACATAGGACATAGCATAAGACAGAATGCTTATCTCATCCATAAACGACAAACATACATCGGAATAAAATTAATTGGTCGGGTAACATATTTTGATCATAGTTCTATGACTAACACATTCCCATTGAGCCCATGGGTCGGAATATAATAGTCCGTATTTCCTACTTCTGTAAGTTTAAGATATACCAAGGTGTCTATTCAATGCCGTCGCTGATTAACTGTCCTTATGTTTGACATGGTGAACTGGTAGGCGTAGGAAATATGAACCACTGGATTCCAATCCAGAGGCTCATTGATGATGTAGTGCTCATGGAGCCTGAAGGTCTTTGATTCGACCCGTATTTGGGTCATGAGTGCTCGCTGCTGATCAGTTCTATACTAGAACAAAACGACTGTCTAGTACCTCCAAATTTCCAATGTTTCTCCAACCGAGGATACCACATGATAAATAACAACCTAAAATCAATAAATAAATCTCAACAAAGCTCAAAATAGAACTAGAATTGGTATATACTCCATCATTAATCATAATACTCTCCGACTCATGATACCCACCGCGAATATAAACAAAAGGCTTAGATTTCAACAAAAGTATTAAAAAAAACCGTACTTTACTACTTTCTTACTCAAGTCAAATTAAGAAGAAAATATATTATGACAAAATGAAAGGAGAACAGATCTCTTGAATTGATGAATTATATTCTGTGTGCATTAGTTATTCTTGACAGATGGATTGATTAGACTATAAAAACTGAACTAAATAACTAACTTTACCATTGAAACAACCCACATATTCGTTATATATTTTTCTAAGGTGTCATACATCAAAAAACCACTCTTAAGTAGAAAACTTGAACGAAATGTTTATTATAAGCATATAGCTCGCAAAAAAACGAAATCATTTCATGTCTAAGTAATTTTTTTCTCCGCAAACCTTTATCAGCCTCATTCAACAACCATACGAAGACGCCACATGCCAAGTAATTCACAATGGGAAGCTCAGTGATGCATTTAAAGTGAAGAAAGGAGTAAAACAAGGCTGCCGTCTATTATCACTCAAGTCGACAGTGTATACCACTAAATAACAACAGCTATATAGAGACGCCATATGCCAAGTGATCCACAATGAAAAGCTCAGTGAAACCTTTAAAGTGTAAACAAGAGTAAGACAAGGCTGCCTGCTATTACCAATGATCTTTCTGACTGTGGTGGATCATGAAGCGGACAACTGTGAGGAGCAAGAAGATGAGCATACGCTGTTTCACCGATGAAAAGACCTAAGAAGAAGATTTGGATTTCGCCAATGATTTATGTCCAATGTCCTGTGGCGTAAACTCGAAGATCTACTTGCGAAAACTAACAAGTCGACAGAAGAGGCAGCGAAAACGGGATTCTCTTTAGGTGACCGTGGGGAGGATACAGGTGATGAAGATACCCAACCAACAACAAAAGGCACCAATCACCATTAACGGGAGAAACCTCAGGGAAGTTGTCTCGTTCACCTACCTAGGCAGCATCGTTTCAACTATAGGCAGCACAGGCACAAATGAGGATGCCAAAACCAGGATCGGAAAAGCGAGACACGTTTTCATTAATCTGAAACCAGTGTGAAGATCTACTGCACTCAGTACAAAGCGTGAACAAGGTCCGGATTTTCAATACCGATTCGGTCAAGTCAGTGCTTCTATGTGATGGTTCAGAAACTTGGCACCTCATGAATAACACTTCCAACAAACTACAGATATTCATCAACAGCTGCCACCTACGCTCATTCGATACTGAGGTTCAGATGGACGGCCAGAAAGAATAAGCAACGAGGAACTCTGGGAACCAAACAACCGAGAACCTACCGCCCAACAAATATGCGGAAGAAAGTGGGGATGGATTGAGCATACACTGAAAACGCCAATTGGGGATATCACGTGCCAGGCCAGGCTAGCAAGTGGAATTCAAATGAGAAACGACGAGTTGAGCATCTCATTTGAGGGCGATATGGAGGAGATGATGTGTGAGGACGAAATGAAAGCTTGTGGGCAGTCGTGGAGCTAGGTTCAGAAGATTGCAAAGAATAGAGTGGAAAGGAGGCGTGCTACTGAAGCGATAAGTTCCACTGGGAACCCAAGGGACAAATAATAATATAATAATACCACTAACTGACTATAGGTAAGTACATTTTCATTTCAGCAATTAGCTAAAATCAAGTTTTCATCTCTTTAAAAATCTAAAGATAATATATTGTAGTATGACGTTGAAAGGTTTGTCGACTAGTACGTTAGTTTCAACTTCTTCCTCTTTAAGTACAAGTTTTTGTCACTGTGCCTTTATCACCTATATTTCCATGAGGTGTTTTGAGTGGACTACGTTTTTGTGCATCTACATGCTTAGAATACTAATACTGTGAGAATTACATAAATGATGTGTGTGCATTGAAGTGGTTTTCCTCCGAATGCTTCTCATTCATGACCCTAATATCTGAAGACTTGTGCAGCTACACAATATACAAAACAATCTCATAGCTATGATTAAATTCTTCTCTAGAGTACTCCACTTAGAAGAGTTTATAAATCTAAACATATTCATCTTCTAATGTCCTTCTAATCTTCGTGATAATTATGCTGTGTTAAATTTCTAACAGATTATGCTGTGCTCTCTAAGCTGGATAGTTTAATTGCCAGGTTTTCATTGTCATTCTAGACAACATCATCAGCACAAACTTCGGGAAGAAGTGACTGATGAAGTTTTCTTCTCAATTTAAATGATAACTTGTTCTGATGGCCTTGTGTGTTATTCATTGTTTCTTCCAACTTCTTTTTCTTCTCTCCATAGTTATTTTGATTGGTTACCCTTACAACCTGAAATTTGACCTCGTTGTTCCTTATTGGTCGGTCAATTGAGTCACTATCAATATGTCTTCAAGTCGATCGCTGACTGACCAGACTGTCAAGTATCCAATACTTCGCTGATAGTCTTGTATTTCCTGTATTCAAGATTTCTACATCTTCTTAAAGGGTGACCACTGTGTACAATCCAATGTTTATCACAGTTTCTCGAGCTTATTTTGGTTTATCTTCGTTTGCTATTGTATCTTTCTACTTGTATAACAGAAAGCGAAGAGATTTCTGGGGCTTGTCAGCTTCAGTAATTACAAAAGATTTCAATAATGAAGTTGTGATCTTGGCGACAGTCTCCCTGTTGGTTTACACGGCTGATTTTTTGTTGACAACGAGTTATGCAAACATCTTTTGATGAAGTTTTGTGAATAAACATTCTTCTGGAAAACACTGATTAAGAAGTGTTCTTCTTTTCTCCACAATGTTGATGTACTACAAAGTATCTTCGCTTTTCCGAACAATCTTTTTATACAACTGATTTTGTGTAGTGTTTGATTGTGGTTATTGCAGTTGAGGATTTGATCCGTAACAGTTGGCTTTCTGTATACTTCTCAGTTCTCAGTTTCCCAAAATACGTTTTAGTGATCACAGCATCTAAAAATGCAAAGTTGTACTTTAATTCTTCTTTAGTAATGAATTTCCTGTCGTTGGAAATGTTGTTGAATAAGCTGTAAGTGTTTTTCAATTCCTTTGTTTTAATGATGATAAATGTGTCATCTATATATTGTATCTAATGTTTTAGTTTGATCAGCTGAAATTACACTGTTTCCAATCTTCGTCTTACTCCTTCTGTAATTAGTTCTAGTAGAGGCGATCCTATTAGTATTGTCTTTGTCGGTTAGTAGAGTTTGCTGTTCGACTGAAAATACTTTATAAATCAATGGATTCAGTCAAACTTGAAAATTGCAGTTGTGCGACTTCCAACAGATGTGTAACACTGTATATTAATGATGGGTAGTGGCTAGCAGTGGAATCCAGGGTGCGCCTTTCATCCTATTTGGGACTCATCAGCTGGATTTACCTGTCTCTTAGTGAGTGATGTTGTTCTCACGAGGACTCGGACTGGGAAGCGATCGCTTCAAACGCGAGAGCGTTATCCCGGTAGGAACAACATCACTCACTGAGATTCGGGTACATCAAACTGACGAGTCCCAAACAGGACGAAATGTGCATCCTGGATTCCACTGCTACCCACTACCCACCATTACTATACATAAGTGAAACATAGGCAATATAAAGGCATCCGCACAGGAGCCCATATCCCAACAGAGACTTATCAATTCGGTCCAATCAACGACGGTGTAGTACAAGCAATAACGGTAAGATGTGTAACACTGTTAAGAAGAAGAGTCATTGTATCCTTAGCCAATTTTAGCTCAGTTGAGATGCATAGAGCTGTGACGTCGAAAGACATCATCAGTTCGTTAATGCCAATATTCAATATTCCTGATCATTTCCAAAAAATTGAATTGAAGAGTTGATACGAAGATTGCATAATTCTACAAGATGTATTAGTTTTTAAAAATCTCTTTCAGAAGATTATATGCTTTAATTACTAGAAGTGAAAAAGTTGGTTGTAGTGGAATGTTTAATTTGTGTATTTTTGGTCAGCCTCATTCGTCATTGCTCTTGTTTTGCAATTTGTCCTGCCTAAATGAGACTGTTCAAGCATTTGGTGATGTGGAAGTCAAACATCTGGATGGAATTTGTCTCAGGTGATTGATTTATATTTCGGTCCATGAGTATATCTTCCTTTTTGCTGATCCATTGTTTTCTTATAACATGTAAACTCGATGGTAGATAGTATATAATACGCTCGATTGTGAAATAAAACGGAGCATATACACCTAGTTCTCCCAGTTCAGCTTCTAACTAGAAAGTCACGTTTATCCTATCTGAGCATATATGTGCAATAAACTAATATGCACGTTCGAATTTTAGAAAAGTGAGTATATTATTTAAGTACTATCACCCAAAATTGAGGATAGGATTAAAAGCTGTAAGAGGCATAAATCCTCACAGTTCTCAAAACATCTGTAGTAACTGAAGATATTAGGAATGGTTAACTAGTGGGTAATATTTACAGATCAGGTGAATGGTCTCCACCGTATTGTGTTCTCTGAGCTGGGTTGTATAATCGTGCAGCCTTCATCGTCTTTCTTCGAGACAACATCATCGGCACTAACTTCACTATGATTGAGCTATCAATATCTCTCCGTGAGTGATTCAGTAGCTTGCCCTGACCAACTGCTTTGTGATTGTTTGTCTCCTCCGATTGTTGTGTCATTGACTGTATAGATTTTCTTGCTGGCTGACTGGTCCTCTTCTTGACCTCTCACCTTTCTGTCGTTTATCATTTTTCTCATTGGTTGATAGATTGGGTCTATGTCTAATACATTAATTGATTGCTGACTGACTGATCTGATCTGATCTGAATGCCAAGCTTCTAAAAATTCTCTAATATTCTTTGTGTTCCCTCTGTCCATGATTTCTACATTCTCAAAGTTGAACTCATGTTCATGGTTGTTATTCACGTGCACTGAAATGAGTGATAAAATGTCAAAACGTTCAATAGCTAATTGGTATTCAAGTAGACGAAAGCGTAGGGGGCGACCTCTTTGTCAAAATTAGCGCTGATCACAAGTATTGCAGCTGATTTTGTAAATGATGTTCGGTTTGTCTTCTTTAGTTATTCTGTTTTGTGGTCTGTTTAATAGCGTTTGCAGGCTCATAAATCAACAATTCCCTTCCAACCGAACAATCGGAGGAGACAACCAATCACAAAGCAGTTGGTCAGGGCAAGCTACTGAATCACTCACGGAGAGATATTGACAGCTCAATCATAGTGAAGTTAGTGCCGATGATGTTGTCTCGAAGAAAGACGATGAAGGCTGCATGATTAAACAACCCAGCTCAGAGAACACAATACGATGGAGACCATTCACCTGAGCTACAAATATTTTCCACTATTTCAACACCAGTATCTTCATAGCTGTAAATATGTTTTTCTGATGAATAAAGAATATCCTGAAGATTAATCTCAAAGATGTTATTGATGTATAAATTACTTACAGAAAATAAACCTTAATTCTACTTTTTACTCAGAAACCTGATCAAGACATTTAAAACTTACTTTGACCATGCATAATCATACCAGCGAAGGATACGTTTTTGTAGATCGGCATTCACAGAATTTGCACGCATATAACTCTTTGCATCGTCCTATATTATAAGAAGTGAAGTTAAAAAAAATAAAATGAGTGGTCATTATTATTATTATTATTATTATTATTATTATTATTATTATTAGTCCCTTGGGTTCCTAGTGGAACATACCGCTTCAGTAGCACGCCTCCAGTGACCTCTGTTCTCTGAGATCTTTTGAACCTGGTCCCACGACAGCCCAGAAGCTCTCATTTCCTCCTCGCACGACCTCCTCCATGTCACCCTCGGACGTCCAACTCGTCGCTTCCCATGGGGATTCCACTCGAGCAACTGGCCTGACGCGTGATGTCCTCAGTCGGCCTTCTCAGTGCATGCCCAATCCATCTCCACTTCTTCCTGCATATTTGTTGCGTGATAGGTTCTTGGTTGGTTCGTTCCCAGAGTTCCTTGTTGCTTATTTTTTCTGGCCATCTGATCTTCAGCAGCGAGCGTAAGCAGTTGTTGATGAATGTCTGTAGTTTATTGGAAATGCCTTTCGTGACGCGCCAAGTCTCTGAGCCATACAAGAGCACTGACTTGACGTTGGTGTTGAAAATCCGTATCTTGTTCCACATGCTGAGTGCAGAAGATCTCCACACTGGTCATTAATTCAAACTTTTATATGCAGTACATTCCTTTAAGGTTAACTAATGGAATCAATCATGTCAAGGCTTCAATTAGTGTATATTCCAAACAAAAGATGTTCATCGCGAACTTTAACAAATCATTATATTGAAGACGTAAAAATATCGAGGTATATTACTCTAATTGTGCAATCTAAGCATTCCAATCACAAAGTTTACTGCTTCTATGCTATACAATGTGATTTTATTGACTGTAAACAATGTGACTGGTAATTAGTTAAAGTGCTGAATCCATCGCGTCATTGCCTAAGGAAGATGTTTAAGTTAGTATGGTAAGAAAAATTATTGAAAAATCAATTGGAATAGTCTCTTACCTAAACCAGAATAATCTGACTTTTCCCTAAGCAAGTTAAGAAACACGATCGATATTTAAACCACGGATATGTTAGATATAAGCGACCTTATAGGCCACCCTTACAATGATCAAAGTAATCAATCAGCTTATTTTGGCTGGAAAGGATGATTTTTATAAGATAAAAAAGTTTAATTGGTTACTTCAGTAGTTGCTAAGGTGGTATTTAAAATCATTAGTAAAAATAGGAGTTACTATAATGGCTACCTGAACAACTGCTTAGACAACTAAGCCTCGATGTTTTATGAAAACTTACCTTTCTAGCAGGAATCCCGAAACCTGATTAGTTATTTCAGCAGCGGCCTAGCGACTGCTAAATTAACTAATCAAATGTCAGAATTTCGTCTGGAAAGATAGTTTAACATACAATTGAGGAACGTTGTCAGTTATCTCAGCAACTGCCAGGGTGGCCTATAACGTCAAGTTACTTTAACGGCCACCCTAGCAACAACTGAAATAACTAATCAAAATCTGTTGATAAAAGCCTGTCTTTCCAAGCGAAAGGAAGAAACCGAGTTGGTTATTGTGATTGTCACTAGAGTGGCCTACAAAATTGTCCTTGAAGTCGCCTATAAATGGAGGGATTTTAAAGGCTAGCCCTAGCAACTGCTATAATGACCACTCAGGGTTTGTCATTTCGCTTGCAAAAGTTCTTATCCATGAAATAAAGGAATGTAGAGTGAGTTTAAAGGCCACCCTAGTAACAACTGAAATAACCAATTAGACTTCTCTATTTCAGGAAAATTTGCCTCTTTAGTCGAAATGAAAAACTTAATTGGTCATTTCGATTTTTGCTAGGGTAGCCTTAAAAGTCACCCCGAAAATTGTTATTCAACTACAGAAGGGTTAATCTCTGCGAAAACGCAGTGACATTAAAGGCTACCTCAACAATTTCCAAAATAACCAATCAAGTTGAGGTGTTTTGGCTGGAAAGACAATTTTTCATAGAACAGAGAAATGTGATTGGTTATTTCACCAATTCCTAGGGTAGCCTTTAAGGTCACCGCAAAAAGTAGGCATAAGTGAAAAGTGTCTGATTCTTAAATAGTCTGCACACTTAAAAATGTTAACTAAGAATCAGGATGAGTGACTTTAAAGGCTAGCCTAACAACTGCTGAAATAACCAATCAACTTTCGATATTTCGGTTGGAATGAATATTGTTCTAAAAAATATAGAAATATAATAGGTTAATTCAGCATCTGATAATGTGGCTTTCGAAGTTTCTGAAGAGTCAAATAATTACATTACAATTAAATGCATTTGTTAAAAAAAAACATTGGAACAAAACAAGAGAATCTCATATCCTGGTTTACATGAATAGACTGGATTACTTTAATTCGATTTTTTCTGTTATATGGATGAATGCTGTCTTGGGAGAAGAAGATCGTAGTATCTATCATAATAAAGCCGGTCACTTTTTCACTTGCTTCAGACAGAATGGTCTTCTAAAGAATATCTAGTATACTTGAACCGTTTTACTATCTGTTTTCAGCCATTTCCCGTTTACACACTGCAAAAATTCGATCACTTGAATTTCTGACAGAATTTCATTTAAATAATTGTCAAACTTATCGAGAGATGACTGTCACATACAATCCACTTGTCTTCGGAATACACTTCAAATTATTTCACTAGTAACAATTATGAAAATGATATGTTTATACCTATTTCACATTTTACAAGCTTTCTTCAAAGATTTATTCAGGATAAATCACAGTTTGCAACAGTGGCTAAAATTGTTTTCAACATTACCATTAACACGTTTTCTAAGTCGGAGACAATTTGGGTTCAATATGAGCTGATGAAGTGTGTGTGTGTGTGTATACGACAGAGGCTTGTCTAGAAATTATATGAGAAAAGGGTTTAGTTATAATCATATATATGATTCATGGAACAACTCTGGATATCTTAATTTTACAACATTGTTAGACTGATGGCTGACTTAATTACGGTCCTCAGAAATTGAAGAAGTAACTTTGAAGTATGTAAAGCTACTCTGTTTTTTTTGAATTTCGAGGAAGTTGTGAGGATTTGAAAATATTTCAAGTTGTTATGCATCGTAGACTGAAAATAGTTCGGGGAACAATGTAAACCTGGGAGCATTGGACAGCTGTTCCGTCCTAGTATGGGACTCCTCAGCAGCGCGCACCCACGACCCCGCCCTCCAGGGATCGAACCTGCGACCTTCAGGTTCCGTGGCCACCACGTTACCATTGAGCCACTGATTCACATATCCAACTTCTGTTAGCTCATGATATAGCGCAATCGCCACCCAATATCATCATTGAGTAACTATCCTCACGACCATCAGGCTTTGCCCCCACCGGTCAAGACTTCTCATTGGAACTTCGGGAATACTTCTAGAAGTTAGTCACAATGAGCACCAGTCCAATTGAATTTTGATGGAGTTGTGAGGATTTGGAAATTCTTTTCATCGGAAAATCGTCATACATTACAAAATATGTTTCGAAAGTTCAGAAGACCATAAGTTAATTATTTTGCTATTGAGTAATCAGACTGTGTAACCTACTAGCAACTGTAGAATTTAAGTGAAGAAGAGACAACTGTATTGATCTATTACAAAATAATAATAACTTATTTATGAGCACTGAATTCAAAGGAAACGATGCAGCACAACTACTAGGAGATAAATAATCTTTCCAAGGCAATCAGAGGAACATTTTCTTCTGCTGAACTATCAATGATCCATTCCGGCTGAGGTATGAAGAGCAAAGTCTCATTTCGGGTCACATGCATGTCTGTTCACTCATCACTCACCTGTAGTTATTGCCATTTAAAGCATTATAACCAACCTAAAACTGTCTTCTCAGTAATTTACTTATTTTGAATAACATGATGTTGGAGAGCATGTGAAATCATAAAATTAATTTTTCATATTATATTTAAACCCACATCATCCAGTATTAAAATTGAATGGAATCCATATAAGTAAATCAAGTTTTAAAAGGTAGCCAGACCTTTACTTATTAGTGATGGTGGTCAACATGAACATTTCATAGTGAATTCCCTCAAAGGTTCTATGCAACAGATCTTGATGCATTGATTGTTGTTTATACTGACCAATTTTCTCAAAATAAACAGGAAAATTGACGTACCGCTTAGTTGCAGCACTAAAGTCTTTTCTAACGTGTATCAGTTTAAGATCAAAATTTTCGATCTTTCCAAATCCTGATTTGTAGGATAAAAATGCTTATTCTACGTTCTTAAGCGTATTGGTTATTGATATGCTTTATAGCTTCAAATCACGTTTATATTAGCGGACAGTGTATAACAGTTGAAATCAGGATACGTGTATCATTTTATTTAAGACTGGTCAACATTCTTTCTGGTAGGACATCTCTAAAACTAGCAGATAGAGATGGTCAAAACAATCTAAAGCTTAGTCAGGAAAATCCAACGAGACCTTTTTCAGTGTTCAAGATCTTGATAAGAAGCTCAAAATCGCTGAAGCCTTTCACAACCAATCATGTTGCTCCAACTTTTTAAGATAAAACACCTGAACCAACATGTAATTATCAGATTGGTTAAAGAGGCAACATCAGTAACAAATGCCACTCTAGAAAGGCCTAGGCCAACCTAGTAACTGTTGAAATAAAAAAAAAAACAAATAACTGGCTGTCTCAGCAGCTGGTAAAGTTGTCATCAAAGTTACTTCAATATTTAAATCTCAAGGATGAATGTCATGTGAAGGTGGATGATATAGCTTCAAAATGGCTTTAAGGAATATTAACACAATGTAAACTATACCAACCATACACATATACATGCTAAATTCTTAGCTTACCAAGATTTTTTCAAATTCTGTACGATGTGCATTTCTTGTAGTGATGATATTTCCAACCTGACCTGGAAAAATCATATGATTCAACAACAAAAAGGTTGTATGAGAAAAAATGAAATGAAACATTCATTGAAATGCAGGCAATCTATGGGAAGTGATGTTGAACCTAAGTTTTGTTCTTGTTGGCACTTCTTAGCGTAAGGGTGTATCTTCCACCTCAGTGAAACTTATGTCTCCTCTGAGATTCAAATTCATGTCACTCACTGCTACAGTCAGAGATGTAACTGTTTATTATGCTTGGGCTATGAATGATCTTCAACAGAAATGTATCATTTACACGTTTTAGCCACTGAGGGGGTAACCAACTTCATATTTTCTAGTCTTAAGTGGTATATTATTTACGTCATTTCTTAGTTATCGTAATCCAGGGTTTTTCAGCCAGTTCACAATAAAAAAACCACAATTATTGTAGTCAGACTTGTTAACCTTTTATCCTTTTTCATGATAATGCTTTTGAAACTGTCGCTGGTGGACATTTCCATCACCTATTTCACATCATCTTCGAAATGATTTCAGAAATAGTAGTTAATGACTTTGTCATAAGTTACTGTATAATTCTTATCTACAACTCTTTCATTTTAATCTGTTATTCTGGTTACATTTTGATAGGTCGAAATCCTTTCAAACGTATTAAGCAAAAGTATGCTTATATCAGCTTCTGAAGTAATAATAACTTAATTCTAATGATGAATAAACGCTAGCAGGTAATATCGAGAAGCCCATAAGCAAACAGAGACAGATCAATTCAGTCCGATCAACGATGAAGTAATACAAGCAATAACACTCATAATAACTAAGTTAATTTCAAATTCATTTTTATCCAGTCGTTTCTTCCCAGTACATCGATGACAAAATTTAAACCAGTAAATATGTTTCATGTTTATCCAAAGGATGATCTCTTTTTAGTGTGATTAGTTCATGAGTGACTTTAAAGGCCACCATAACAGCTACCGAAATAATCAATTCAGTTGGGATATTTTGGCTGGGAAGACAATTTTGTATAGAATAGAGAAACGTGATTGGTTGTTTCATCAGTTGCAAGTCTCTCATGTTAATGACTTCTTAGACAAAACAATACACCTATTTTTGGTTGTTGACTGCTTTCTTCCGAATGAACGACATGACTTATACACTGGCAAATTTTGTCTCAAAGTGTACCATTTATTTAAGAAAATAACTTGATTTTTGTGGCAGAAAATAGTTTGATAATAAATTGGCTTGTCTAATATAGTTAGCACACAATGATACAATACGTCTTATAAGATGACATTTCAGGTGTCAAGACAGTAACACAATCTCCAACACCTGGATTTTTATTGTTCTGTCACCGGTAACAATCATCTGCATATATGCGCAATGAGAGTTACTTCGTTTTTATTGCATACTGCACTGGATATAGATAGACTGGATGAATAAAGAATTGGTAATCATTCTCTTAGTAAATTACTTTTCAAGATTAGTGTTGTGTCACGCGATACTGTCTTGTTCCATGTCTCTGAGTGTCTTGACAAAGGAATCTTTATTCACTAGAAAAGTATTAAAACCATGCAATGTTAATGGCGTAGTATCTTTTTCGGTAGTATGCAGAATCCTGTTAGTATTGACAACAAGACATAGCCAGCAATATAACTATAAAAGACAGGCGTTGAAAGTTGTTTGACTATAGTGAACAGGCTGGGCTTAGAATGCCATCAGTAACTACTATTGTTCCAATGTCTGTTAAATCAAACAAACCAATCTACTATGCAATTACACTGACATGTATAAGAAACTGATGGAATCTGCCTAAATTTGCCGAAAGTAAATTACTTCACAGCAGACATGATCTGACATCCAGAATGTCAGCAAAGTAGTAAAATACAGGTTAAAAAATCTTAACTTTTTCGATCCTAAATATATCCTTTTCTGTTAGTTGGCTGAAAGTTATCGTCAGTAAGCCTTGGATTTAGGTTTTTTGCTTGTTAGCGCTTGTCACTATGGTGTGTCTTCAACCTTAAGGAAATTGATGTTTCACCTGAAATTCGAACATAAAATGCATGGCTCTCCTGTGACCAACTAACGTGTGTAATCCAATCCTACAGGTGGTCAGTCTTGGCCAAAATAGCCCAATAGTAACGTCACTGACTACAATACTGGGTGACGCATAATCGAATCATAGGTGGGATGTCACTTTCGTAGAGATTGCAAATACGCCTTGCTCAGGAGTGCCAACAAACACGAAACCTAGGCCTAGAGTTTCCTGCCGATTGACTTCAACCAACTAACATCTATCAATATTCACCGCGATGCTGCACCTCCTAAATTCGTGGCCACAATGCAAAAATGATTGACTGAATTCAGTCAGTAGTCAGGATTAGATAACATGAAATTGGTTGCTCCCCGTGTCTAATCACTGTGCAGCCTAATCCTTTTTATAGTAAATATATCATAATAACCAATAATTTAATACTGCTGTTTTGTCACAGACCTGATATAAAAAACAGGTATCAAAATGGACCATGTAATATCATTTTACTACGCTGTACAAAAGGGTAGGTATAAACACGATATCACGTTTAGTCAACAGGCCCCCAGTGCTTTTCAGCAGTAAGAGATGAGTGTGATTATTATTATCTAATATCTTGAAATATTTCGCCTCTTAAAAACTATCCATGAAGACGTGGTTGAATAGTAGGTGTTAAATCACTTTTCATCTTATTGCATTATGTCCCAAAAATCAAGGCAGTGAAGCTTGAGTTTTGAGATGACAACTGATAATCTAGATACTGTTGAACCACCATATTTGATCTGTGAAATGTTTCCAACAGTTTAAAACATCTTAAACATTTTTAAACAGATCTATGGATCAAAAATGTAGTCATCAAAATTCCAATCATTGTATCAAGTTTGGACCTCACTGTTCCTACTGAAGTCTAGGAGATATGATGGTATAATCAATCCTTAAAACGTAGATGTAACATGGAGACTGTTACAGACAATCATACAGAAACATTAGCCAATGAGCTCAAATAGTAATAATAATAATAATAGGTAACATTTTAAGTCGCTAGCAGTTTCTGCTGTACATCATTGAGCAACTGGCCATCACAAAATCTCCCATGATTCTCAACGCTGATGATGTAAAACGAAACTAAATAGGAGTAGGGGATAAAAATCATGCAAACACACATACACACTGAAATCAGATCTAAACAGTTTGTCAATGAGGTCAGAAGAGTAACTGTGCCTATCAGCGCAGGTAAGTGTGTAAACATCTATGTAAGGCATGCAAAAAACAACACCTACTACATGAAAGGGAGTTCTCCAGCCTTACTGTTACTTAGGAATAATAGTAAGTCAGGAATTAAAAGCTGTAATGCACTTTCGATCAGTTGCAGAACAAAAGTTCCAAAGAACTTTTGGCATTGTTTAGAACTTTCATTTGGATCATTCATGACGTGTTTGCTAGTTTATGTAAGCTTTCGTTAGATTCAGACTAGAAAGTAGTGCTCAAGTAGGTTACTCAGACCTTCTGCAAAAAGCCCAGAGGATGGCAACTCATATGATCCCTTTGATGGCTAGGCTGACATATGAGAAGTGCCTTTAGGAGTCTTCATTGCATGGAAGAAAGACAGAAGACTGAATCATTATATGGAAAGTTGTAAAAAATAATCATGAACTCGATCTCTCTTCTCTTTCCCTCCTCATCAGGCCAAAACACATCAGAGAGCGTGTTAAGAGAATAAAAAAGCCAAGAAAGTATGTCATCGCCTCTAAGTACTAATTTTCGAACTAAAGTAATCATCTTTTGGAATTGACTATTGAAAATGTGATGTTTACACTACCAGTTGATTCATTCATGAAAGGACTGAACAACTGGAGGAATGTCCAGTCAAAGAACTGGTCTGATCTCAGAGTTTTATACTCGCAAACCGGAAAAGTAAACAACTAACATGAATGTACAACTTTGTAAATGAAATAGCCAGGAAGATAATTTTATTCACTGGTTTTTGTGTCTTATGCCTTCATAGGTAGTATGAATTCAGTTGAAACATCATTCCACAAATGATAATTTGTTCAATCTGGTTTGATAGGTTCCTTACACAGAAGACTAGATAGAGATTTATTTTCAGAAACGTCATATATTTAGTTCGCTTAACAAATTTCAACAATGCAAAAACAAAGGGATTTGTAGAATAAAATGTGTTCATTTTATTTTATGGCCTTTCATTAGCTACAAACAGTCTACAACTGAAAGGAGTTATTAAAGAGTTAGTAGTTTACGTAATTGCATAAAAACTGTAAAATCATGAAATGATTTAAAGTCAATAAGTAATTAATGAACAGATAAATGCAATCAATAGAAAAAGGAAAACTAAATACATACATATGTAAAAGGTTATTTACAGTTACCAAAGTAAAAAAGATTAGTTACAGTCTCTTTCTGAGTACATAGGTCAGGTTGAAAATATTTGATAGCGAAAGCTTTCGCAAACCGTAATAAATATGCCGCTGTTTGTTTCTTGATTATCTTGAAGGATTGTGGAACATCTATTTGATGTCCTACCTTCATCAGATGACTGGTAATTGGGCTGGTGAAGACTTCACTACCTTTCAAACAATTATTTCTGGGAATACACTGATAAAATTGAGTAGAAGCCCTACTTTCGGTCTATTCTATGTACTTCCTTCCACAAGTATGTGTATGCATATAGTTCCCCATTTTTTTTGTTAATCCT
Organism: Heterobilharzia americana; assembly: GCA_944470555.2. Lineage (NCBI taxonomy): Eukaryota > Metazoa > Platyhelminthes > Trematoda > Strigeidida > Schistosomatidae > Heterobilharzia > Heterobilharzia americana. Next base: position 82,498,720 of record OX104130.1, on the reverse strand, counting down.
CGATTTCAAATCTCCATTTATTTCTACATATTTAAAGTATGTTATGCAATAATTACTACTAATAATTAATTTCAATTGTAGGTTGTTTGCAACTGATGAAATCCTGTGAAACAAAATGAGCTCATTTTATTCTGTAAATATCTTTTTTTTCTTGCATTATTCAAAGAGATAATATTTAATGTCAAAAGTCCTTATTGGATTGAATAAACTTTGTCATGAGAAAGACCCTATCTATCTGTTAAATATGACCATACATCATAAAGAATCATTTACGCATTGAATAACCTTTTGGAAACAACTAAATAAATCATGACATTAGTTGAACTACATCAAATAAACTTTCAACCAAGACACTAAAAATCTACTTAAGCAGATAAAGCGAAGAAGCTGGAGCTGTTTAAAATTCTAAAATGAATGACATAACGTCTAATTCATAGCTACTAGATTTTTGTGATGTAAACTTAACCTAAGTATTTGGAAAAGAAATAGTAGTGATGGTACATTACCACGACAACTCTATCTGATGTCTTATGACGCGATATCACTGTTATCTCAAACTTCTCTTTATTCTTTCTACTTTGAAGCTCTACCAATAACAAATGATATTCAATTCGAGAGGTGATTTCTGAACTTCCAATGAGAAGTCATGACCGATGGGGTGAACCAGGTGGCCATGAGGGCATATACTTAACGATAATATCGAGTGATGGTCACGCTTTGTCGTGAACTGACTAGGGCTGGAAATATGGGCCAGTGGATTCCAACCCGTTGGCTGAATGATGATATGATGTCCGCGGAAGCTGAACATCCTGGCTACGATCTCTGGCAGGGTAAGGTCATGGGTCCGCACTACTGAAGAGTCCCATACTAGGACGAAACAGCGTTCCAGTGCTCCCAGGTTTTAAATGTTTTAATGAGCAAAGGTAATGTATTTAATTACACTAAGTAAATGTCACTTCACTTTATAGGCAACGTCTTTCGATCAGCTCCATTCAAGTGTATGAATCACTCTCCTCATTTAGATTCTTTCAGGCTAAAGTGGTTTCTGTATCAAAGAGCTGATATGAAACTCTGTACAAGTATGAATTATTACTATTTCATTCTAATTATTTTTGTTTATTTACACAATGAATTAGTGCTCAACACATCATGCTACTATTTCGGCCGGCTGCTTAAAATGTTTGGCTACCAGAAAGTTTCCATCACATAAATTACATCCAACTACTCTTTTCGAGATTTGTTTTAATTATTCAAAAAATCATAAAATGTACTCTCGAGCATTTTAAAAATGTTCTCAATCTATTGACATACAAGTTTTACAACAAAATTGCGAAAAATATCATGGCAGATAGATGGTAGTGAGCTTTTAAGTGCACATCACTTCATCACATAACTATTACAGGAATAGTCAGCAAGGATCACAGACTTTTATACCAGCTGAATAATCCTTGATTGCCAAACCTATGGTTACGGAACAAACAGTAGGTTGAAATTCGTTCAATTTTAGCTAAACTGTGTTACAATGCACCTAACCTAGTTCTACGTGAGGTCAGTCGCGTGTCAAATAGCTCATTGGTAGAGCCTCTGGTTGCTGCACTTGGTGACATGAGTTCGAATTCCAGATACGACATCATTTCCACGGAAGCTGCCAATACACTTTGTTGGCGAGTGCCAATAAGCACGAAACCTGTTTCAAAGAGGATATCTACCTGACTGGCTCCGAGTGCCTTTATTATTTATCATTATTATTTCTCCCTTTGGTTCCTGGTGGAACATAGGGCTTCAGTAGCACGCCTCCGTTTCACTCTGTTCTCTGTAATCTTTTCAACTTGGCTCCAACACTGTGCACAAGCTTTCATTTCGCCCCCACATCATCTTTTCCATGTCATCCTCACACACCAAACTCATCGTTCCTCATTTGGGTTCCACTCCACAGCCTGGCCTGGCGCGTGATGTCTCCAAATGGTCTTCTCAGTGTATGCCCAATCCATCTCCACTTCCTCATGGGTGATACGTTCTTCGTTGGTTCGTTGCCCGGTCAGAGTTCCTTGTTGTTTCTTCTGTCTGGCCATCTGAGCTTCAGTAACGAACGTAGGCGGCAGCTGTTGATGAATATCTGTAGTTTGTTGGAAATGCATTTCGTAACGCGCCAAGTCTCTGAACCATCAAATAGCAGCACTGACTTGACTGACATTGGTGTTGAAAATCCGGATGTTGTTCATGCTCTGTACTGAGAGCAGTGTAGAAGATCTCCACACTGGTTTCAGGTTAATGAACTGACGTTTGAAACGAAGTGTACTAGGTTTAAGCCTTCATGGGAATAACATCACTGCGCACTGGAGTGCAGGCACATTCACCCAATGAGTCCTAAATACGACGAAACGCGTGTCTCGGATTCCTCTGCTAGTCACTAAGATCAATATGTCCACATTTATGTTTATAGCAATACTAATTGTTTTACTAATGTGAAGGAGTTTAACCATAATTGTTTTCAGTTGAAATGGAAAGCTTATTTCAAATTGTTTGAAGATTCAACTAGCCGAACATTCGAATAACAATGAAAGAAGGGAAGAATAGAAGCCTAAAATTGTATTCCGTTTATCTTTGAAACTTAAATGAGTAACTTTCTATTTTTCCACTTTGACTTTAAATGTAATTAGTAGTTTAACTAAAGCAGTTGATACAATGAGCTAAAAATATCTTGAAGATAAACACTATGTGATACATTGGATTCACTCTACTTACCTACTTTGAAGTAGAGGCAAGTGAATATGAGTGAGCAGTGTAAAAGCACTGAGTAAAAGTCTAACACACTATACTTCTGAAAAACTCATCAAGATAAAAAAAACAAGGAAATGAAAAAAACAGAAAGACAAGAACAAATCTACTCAATACTTGTAGAAAGTCATACGAAGAACAGAGGAGAATGAGATTTAACGGTATTTGAATTTGATATGATGATCAGAAGGGAGATAATGCATGGATGTATTTGTATCGTCAAGTATAATTCTTAGTTATGCCACTTAGGGCCTTCAACCAATGATTTTGTCTGTGATGCGTACCTCAGCGTAGAATACTACTACCGTCTACAGGAGACCGACACATTCTAATAGGTGTCTAAATTTCAGGTTATCCCAACCATTGTTAGCTAAGGTGGCTCTAGTCAAATGCCCAAATAATAGAGCCAGACAACTCACTAGTCAATGGAAGGACTTAAACAAGGAATTGTAACACATGAAGAATCAATCACTAATAGTTTTCCACCAGAGTTTATTAAGAAATTCGTAGGAAAACATAGGAAACAGAATAATAACAGTATTACGAATAAAAATAATGGCGACAACATAAGTAGAAAGGAGTTCATATCCTCCACTGTGTTACCCAATAAGGAAGGTACATCAGGATTCTCAACAAGGCTGGAATTAGATTGGCATTTAAACCTACAAACTCACTCAGAGATAAGCTTTGTCGGTTGGCTTAAGCATCCGACAGATCCAATTAAACGAAATAATCCAATCTACCAAATTCCATGTGATACCTATGAAGTCAAGTACATAGGTCAGACTAGCCGGTCGGGGTCAGTTAGATTAACCGAACATAAGAATTTAGCTAAATATAGAATAACAGACCTAAATAAGATCAATAATCTAGAAAAAACTCAGCTGTTGCAATTCATGGATTAACACACAGCCACACAATACAGGGGGGGGGGGGAATGAAACCACTGTACTCAAGTCCAATATAATAAGTTGGCGAGAAAGATTGATTACTGAATCTTTGTTCATTAAATCAATTCCCAACACATGTAATAGAAATGATGTAACACCAGAAATATGGAAAATTTTACTACCAATAAAAACAAAGAATATGAGGTAACAGGAGTAAAAAAAATAGACTGTTGAAAGTGGAGTGTGATCACATTGATAATGATTATGAGCAGTCATAATTAATGCTGGAAACCTCATGAAGTAAATAATACTGTATAAGTGTATGTTATACATCAAATAAACAAACCTAAAGTGGATTTAGGAGATCCGGCAAAAGGCTGGCGAAGATGTAAGTAGCCTAGTAACGATATTTCTTATAAATACTCTGAAGTTTTAATACTCTAAGAAAGGAAATGCATTTTCTAAAGGATTAAAATATGTCTTTCAGAGTCTACAAAGTGTTCAGTGATTCAACTGTAGACAGTTTTGTGTTCATCATTGAATAACGAAGCTGGGTACTGTTTGTGAGCACACTTTTCAAGCTAATGCATAAGACGGTCAACACACTCAGCCCTACAAAGGCAAATAAACTTCTAAATACATAGAATGTGGTCAAGTGTATCAACTTATTGAATTAATAGAGAATATTTGTAGCGCAAGTGGATGATATGGGTCGTTTTGTGTCCTATGAGCTGGGTTGCTTAATCGTGGAGCTTTCATCGTCTTGCTAGACGTGACATCATCAGCACTATCTTCACAATGAAGTGAGTTGTCAATATCTCTCCATCAGTGATTCAGCAGCTTGTTCTGATAAAGTGATTTGTGATTTGTTGTTTCTTCTGATTGTTGTGTCATTGACTAAATAAATTTTCTTGTTGACTGGCTGTTCCTCTTCTTGACCTCTCACCTTCCTGTCGTTTATCGTTTTTCTCTTCGGTTGATAGATTGGGTGTACATCTATACATCTATTGATTGCTGACAGACTGACTAACTGACTGACTGATCTGAATGCCAAGCTTCTAGTAATTCTCTGATATTCTTTGTGTTTCCGCTCTGTGTCCAAAATTTCTACACTGTCGAAATTCAGTTCATATTCATGAGTGATGAAATGTGATATGTGACGTTGAGTAGCTAATTGGTGTTCATGTAGACAAAGGCGAGGAGGGTAACCACTCTGTCCAATGTAGTGTTGACTACAGTTATTCCAGTTGATTTTGTAAATGATATTCGGGTTGTTTCCTTTGGTTGTTGCGTCTTTTGGTCTGCACAACGTTGTTTGGAGGGAATTTGTTGGTTTATGAGGCGCCACATCAACTCCAAGTGGTCTCAGTAATCTTGTCATGATTTCTGAAATATCTTTTATGTATGGTAGGGTGATGTGTTTGTTGATTTCTGTGGATGACTTTGTAGTTGATGATGTACGGGATAGGCATCTTCAGAAGATGCCTCCAGCCCTACAGAACCAAGTAAATTTATAAATACATAGTAATGAGGCGAAGTGTATCGGCTTATTTTTCACACACTGACGAATCAACTGTTGACACGAGAATACAATACAGAAGTCTGAAGTATGAAAGGTTTGATTAAGGATCTTTGACAAGCATTAACGAAGAATGTCCAAAGCAACGTCACCTTTGAATCTGCTTCGTAGCTTACTGAATCTGTTCACATTCTTCCTTGTAAATCTCAATCAGAAGGTATTCTCTAACAGTATTTTTCGAAGAGTCTTTAGTTCACGTATAAGAGCATCATACCTGGATATCCTTCTTATTCTCGATGAGACTGAGCACACAAGATTCCTGTTCCTAGTTGAACATCCAACTTTGGAAGTTTTTCAATTGTTTATTACAAGTGAGTTTCCTATAGATGAGTCTTTGAATCCAATTTTCAGGTCTCCTATAAAGTTTGACTGGAAGAAAATGAAACATTAATTTCTATTCAGCCTCCAGTATGGATTTGACTGAAGGGTAGCTAACGTCGAAATTTTTTAAAGGTGTGTGAAGTTCATGTTGTTAGTACAGACAACGAATGTAACGTCCACATATCTTTCATATACATGAAGTTGGCAACAATATACCTATCTCAAGGTTAGCCATAAAGCAGTCGGTAAGTAGAGATACACTTGCATCCCAATCAGCAGAACTCAGTTAACATCGTAAATAGAAATCTAGAAAAATTAACTTATACTTCATAATACACAATTCAAAGGCTAAATAATGTGATGAAGTATATGATATAAATAATCTTTCCACGAGTATCCACAGCAATAAACCGTTAACTTAAAGAGAAACCTCCTAAACTTTCACATGAGAAAAACAAATCAATAATAATGATTATAATAACAATAAGATGAGAAAAAATAAAAAGTCCTCCTGAACTTACCAACAATTGTTGCAAAAATAAACACACCAATGAGGTAAGACACTATTGTGAAGGTTAGCCTACATTGGGGAACAAGAACAAAAGAGAAAAAGTTACAAATAATAAACATATACAACAGATATGAGTAATCAATCAATAACATTGTTGATCGACCTTGAAGAACCTCAGTCAATACTGCAGTCAAACAAGTATTCATTCAATTCCTTCTCCTGAAGTGAATGTTTATTCGAGTCCAATCAACCACATTCACTTACATGAAATAGTTTATAGGAATTGATTGGTAACTCAATAAAGTAACGGTGAACTTATTTATTTTATGCCTATCAGAGTCTTCTGTACTCCTAGGGGGGAAATTTGTATATGCTTGACATGCGTTTCATACATGTCAAATGTTCATTGGTGCTTCGAAACTGATTTACAACTACCTCCAATTTAAGGATAGGGAAGAAAGTGATAAAATATGCTGAACACTTCATTTAATTTGGAATTTCCATCAGCCTAAGTGGAAAAGTTGGGGAAAAGATCTTACCCTGAATATAAAAATCCTTTTCAGCAATCTTGAACATACTTCATCTCTAGCACCAATGAGATACATAAATATCTCCTAATAAACTGCTCTGCAGTACACTCTGTTATAGCATTTAAAGTCGATATGAATATGTCAACGGTTTTAGAGCACAGATGTCTTCGCAATACTGCATGCATATGGTAGGATCGTAATGTGCGCAAAGATGAAAAGAAGAGTACTTGGTCTTTGCTTGCTACCGCGAAGAAAGACAATATGAACTAACAGACTTTTCCTGCAACCCTATTTAGCCCCCCGAACTACCTATCTGTCATGAATTCACATCAATCAGAGAACAAATGATGATCAAAGTAGCTTTTTCTCCTATTTTAAGAATCTTTAACAAGAGGCTTAGTAGTACTTAGTTTCAGACATCATCTGTTTGTTAGTAGGCACTATTGAAGCATTTCAGATGAGAATAAAAAAGTCGTTCAATAATCACCAACTGATCACAAATAACGACAAACTTTATTTGTAAAGACATTAAGGTGGGTTTTTAAAGAATATCTGAAGGATGGTTCTGATCATGAGCTGATATCATTAGGAGAAACACTGGGAACCTGGAAGCGCTGGACCCCTGTTTCGTCCTGGTATGGGATTCTTCAGTAGTACGCACCCATGACCCCACAAAGAACCTAACTCAGGGCCTACGGGTTTTGCTCCAGGCACGTTACCATTAGTCACCAGATCGGCGTCCAGCAGTCTATATTTCTACTTCTGTCAGTTCACCAAGTCGAACATGAGGCCAGTTACTCAATGAAGGTATTGGGCAGAGGTTATGCTGCGTCATGAACTAACAGAAGTAGGAAGTATAGACCATAATACTCCGATCCCGTGGCTCAGTTATAATTTTCTGATCTGGGAACCTGAAGGTCACTGCTCCCATCTTGGTGAGGTTACGGGTATGTACTCCTGAGGAGTTCCATTGCTTCCAGGTTTCCAATGTTTCTCCTACTGATGTCAGTCCATGATGAAAACCAACCTGAAATCAATAAGTAAACTCCCACAAACCTTCAAACTGAAAAAAAAGTTTCATTGTTTTATCTAGAAACCTAGTTCTGCTTAATTTGTTTAGAATGTGATAAAGTGTGTGTACCAGATAGTGGTCATGTAAACTACTTATAAAACTTCAGTACTTATGAGCCAATCATAAAATAATGAAATTATCACCAAAGAAATTAAAGAGTACAGAAGAGGTCAAATTACTCCGTGTTCCAGTGACAAATCCTATCACAAAATCAATACTGACATATTGTATAAAGATGGTTGGATCTTGTAGCTTGAACGAATATCAGAAAATCACTCTCACATTATCTTCAAAGGTATATTCGTTAAATTTATCATGATCATAAATCAGATATCGACAGTTTGTTCAAATAATTGTGATTTTATTTCAAGGTGATATTTATGCATCACAGATTGACATCAGTTGGAGAACCATCGAAAACTATGGAGTACTGGGAGGCCGTTTCGTTCCACTATGTGACTCTTCAACAGTACACATTTATGACCCCATCAATGAGCGAACTCAGGATTTTCACGTCTCATAACAAACAGTCTAACCATTCAGCCAATGGGTGAGAATACAGTAGTCCACCTGACATTCCTGAGTTCCATCTGTGATTGGGTTGTGAGTGCGTACTGCTGGAGAGTCGCTTAGTAGGATGAAACAGCCATCCAGTGCTCTCAGGTTTTCAATGGTTCTCTGACTAATGTCAATCCGTGAGAATTAAATCCTCAAAATTACAAACCACATCAATTTGTAAATTGCATTACTATGTAGTGCTGGTCAGTGACACGCTTCTTGATGGATATTCGGAAGTTTTTATGAGAAGCCATAACCTGTGGGGTCAACTATTTGGAAGGGAAGTGGCTGCCAAATGAAGACTTTGTATGATTGGCGCGTTATATCACAAACCGACAGAAAATGGAAAGTATGAACCACTGAACTCTGACCAAGCGACTAAATGTTTAACGCGTTCGCCATGAAACTTTAAGATCCAGGGTTTGATTCCTAACTGGGTTGTGGGTGCTTACTACTGAGGAGTCTCATACTGGTCATTCAACTTATGTCAGTCGGTGATGAATACCAATCAATAAAATCCTCATTAACCCTAATCCGAATTGTGATTATATTCCATAACACTTTTTTGGAAATTATCATATTTTTTTAACAGCAAAGATAATTTTAATCGTACATAAAACTGGTAAAACAGAAGAAACAACTTGAATTGATGAATTGCCAGTGCCTCCACTGTGCACAACTGTCGAAAGCGTAGTCCTTTTGAACTATTCCATCTGACACGATAAATGATATTGAAGGAAGATTCTGGTCTAGCTTTATGTCCAGAGTTGACCAAATGTTCAAGAATTGAATTGTTAACTGATTTACATTCTCCCCTCGACAACCATGCAGGATAGTGCTCCGAGATACGTTTGGAAAGCGTGCTCTTTGTGCGGCCTATACAACATATACCTGAGCACTATCCTGCATGGTTGTCGAGGGGAGAATGTAAATCAATTAACAGTTCAATTCTTGAACATTTGGTCAACTCTGGACATAAAGCTAGACCAGAATCTTCCTTCAATATCATTTATCGTGTCAGATGGAATAGTTCAAAAGGACTACGCTTTCGACAGTTGTGCACAGTGGAGGCACTGGCAATTCATCAATTCAAGCCTGATCTCTGCGTGCAAAAGAAGTATGTTCAATCTCTCATCTTATCATGGTCTTAACACTTTCATCTTTCCGATTTCATTATATTTAGTTAGTTAGCTATTATGACCTTCATCATGACCCTTGTCTCATTCTTCACCTTCTTTACATCCATCTATCTATCAAGTAGACAGTCAATATTTGCGTTTCTTATCTACCAACAATTTTCACCTTGTCAAACTCCTTGCCTTACTCGATATTTCTACTGTCTTAGTTTATTACTCAACTACTTTGCATTCTTGATTCAGGTTTTTGTAGCACTAGGTTAATGTGGTAGCTATTATACCCTATTGTTTTATAACAGACTGTTATATGTTTAGGAGATATATGTAAATATGATTGTACAGCTTTAGAAAAATCATGACTAAATGTAATTTATATGAAGGCAATTGTAATGAAGTTTTCCTCTGCCTAAGATTCTTGCTCGTTGGCATTCGTCAATAATAAGTAATCATAACCTGGAAAGAACTGATGTCCCGTGAGTGATTTGAAACCAAGAATCTCAAATGTTTGCAGTCAGTGAAGTTACCATTTGGACGGTGACTGACACTATGTAGGAGTGGATTAGATGAATTAACCAATTTCAGCATTCACAACCACTGGTTGTAGACTCCACTAAAACACTACAGTCTGTAGGATAGATTGTATATAGAATGGAGGATAATATTATCCTATTATAGTCCTTGAGCATTGGTGGAAATCATTAGAATATTCATAGGTAGAAAAATATCATCCTTGGCGAGGTCATGGGTGAGTGCTGATAAGGAGTTCCACACTAAGACGAAACGGCGACTGTTCAGTACTTCCAGGTTTTCAAAGGTTCTCCAAATGACGTTAGCTAGACAAAATGAAATCGGTTGCACTTCCGTGACCAATCAATACATGTAAGCCAGTCCTACAGGAAGTCAGTCGCGGGCCCGAGTAGCTCAGTGGTAAAGTTGCTGACTACAACACTGGGTGATGCGGGTTCGAATCTCAGGCGGACCATCAGTTCCGTCGAGGTTGCAGATACGCCTTTCTGACCAGCGCTAAAAAGCACGAAATCTAGGTCAAGCAGGGCTTTCTGCCGATTTTTTCCAACCAACTAACATCTACTATTGGGCACCGCAATACTGAGCTTCCTAGCTTGGTTGCCACATTGCAAGTGTTATCGATAGGATTCGGTCTGCCTTCAGGACTAGACAAACATGAAACTGGTTGTACTCCCGTGACCAATCAATATATATATGTATATACATTGTAACAGAAAAATGCTTCATGGAATTTTTATGAACGGAGTTACGTAATGCTTGAAATAGTAGTGAGAAGAAGACTTACCAAGATCGGACTAATAATTGGTTACTAAGTTAAATGACGTAATATGGCGAATGCAATAAGAAATCAGAATTATAGGAGTGGAGGAATGTTATGTGTGAGAGGATCTGAATGAAGAGGTTTTTGAAGGGTAGTTTTAGCAGTTCCATAGTCTATTTCATCTAGCTGGCTATAATTCTTATGCTCAAATACATTTAAAAACTAATATTCTATGCCAAAGTGTTTATTTTAAACCATAGTAAAAATTCTCCATAACTTATTGTTAATTAACCTCTCAAGTCAGGAAGAAAAGATGCTGAAATCTGTATTAGTAAACTTCGATTTCTAGGGATTATCACATATCCAGTTTTGTTCAATCTAACAATGCTAAAGTTTATACAATTCAAAGCCAAGGTATATAAGTTTTGAAGAAATCATTTCATATATTAGAAGGTAATAGTTGGAATCATATACCAGAATCCCAACTAAGGTAGGAATAACAATGGTGTACATTCCTTAGTGTACATGAAGACCTGAACTGATCGATATAAGTTATCATAACCCTAATCGTGGTGATTATGTATAACTCCCTGCTTTAATACTCTGTAAAATTTTGGTAGACAGACTTATTTCTTAGAAAATTATATCTGCTAGTATTATAATACCAGTTAGAAGCTCAGTCCTACAATGAATGACTGATTGCCTAACTGACGAAATTAAAGTAGTACCTCACACACAGGTGCATCGGCTTAAATTGCCACACTTCATAGTAGTATATAAAGAACGATTGGATAGAAAGAGAATGACGTCAAAGTATACAAAGTTGTGTAATAATAAACATTCTGAAGATAATAGTTAATGCAAACATCCAAACTTTAGAAGAGATTAAGAAGATTATTGTGACCGATTTCCAGCCATGTAACCAAGAGTTCTCAGCGTCCCTAGCCATATAGTCTACATCTCCTCACATGGCTTAGACCAACAGTCAGCGACTTCAGTGACTGGTGCCAAGCCTTGGTCTTGTTACCCTATACTCTATTCCAACCTACTCTAACTTTCCCTAACGTCATGACATGTCGAAGTACGCGGTGGATAGACCTGTGCGGTACATGTCCAAGCCATCTCAATTGTCTAAGCTTCATACCTCATCAACTGACTCATCGGTAGTGTCTAGTACCATTTGTCTGACCTCGACACTGCTCACATAGTTAGAAATGCTTGACAAATGTAGTACAGCAGGGGTACCAAGAAATGCGTCACACAAAATGATATTATACTACTTTGAAGATATAAAATGAAAGGAAGTAGTTAAATAAAAAAAGGAAAACAATGAAAACAGCATGATCAGAAGGGAAGTTCAGTAAGATACATCCAAAACAAAACATTCACGACTTTCCACTAGCATAACATGGGAGAAAGCTATAGTATGAGAACCACTGCTTTCAATTCCAATCCATATCTGATAACGTCTCGAGTCAATGAGTTAAGTCATCTTATAGACCCCCCACCCCAGCCAGAGGGTTATACCGCATTAACAGATCCCGACCCGATACAACTATCCTTGATCCCACGGCGCTACGTCATACACTGACCACCCGTTCGGTTTTTCCATTCAGTCCCAGAGTTAGCAAACAATGAAAGGCATGGGAGCCGTTGGGTGAACGTGCGTAACGCAGTTCCAACCCACCGAAGTCAGTGTTTCCAGATGACTTCACTTACTGAATGAATGAAGATGTCCATCATTCCCAAACACACATTGTTGTGCTTCATAATTACTTACAGGGTGTTTCCACCGTACATGAGCAATCCCACGGAGATAACGATGATCAAACACACAGTGTCGTCGCACATCCTCAGTTCAGAAGAGCCAGGTTTCACAGGCATGGATTACAACTTGCAGCGAAGCACTGTAAACCCGACCTTTTACGGTCAGACTAAAGTCGTGACAGATACACAAATGACTAAGTTTGAAGTATACCACTTTGGCTTTTTATATGCGGCTGTAAGCTTCACCACTCACACTTCCATCAGCATTTATATAATTACCCGGATACACGAACTTTCTGACTACTTCCAACATCTCATCACCGAAGGTGAGCGCAGACAAAAAAAGACTGACTACTAAGTAGCGGTCCAAAGGTTCATCCTGAGCAACTTAGGGATTGCCTGTAATCGCATAAATAATTCATAATCTAGTCATCAATGTAATGAATAATTCCTTTAGCACATGAATCTACAATCAAGCTGAAACCCAAGCTGAGTGTAAAATATTTATCTTAGATCACCAGTCAAGCCTATACCATGACGACCATTGCTAGTAACTTGACACTACTGTTACATCAGTTATCCTCAGTCGGTCATTTCAGTTTTTCCACAACTCTTCACATAAGATGCATATTATTTGAACCACGGTTGTGTCTTTAGCATAATTCTCAGCATCCTAGATGAAAAGATTAACGTCTTTACGTAGTTCACCTGCTAACAATTTCATTTCTGCGGACAGAAACCAGTTGTATTACATAACATCCCGTAGTAATTTACCATATTTTTTTTACCTATGTAGAGGATATTACTATTTGTTGATATTTTCAATTTCCGGTTGTTATATTGTACTGAATTGATCGGTTTCTGGTAGCATATGGGCTTCCATGCAGATGCCTTGATATTGCTAGAATATCCACTGTTGTGGCCTTCGTGAGTCAGCAGTACAGTGGATAATGCTCCAGCATTCTAAACGATGAGTTTCCGTGAGAATACCATCATTCAGTTACATCTAGCTGATGAGTTCCAAATAGGATGAAGTGTCCATCTTGGGTTTCACTGCTGGCCACCATAAAGTAAATTATACTAGCGTAAAGAGAATAGTATGTGAGTAATACGCATGACTCAACTACTTAGACGCATGGAGAGCCACCTAGTGTTCATGGTTGAGCTTACAAAGTCACACGTGCACACACATGCAAAGGGTAAACTATAATATTCATTTCCACAGACTGAAGCGGGTAAAACCAGACGACAACGCGAGTAAAGGCGTTTCAAAAACCAAGAGTTTAAGTCAATAGATGATAAATTTGCACAGGTATCAACTGCTAAACACATTATAACATTATAATTGTTATTTTATTTGTCCCTTGAGTTCCTAGTGGAACACAGAACGTCAGCAGCACGTCTCCATCCCACTCTCTTCTCTGTAATCTTCTCAACCTAGCTCCAACACTGCCCACAACCTCTCATTCCTTCCTCACACAATCTCCTCCATGTCACACACAACTGGGATTCCCCAACTCGTCACTTCCAATTCAAGTTCCACTCGAGCAACTGGCCTAGAGCATGATATCCCCTGTAGACCTCAGTGTATGCCCAATCCATCTACACTTCCTTCTGCATATTTGTTGGTCTGTGGTCTGTTGGTTGGCTCGTTGCCACAATGAGTTCCTTGTTGCTTATTCTCTCTGGCAATCCATCTGATCTTCAGTAACGAGCGTAGGTGGCAGTTGTTGATGAATATCTCTAGTTTGTCAGAGATGCCTTTTGTAACGCGCAAAGTCTCTCAACCATGTAGGAGCCCTGACTTGACTGAATTGGTGTTGAAAATCCGAGTGTTGTTCACACCTTATGCTGGGTGCAGTGCAGTGTAGTGCAGAAGATCTTCACACTGGTCTCAGGTTAATGAACACCTGTCTTGCTGTCTTCCTGATCCTGGCTGCTTTGACTTCCTCATCTGTGCTCGTGTCGCCTGTAGTTAAAACGATGCTGCCTCACCTAGATAGTTGAAACAGGCTACTTCTTTTAGGTTTCTCATGTTGATGGTGATTTGAGCTTGTTGTTGTTGGTGGTGGTGGTGACGTTGGTTGGGTATCTTCATCACCTCTGTCTTCTCTATGTTCACCTGAAGGAAGTCCCATCTTCGCTGCCCTCTCTCTTCTGTCAACTTGTTGGATTTTGACTGTAGATCTTCATGTTTGTGTGACGTCAGACACAAGTCATCGCTGGAGAAATCCAAATCTTCTTCTGTGGTCTTTTCCCCGGTCCAGCCAGCGTATGCCCCTCTTCTCGCTCCTCACTGTTTGTTGCATGATCCAACTCAGTAGACCACAATCAGGAATATCATGAGTGATAGTAGACAGCCTTGTCCCACTCCTGTCTTCACTTCATTTCATAGGCATCACTGAGCTTCCCACTGTGAAATGCTTTGCATGTGGCGTCTTCATATAGTTGTTGAATGAGATTGATAAAGGTTTGTGATATTCCGTAGTGCTGAAGCAACTGCCTGCTAAATTACTTCTATGTCGACGCTGTCGAAGGCCTTTTCGAACTCGATGAAGTTGAGGTAGAGATCCAGTTGACTGCCATTCTATACTGTGTTCTATGATGATGCGAAGCTTTGCAATTTGGTCCGAACATGATTTGTACTTCCTGAATCCAGGGCATCCTTCAGTCTCTCCAGGATGATGTAGCTTAATACTTTGCTAGCTTAGGGTCGACAGGAACATGATTCTGCACCAGTTCTTGTTAAGACTGAGGTCAACCTTCTTTTGCGCCCAGGACATCCACTTTTGTTAGAGGATTTGTGTTCACTTGTAGTTTTGTGCCTGGGATGCTGGTGGTATTTCTGGACGAAGTTCAGATGGCGGTAGATTGAAGAGCTTTTTGAAATGGTCGGCCCACTGTTTCCTTAGTTTCTCTTCTTTGGTAATTAGATTTCCTTCATCATCTTTTATTGGTTTCATCCGTGTTGATCTCTTCCCTAATAGATAGTAACTTGGTTATTTGATACAATGTTGCCAGGTCTCTCATACCTGCAACCTGTTCTGTTTCACTTTCCAGTGTGTCGAGGAAGTGTCTTTGTCTTTGCGCGCACTCTTCTTCACTTCCTCCTCCAGTGTATTTTTTATACGTTGTACTCAGTTCCTCTTCTCGTTGTGCGTTCTTGCACTGGTTTATCTTCTGCTTCACCATCCTTCTCTCCCTACTCTATCAGCTTCCATGTGTCCATCGAGATCCATTACTTGTCTTGCCTCTTCTTCTTTTTTCCTAATACAGTTATGCAGGTTTCTTTCCATATAGCTTTCAAAGAAATCCAGTGCTCATCCACACAGGTGTCTTCAGGGATGTTCCTCGATGTCTCCTATTTTGTCTTGATGGCTGGCTGATGTGAAGATTTTCCTTGTAGTTTTATCCTTCAGTTTCCGAGTGTTGAACTTGAACTGTGGTCTATCACCAACTTCCTTGAAGGCTTTCAACTTGATTTGGAAGGTGGGGTTCTTGCACTAGATGGTGGTCTGAACCTACATCTGCTCCTCTTCTTGACCTTGTGTCAAGTAGACTGCGTCTCCATTTTCTTGAGATTGAGATGAAGCCGATCTGATGTTAAGGGTAGTGTGTCCATCTGGTGAATGGTGAAATCCATGTCGCTTTGTGGATATCCTTGTGCTTGAACACAGTGCCTAGCCTCCAATCACCAAATCGTTGAATGCACAGAATTCTGCAAACAATTCTCCATTCTCGTTCATTTCACCTAGCGCCTCTCGACCCATGTTTAGTTCTCTTCCTGTGTTTTCCCCTCCCAGTTTGGCATTCATGTCACCTACACATTGGAATTTTGATGTCGCCAACTGAGGTCTTGTCCAGTGCTGATTGCAGTTGTCATTAAAATTTCCCCTTCCTCTCTTCATCTGCATTATTTGTAGGTGCATAACATTGTATGATTGTGACCTTTCTTCCTTTTGATTTGAATCTTGCCGTCATGATCCTGGAGGAGATTGGTTCCCACTGCATGAGAGCCTTTGATGCTGTTGGGGACATCATGATAGCCACTCAATAACTCAGTGTGCTTGTGGTTGTCGTTTGGGTAACAACATCGGAGTAGATTATTGACTCTGTATTTGACAGTTCGGAGAGTCCACTCCCATTCCATCTGCTTTCGCAAATTCCAAGCACTTCAATGTGATACCTTCTCATCTCTTTTGCAATCTGGGCTGCCTTGCTGGGTTCAAATATAGTGCGGACATTCCATGTCCCCACTTTAACTTTTGCTTTCATCGAGAGAGAGAAGACACATCGGCCAATTGGCTTCTCGAAGGCTTTCACCAACCGGCGTCATTTCGCCTCTGCGATTCCAGCGAGGAATAATTTTGTTATTATTTTTTATATATCGTTTGTGCTTTGAAGTTTGTTTAGCGGTTAGATTTGTTTTACGGGTAGGGTTGCTAGCCCTATGCCCAACCTTCCCTGTTTACCCGGGCTTACGACCGACTAGTAACTAGTGAACTAGTTAACATAGATAACTGTAATTAGCTAAATGCTACCTATCACTGCAGATACCTAGAGTTTCTCACTTATCAGGAAAATGAAACAAAGCAGGCTGTTGAATTCAGTAAGGCAAATGAGCTGAATTCGTAACCACTTCATTGGTGGTTGGAAAGATATCCGACAGTGAGAAATGAAGATTCAGCTTTCTTAGTCTGTAAGAGGCTTTCAAACTCTTACAGAAATGCATTTTTACCCTAAAGTATTTAAGAACGTGCAGATGCTTCCCTCTCAAACTAAGTTAATCATAGTCATAGCAGCTTATTCATAAGGCGCCTGGCTTCAGAACTTGAAAATGTAGCATATTTTTGAAAGAACCTAAGCTTCTTGAAGATCCAGAATGCAGTCATCAAACTTAGGTCAAGTAGTACTTCGTGAATATCGACAATGAAAATTACATGCACCCAAACCTTGTGTAGATTGAAAATTGTCTGCCTTTAGGCCAAACCAAGAGTAAGAAATCACTGAAGTTGAAATCAGCATGACTTCTGTATGAGTTTTTTTTCTAAGCAAAACAAACCAAGGATGCTGATCAAAAAGTTCACTAACCAGCAGTCGAAGCATCCAGAAGCGTCTTCGGTCTCTTGAGATGAAAGTCATCAGCAGTTCGCCTGGACAAATTCAAGAGACAACCGAATTTTTCTAGACAAGTGAATTTGACAACCTGACTTACGTGGACTGGTACATCATAAATAGCGTGACCGATTTGCATTTACATATGTGACCTCATCTGAGTGGTTTCTCAAAAATACCTCATTGACACCGTAGATCTTCAGTCGGCAAACTACACTTGCTATCCTTTGCCTGGTATCTCCATTTTAGAGAGATATCACCGTTTGATCTTGACTCTGTGACTCAAAATAAGAAAATTATATCCACACCAATTAAGAAAGGGGATATCCTTGAAGTTCTGAGAAAGGGAAAGTATAGTTCGTGAAATTTTTTTACATCTTCAAATAATTAAAAATTGATAAGGAAGTGTGGTTTTTAAGGATAGTCACGAGAACGTTAATGAACAAAAATCCTGCTAAGTTCTTCCTATACAATTAAATTAATCCCAAAAGAATTTAAATAAAATTATACTTTAGCAAACATGCTAACAGAAGTCATTGTTTCGTGACACTAGCTTCTAAATGATGAGTTATTTCATCAAAAAGTAAGCGAAATAACTGTTCTGTACATCATAGTGAAATTATTGACAGTAATGAACCTTTACCAAGATATCGTCACTTGAATGTGTCAACAAACTTGCTGTTTATTTTGAGGGAGTTGTGGAGATTTGGAATTATTTCAAGTTGTTATTCATCGTAGACTGACATCAGTTGGAGGAACAACTCATGTCAGTCTACGATGAATAACAACTTGAAATAATTCCAAATCTCCACAACTCCCTCAAAATTTAATTGAACTGGTGCTCATTGGTGACTAGCTTCGAGAAGTATTCCCGAAGTTCCAATGAGAAGTCATGACCGGTGGAGTCAAATCCTGATGGCCATGAGGATAGATAATCAGCGTTGACATTGGGTGGCGGTTGCGCTATATCGTGAGCTAACAGAAGTTGGAAAAATGGGGCATTGGATTCTGACCCAGTGGCTCAATGGTAACGCTCTGGCCGCGGAACCTGAAAGTCGCGAGTTCGGTTCGTGCTGGTGGGGTCGTGGGTGCGCACTGCTGAGGAGTCCCATACTAGGACGAAACAGCTGTCCAATGCTCCCAGGTTTCTTTTGTTCCTCCAACTGATGTCAGTCTACGATGAATAACAACTTGCTGTTTACTGTTATCTTCACTGATTCTCGGACCCTTTTCTACTTAATGAGAAATATCAGAGAACCACTAAGTATAATCTAACATGCCTACAAACGTTTTACAGCTCTTTGAAAGATACTCTGACCTTGGTAATGATTCGACTGACCAAACTGATTTCATTAAAACTCTTTGCAATCATCGAAGATTCGCATACTTTATAAAGAAGGTAAACAATAACTGAAACGGGTCGCCTATCTGACTGACTTTTTTATTTTTCATAGATAAGCAACGAAAATTACAAGCTAAAAGGCTTCTATATACCTTAATACCGTTAGCCTGAAAATGCTTATCACTACAACGTTTACCGATATGACTGTAAATACTTTCTGGCTAAAATTGTAGGTATTCTGTAAGCTTTAGATTAAACAGATAGAATTTCCAGTATCACGTTTTCTAGGCATCGAACTGATTTCAGTTATACAAAAGACATTTAGATTTTATACTTTTAAATCACTTTTCTAAGCTGTGATACAGCTCACTGAGCGTAATGGAAATAAGACTATTTTGTATAGTATCAATCAAGTAAACTGACAAATCACAATGGTCAGAATGGAATTGTTTGATTCAAAAGCACGTAGTTTTTATGCGATTAATAGTTAATCTGTGCCATTGATACTAACGACTGAAGAGCGAAATGACTCCAGAACACTGTCAAAAATATTGTAACTTCACAACATAACTAATATTAACTAAGCAAAGAACTATTGTTCAGATGAGGCATGAAAAGTACTTATAAAATACTCCATTTATCAGCATTTTTCTACTCGGAGTTTTATGACGATTTTATTGATTAGCAGGCAGTATTCGTCATAGACTGACATCAGTTGTAGAACCATTATAAAACCTTAGGGCAGTAGACAGGTGTTTCATCCCAGTACGAGGATCCCTACTAGAGAGCACCCACAACTTCACTAGAGAAGGAATCTATAACATTCAGGATCTCTGACTAATGTTTAACCAGTTAAATCATTAGAAACCAGTAGGTCGGAAAAATCACCGTTCTCCCTTCATTTATGACTTACTTCTAGACGAGATCTACTGACGTTCGAATGAGAAGAGGAATCTGATGGCGTAAACAAAGTCGGGGAGAAGGCAGACAATCAACAATGTCACTGCTACAACTTTCAAATACATCACAAAATGACAGATAAGGCAGAATGTGGATCATCGCATTTCATCACAAAGTTAAACGAGCAAAATACTAGTCGAAAAGCATGAAGGTTCTCAGTTCGACAGATGATGGAGTCGAGGTGCGCACTGCTGACGAGTATCATACCAGTGTGAAGATCTTCTGCACTACACTGCACTGCACTCAGCATCAGGTGTGAACAACACTCGGATTTTCAACACCAATTCAGTCAAGTCAGGGCTCCTACATGGTTGAGAGACTGCACGTTACAAAAGACATCTCTGACAAACTAGAGATATTCATCAACAACTGCCACCTACGCTAGTTACTGAAGATCAGATGGATTGCCAGAGAGAATAAGCAACAAGGAACTCATTGTGGCAACGAACCAACCAACAAATATGCAGAAGGAAGTGTAGATGGATTGGGCATACTCTGAGAAGGTCTACAGGGACATCACACTCTAGGCCAGTTGGTCGAGTGGAACTTGAATTGGAAGTGACGAGTTGGGTATCCCAGTTGTGTGTGACATGGAGGAGATTGTGTGAGGAAGGAATGAGAGGTTGTGGGCAGTGTTGGAGCTAGGTTGAGAAGATTACAGAGAAGAGAGTGGGATGGAGACGTGCTACTGAAGATCTGTGTTCCACTAGGAACTCAAGCGACAAATAATTTGTTCAATATGAATAATTTTAAAAAGGGAAAGTAATGCGTGAAAGTGTAAGAAAAAGATGTATACATGCAGCTAAAATGTGGTATTTTATGCATGGATTACATGCATTCAATCATAGTTACATACAACAGAAAGTCAAAGGAATGTGTTTTTTTTTACACAACGTTTAGGTTACGTGACTTTGATTGCAACAACTTTGAACAATCTGAATAGTTACAGTTTTCGATAAGACTCCTGTGAAAAAATGTTGGAATAATTCAGTTCAGTCACAATGAGATGAATGCAAATATAACCTATGTCTTATCTCAGTCTTTGACTTGATGCACAATATTTGAGAAACTATCTGGTCAAATCTTGACCAGGTTTCATGCAAATCAGGATTCTTACAGCTTGAATCAGTCGCACAGCTGATGAATGAACTAGTAAAATCGGGAATTTAGTCATTATACTGTGACCTATATGTGTCAGATGAGATGGAGTGAAAACCTTAGAATTATTTATGAGCCATACTGGAGGATACTACTTCACAATTAAGGTATGTGAAATAGCTGATATATTAGAAATCTTACCTTCCATATGCAGCAGTAAGACGCGTTACGTTTTCAACATAAGACTAGCCTCAGTGAAGAGAGTATGAAGTCTGGCTTTTAAAAACTCAGACTGCTGACTCATATACATCTATATTCAGTTTATGATCTGTGCATACTTCTACATATCTCTGACAAAATTACATACTCGCTAATACTCTCATCTCTCGGATAACCAACTCCACTTTGACGAAGTCTCAGAGTGTAGCTGAGTTGTATCACTGAATCATGAGTTTCATAGTATGATCTCCATCGGAAAATTGGCCACTTTGTTATTCTCATTCACTTTATTATAGTAAAATTCTATTGAATGCGAATGGTTTCATTCTTTGTCAGGATCTAATTGATCTGTTTTTTAGATAGGTTATAGTGATTGTATCACTTTTGTATGACAGAACTAATGACGATTGATGATTTCACTCGTATATATCACTGAGTTTGCTTGACTCATCATATGAATTCCCTTCTCATTCCCCCTATATTTAATGCTTTTTTACTCTGTTATTCCTTGAAGTTTCCAGTTGAACATTCTGTTTACTTGAAAAATATTTATTGAGGCTTTAGTGAAGTGAGGTTGTTTATTGCGTATTTGTTGATGAAGGGTTCTCAAAAGTGTTGACAAAATGAGCGAGTATAGATAAGATTGTTGTTATTATATGCCTAAGGCATTGGGCGAGAAAGGAGATTTCAGTTTTGTGTTCATGAGCTATTAACATGATTTGGGAG
Source organism: Heterobilharzia americana (assembly GCA_944470555.2). Lineage (NCBI taxonomy): Eukaryota > Metazoa > Platyhelminthes > Trematoda > Strigeidida > Schistosomatidae > Heterobilharzia > Heterobilharzia americana. Next base: position 82,476,830 of record OX104130.1, on the reverse strand, counting down.
AACTACTGAAAACGTGTGAGCCGTGGACAGCTGTTTTTTGTTTGTATGATACTCGTTAGAAGTGCGCACCTCGACTCCATCATCTGTCGAACTGAGAACCTTCATGCTTTTCGACTAGTATTTTGCTCGTTTAACTTTGTGATGAAATGCGATGATCCACATTCTGTCTTATCTGTCATTTTGTGATGTATTTGAAAGTTGTAGCAGTGACATTGTTGATTATCTGCCTTCGCATCCGACTTCAGTTGTGTTATGGGTCATGAATCTTATTTGAACGTCAAAAGATCTCATATCGAAGTCACTGACGGACAATAATTTGGTTAGAATGTTTGTAGAGATCTTATTCATTACCGGTTGGCATTCATCCATATCGTCCGACTGTCTTTTGAAGAAATTAATATTAGGCTTTATTCTGGAAATTCACTGTCATATTTAGTCAAACTATACTGAAGATAATCTCCTATAATATATCGTGAGTAAATTGCTCTTGAAAATATCTTTACGTTTTCTATCTTTCATTGCATAACACAGGAAAATTGAAAATCATTACGATCTTTTATCCCAGACCTTCTTGGCATACAATTAGATATATATGCACTAACACAACTGATTGAAAATATTTGACTGTCTACTTGAGACGAATTAAAACCAAGGAAAACCGTGGCGTAGAATACAAACATTTGCTTTGCTCTCCTTCACTGATACACATATATTCTGCAATAAATAACAGCCGACTGAGAGAAGGACAATTTTGTCAAGCTTTCAAACAATGACGACCTAACGCCTTTGCAAGAAATGACGCAGAATCATGCTGCTGTCCACCCCAAGCAAAAATAATAAGTCTCATCATCCTGGAGAGATTATAAAATGCGCTGTATTGAAACTTACGACTGGAACAGGCTAGCTGGCTTCAGGAAGGACAAATCATGTGTGGATCAAATTGCAACGCTACGCTACGCATCACCATAGAACGGAGCATAGAATGACAGTCAACTGGATCTCCGCCTCAACTTCATCGAGTTCGAAAAGGATTTCGACAGCATCGACCGAGAATTAATTTGGAAACTGCATCAACATTATGGTTTTAGTGCCACAAACCGCTATAAACATCATTCAACAGCTGGTATACGCTATATGATGCTACATGCCAAATGATTCACAATGGAAAGCTCAGTGACGCCTTTGAAGTGAAGACAGGAGTGAGACAAGGCTGCCTAGTATCACCCATGATCCTCCCAACTGTGGTGGTCTGCATCATGCAACAAACTGTGAGGAGCGAGAAGATGGGCATACGTTGTTTGACCGATGAAAAGACCCCATAAGATAATCTGGATTTCGCCGATGATGATGATGATGATGATTTGTGCATAATGTTGCACAAACTCGAAGATCTACCCGTTAAAACTAACAAGTTGGCAGAAGAGACAAGGTGATGCAGCAAAAACGGGATTTCCTTCAGGTGAACATAGAGAAGATGGATGTGATGAAGGTATCCAACTAACAATAACAACAAGAGGCACCAATCACCATCAACGGGAGAAACCTAAATTAAGTTGTCTCTTTCACCTACCTACTGCCTAGGCAGCATTGTTTCAACTGCAAGCGGCTACAGGTAGGACAGATGAGGATGTGATAGCCAGGATCAGAAAGACAACAAGACAGGCCTTCAACAATCTGAAATCACTGTGGAGATCTACTCCACTCCACTCAGCACAAAGTGTTAACAAGATGCGGATCTTCAACACTAATCTCAGTCAAGTCAGTGCTTCTATGTGATGCTTCACAGACTTGGCGCGTCACGAAAAGCATTTCCAACAAACAACAGACACGCATCATCAACAGCCGCCGCCTATGCACAATAGTGAAGATGGAGATCAGATGGCCAGAAAGAATAAGCAAGAAGGAACTCTGATTGGCTGGCAACGAACAAACCAAAAAATATGCAGAAGAAAGTGAAGATGGATCGGATTGGACATGCAGTGAGAAGACCAGCTGGAGATATCATGCACCAGGTCAGGGCAGGCCAGTTCTTTGAGTGGAACCTGAATGGAGAAGGTTGAGTTAGGCGTTGATGATGACTTAAAGGATGTCGTGTGAGAAAGAAACAAAAGCTTGTGGGCAGTTCTAGAGTCAGGCTAAAAAAAATAGACTAGAGAGAAGGGAATGAAATGGAGAAGTGCTACTGAATGCCTATATTCCACTAAGAACCCAATGGACAACAGCGTGATGTGCTTGCCAGTAGTTTGCGATTATTGGATCACATATGAATGCAATCACTATAGGGATTTACCCGCAAGTAGATGTTTGGCACATGGAAGTGAAACGAAAAGACTAACTTAGATGATTTACACCTCAAAATGAGAACAAATTTGTTGAACAAGGACTACTGAAAAGCCTTTTTAACTGACTTTTGTAACCATTTCCAGGTATGAATGATTAGCTCCTCTATGAACACCAGCTGCCTAAATGAACAACTTAATATTTTCAAGAGTTGCATAATTGTTTCTTTTGTTTTATGGTGCTCAACATTTCAGTACTCTATGAGTGTTTCATCTGATTAAGGGTCATTGATCACATACACTTGCATATATTGGTGTAATTAGTATTTCCTGAACATAGCACTCATCAATCCTGAGGCTATAAAGTTATCTAATATGCTAAGGGATAGTAGATGTTCAGTACATGTAACAATGAGAACGATAACATGAACTCATGTATCCTAAGCTGACAAGTGTCTAATCGAGTGAACGACTTACCTGATACTAAATTACCACTTACTGTGGAGTACTGAATTTCTACATCATTAATTGCTGAGTGATGCATGCAACTTCTGCTGCTGAAAGTGTGACGATCTAAGCTGTTTAACATATTGACATTGAGTGATGATTGAAGGTGAGCTGAAACTCTGGACCACGGCTGTTTTCGAACCAGTTACCATCGGATTTCAGTTGATCGAGCATAGTGTCGGAAACCTGGTGGTCACTGATTCGAATCATATTACCCTCAAAATGATAATCAATATGTAAGATATAATGAGAAACCAGCAATCAAATTTCCATCGATTCAGTTAATGTTTATTTTTTGTGATTTATAGTCCACACACCCTCATACTACTCACTAATGTGGTCAACAGTAGTAGTTAAGACCAAATATTATGACTTCATCAGCCCAACACTGAAAAGTAACCATATATGAATTTCAGATTGGCAAGTGACTTAGGTATTTAATAGACACTTTTCTAGGCTACTTATAAAAATGATTTTTGTTTTTTATATTCTAAATTCGAATCACCTGGTTTCTTTATAGGTATAAAAGGCGATTAAATGTTTAGTGTGTTGTCAACTCATACTTACCGATACAACTGCACTGATGGAGGGCATAGTTATGACTCCTCAGAAAAACAATTTGCTAAATACATTTTTTATTGCACAGATTAATCATTTGATAAATATCCATCATAGTAGTGAGTTGATGCAAACTTAAATCGATATAATCAAGTATGTAACAGGTGTGGCATACATCAAATTATTTTCATATTCAGTAAGTTAAAAATACTTAAGACGATAAACAATTCAGATATTTTACTATCTAGTTCATCATTCACTAACTAGTTCTAATATACGTAATATAAATTGTATTAGGTAATGCAGATATGCCTTGCTGAAGCATGCCAACAGGCACAAAAGTTAAATCCAGGACCTTCTGCTGATGCTGAGTCTCCTAGTCTTCTAACCGCACTACACAACAATTGTTCGAATTCAGTCAACATTCAGGAATAAACAATATGAAATTAGTTACTGTTCATTAAAAAATCAATGTAGTTCTACTGGAGGTTAATCTCAGCCGGAATAACTCAATGGTCCGACATTTGCAGACGTTGATTCAACAGTTAGTTAATGATTTTCAGACTGAATTTTTCCCACTGTATAACACACTGAACATTAACTAATCGTTATCTCAACTTGGAGGTTTGTGAGGATTTATTGGTTGTATTGTGTTCTCTGAACTATATTGTTTAATCTTGAAGCTTTCATCATCCATCTAGACTACATCAGCACGCACAAAATTAGTTGCATACAAACTCTATTCAAAAGAGAGCGAGAACACACTGCAGTACAACAGATTCACGGAGAAATAAAGCAAATTACTCGATGTCCATCCTAAAGAAGAACGGCTACCCACGAAACTTTATCAGAAGATGCCTATCCCGTACATCATCAACTACAAAGTCATCCACAGAAATCAACAAACACATCACCCTACCATACATAAAAGATATTTCAGAAATCATGACAAGATTACTGAAACCACTTGGAGTTGATGTGGCGCCTCACAAACCAACAAATTCCCTCCAAACACTATTATGCACACCAAAGGATGCAACAACCAAGGAAGACAAACGGAATATCATTTACAAAATCAACTGGAATAACCGTAGTCAACACTACATTGGACAGAGTGGTTACCCTCTTCGCCTTTGTCTACATGAACACCAATTAGCTATTTAACGTCACATATCACATTTCATTACTGATTTCAACGCACGTGGATAATTATGGACGTGAACTCAGGAATCTTCGACATCCAAAACGCAAAGGATATGAGAGAATTCCTAGAAGCTTGACATTCAGATCAGTTAGTCAGACAGTCGGTCAGCAATCAAAAGATGTATAGACAGACCCAATCTCTCAACTAATGAGAAAAATGTTAAATGACAGAAAGGTGAGAGGTCAAGAAGAGGAACAGTCAGCCAACAAGAAAACCTGTGCAACCAGTGACACAACAATCAGAAGAAACAACCAATCACAAAGCAATTGGTCAGGACAAGCTACTGAAATACTCACGGAGAGATATTGACAGCTCACTTCATAGTGAAGTTAATGCTGATGATATCGCTGTCTAGGAAGACGATGAAGGCTGCACGATTAACCAACCCAGCTCACAGAACACAATACAACCAAGACCATCCACCTGAGCCAAAAATATCCTCTACTGTTTGTGAGGATTTGTTTCTTGATCTCAAGTCGGTATTTACCATGTAATGACATCAGTTGCAGAAACATTGAAAACCTGGGAGCTCTGCACAGCTATTTCGTCCTAGTATGGGATGACTCAGCAGTGTGCACTTAGGACGTTCAGATTCCGCGGACAGCACGTCACCATGAAGTCAGTGGGTCGGAATCCAGTGGTCCACATTTCCTACTTCTGTCAGTTCACTATAATGCGCGACCTCCATTCAGTGCCACTGTTGAGTAGTTGTCGTTGTATTCAACTTGGTTGACCCCAGCGGTCACGACATCTCACCAATGAGCATCAGGCAACAAAGTCAAATATGAGGACAGTTACTCAATGACGGCAACAGATGGACAACTGGCTTCCTACCCAGTGACCCAATGGTAACGTTCTAGCAGCAAAACTTGAAGATCCTGCGTTCGGTCCATGGCATGGTGCGGCCATGTGTTTTGCACTGCTAAGGAGTCTCGTGCTAGGACAAAACAGGTGTCCAGTGCTACTAGGTTTCCAGTGTCTCTTCAACTAACCGTAATCTGTCGAAAAAGCTACCATTTTATCTGTCCGATTACGTATTACTTTCCAGCGATGAATCACTTGGTATTAATCAGTGTAAATGTTAACTCCTGAGTAGTGATCACAGACTGTTGTGGATGGTAACCACTAGTATTAATGATAGAGTACTGGAGAAGAATGCATTTTGATGTGATATTTTAAGAATCAGTTAGTAAGAAGCTTCCCTAGATTCATAAATCACAACATTTGCTAGTGATAAGTATCTGTTTCACCTGTTTCACTTAGTATTAAAGCCAGAGACTTAATTCCTAGGCTATTCAGGCAACTCTGACTACCTGCTGAGGCATCGAGTTATATACATGAATATGAATTTTCCCACGTTCGCAGATGCATCCTGAAGATGAGTGCCACAAAGCATGAGAACTGGTTTATTGACTTTCTGTTGAATGACTCCTAATGTCTAACACTCTTATGAAGTATATTTCAATGGTTAAACTATACTAGTACCCAATAAACTTTCTTCAACACTTAAGGGGTAACAGCTATATCTTGACCACGCTGCGTATAACTGGTATGCATTATCCATTCCTATAGAAAGTCAGTAATGGGCTGAATAACTTAGTTTTGAAATCCCTAGTTCCGTCAATAAATGGTATAGTCTCGATTCTTCAAGCAGTATGGTAGTAGAGTTGACTTTCTAATAAATGTCAGCCACTATGAAATATATCTGCAGGGCTCTGGAAAACGAATATTGACATATACTCCACATACAATAATATATTTATCTGTAGATATCAGCAATTTATGGTGACTCCTTTTCTTGTATAGATACTGGAAAATCGTGAATAAATCATAGCAATGTATTTGGTCTTGCTGAGTAGAACTCAAATAAACTTCATCGTTTAATTTGTACGATTCATCGATTTACTACCGTTAGGTATTTCCAACCGATCAAAAGAAACATTGCCGATGGACGGTTTTCATTTTACATCGCAATCTGCCTTTCAGTTACTTAGAAACTATTTCTAAAGATCATTTCATCATTGCTGTAGACCACTGACTCTTCTCTCAGATTAAGGTGACTTGAGATCTCAAGGTCATCAATTCATAATGAATATACACTACATCACTCATGGGGTAAAATATAGAATTATCATTTGACTGTCTGAGACAGCCGTAGTTTAACAGACTAGTATTTATACTGGATGATGATTGAAAGTGAAATGGAACTTTGTACCGCGGCCAGATTTGAACCTGCGACCACTGGGTTTCAGTTGGTAAAGCATAGGGCCGGAAACCCGGTGGTCGTTAGTTAGAATCCGGCTGCATTCCAAATTTTCATTCCATCTTCAATCATCCCTCAGTATAAAAATACAAAATGTTCTGATTTATTTGTTGGTGTGTCTAGCTCTCAGTTGATTGTTGCACTAAGGAGGAGATGAACCGGCTGCTGTTGATATAAGGCCTACCTAAATACATCTTTTACTATCACTACTGGTATTCGAAACAATGGGTGCTGGCTATCAGCCCTAGTTTGAAAACTATCACAAATTAAGACACAGAAACGTGTCTGATGAGTCCCGAACAGGATAAAAAGTGAATCCTAGATTTGATTACTAGCAATCACTAACCAAATAACTAAAGGATCTTCAGAAGCTAACATCACCATAATAATTCACTTCAATCTGCTGCCAAGTGAAAACTTTAGCTCACGTTTTACATACACCTTTTTATCTTATTACCAGAAGTTATTATAGGAATTTTAGTTGCTTAAAGTGTAATCTTATCCACTATGAACAGGTTCGAAGAATCTTGATCGAGATTTCTCATCATAATGGACTGATAGTTTACAAACTTGACTTTCAAAATTAGTGTAGTACCAGTGAAATTTTCATATTCCTTAGAGAATCTCTTTGAACTGATAGAAAATTTAAATGGGACTTTTCGAAAAACATTGAGATGAGAAGTGTACAGATAGTAGTGTGAATAGTATAACAATAATTTCTGTCAGTTAGGTTGCTTTAGTGAGCATTATCTTAAGAGCAGAAAGCATACTTTGTTCAAGAATATCGATTAACAGAAAAAATTACTTTCAAAAATGGTTTGATAATTGACACTTTCCAACATCAGACTCACACTAAACTATGCTGATATTCAGCCAAAAAATGTTTTTAAGGATCTTTAAACACTGTAGAATGAGATGGGGAAAACATCAAGCCTTCATATTGACTGAAGATGAAGATATTTATCTCATATTGACAATAGCTGTCAATCAAAACATATCAAGTTATGCTAAACACAACCAGGTGAAAATACTTTTTACTAACTAGAACATAACCTGATAAACTGTTTTCTATGTTTTATTAGTCATCAGTCGGCAAGAAATTAGATTGCACCTCGTCGATTTTCCTTTCTCTGAAGTTATGTTGTCTATTCAACGCTAGTTGAATATGAAACGAATGCTTATATGGTCTGAAAAGTCAGTCTATATACAGTTTTAAAAAACGTTATAACTCACTCCCCATGCAGAAGAATGGACAGTACAATGTGAACGTTTTCTTTCACAGAAATAAAGAATAAAGCAGATAGTAAGGGTATGTATAATCCATTCCGAAGGCAATGAACAAAGATAACTCATGGTATCACTGCATAAACATGAAAGATATTTCATTTTCTATAATAATAGATGGTGCACATTTCATCCTGTTCGGGACTCATCAACCGCGAGTTTCTCCTTCTTGAACTGTGTCTAGATGAACAACAAGACAATCTAGGTAGTGGGTAAATCTAGCCGAATAGTATCAAAAACACCAAAATCGATATCTTAGATTCCATTGTCAATCGTTGCTTAGCACAACTAGATCTGAACTATGATTAATTTAAGATACTGGTGTTAGGTATATTGGCTCCAAGTTCTTCAGCATTTTTTTTACGCACATCTATACTGTCTGTCTTTTTTCACCTTAAAGGTTCGAAGAATACCTCTAGCTCTTGACTAGTAATACCAGTAGAATAAAATTATGCATGAAATCTCAGCTTTTATACAACAACAAAAACTCATAAAACATTAGTTGCCGAACTTTTTGTTCCGATAAACGAATCATACTATATTTCAATTTCATTGTCATGAAACATAAAATCCAAGTTGACATAACTGAGAGTAATTTCACATGTTGGTGACCAAGTTGTTAGTTTACAAAACACAACATTCACAATAACTAATACAGACAATGGATAGATAGGTATATATGTATATGCATAAATCATGAAGAAGGGATTATAAATAAGGAGGGTAAAAATGAAATAAAAAAACTGAAACATTATAAATTATAACCATAATGCATCTTTATATATGCCATGCAATTCTCTGTTTGTGTATTAAACAGATAGTAAGGATACTTTAGGAAATGAAACTTTAACTTTTCATGTATAGATTCTAATATCTTTGTATTTTCCACCTTTTCTGTTATACTTCTACACTTTCTTTATTACCCTGTGCCATTTTGTCACCGATATGAATTATCTAACTAAAACTTAGTCGGTTAACCTTTTCAAAACTATTAGCTATGAGTAAAAACTAAACATGAATTAGTATTATCTTAAATATTTTTGATAATTCAGTGAATGTTTATGCAGATGTACAGTCTATGATGCATAGGCAACATAAATTTCGATAACAACATTTCCAGGGGTTGTCATTTAACAAAATACATAATCTTAGCGTTCTTTCTAGTATTTTAGACTTGAAAAATATAGTTCAAAAGCATTCCAACAACAACTGTTGGTACAACGTCTGTGAGAAACGCGTTAGACAGCATGGAATATCTGAAAAAATATCATACTAGTGCAGGCAACACTCCACTCTAAAGAACTGTTAAAGTAGTAGTAGTAGTAGTGGGCGTTACTGATCAGACTGCATATAAGTAGTATATGTTGAGAGGGCAGTAGAAATCTATTTTCCTGACTTCCGATCTCGACGACACAATGTGATAAGCCTGCGATTTCTAATGCATGCCCACCAACTGTGTTGACCGTTAGCACACATGGTCTTATGTTCTGAGACTGATTCTTATCTATCAGTGAGACTGTCGCCCCGTATCTATTCGATGCATGATCTTTTGATCATTTATTTGCATCCTATTATACACAGCACTTCTCTATAGCTTCTACAACATCTAGTTTAGTCGGAAAAACAGAACTCATATTATATCGCTTAAAACTTTTACTTTTTCGCCATTTCGGACAGTTTCTCTGACAGCAACCCAGTTTTCCGCATGTAAAGTATTTACTGTGTCTGTTGACATTCGTTCGAAATGCAACCATCTCCTTCCAAAGGTTGTCGACTTGTTTTATCCAGTTTTTTGCTTCTAGTGACTCCACCGCAGCTAATGCTGTATCCATTAGCTGTCAGATTACCTTCGCCAACTCACTAATCTCCATGAGTTGTGCTGTGTTCACTAGTCATAGTTGCTGGGCGATGGCATTCAGGACACTTTCGGTGAACTGTGCAGCCATCAACTGTGCCTGAGAGTCCTCATCGAAGTGGTTTCGCCAAATTCACAACCGATACCAGCGGGTCCTCATCTATTCCAAGTTTTGTGCTCCAAAACTGCAGCATCTCCAGCTCCTTGTCCGCTGGGCTGTCAAACGCCGCCTCCAATCGTTCAGCCATTCTCTTCCAAGTCTCCTCCCCATCCCCATGTTCCATGCCATCATAGACCGCTTTCTCTCTACCCCTCAGCAACGTCTCAAACACCAAAACCTTCTCTTCTGGATCCCAGACACCCACCAGCTCCGCGGCTCACTCGAATCTTTATCGCATCCAGAAACAGCGACACCAATTTTAGAAAATTACAAGATGGAGACATCTTGTACAGTAGTCACAAAGCACTAAGACAATCATTCGCATAATGCGCTTCATTTCCTCTTCTCCTTCTATCTTGATTTACCCTTAATAAGCCCATATTGTTTCTAACGTTTCTCTAGGCAGAATCTTTACCTGTTACTGGTAATTTCCTATGATTTCTGCCACCCTCTCAACATATACTCACGTCCACCTTTGTAGTAGTAATAGTAGTAGTAGTTATAGCTTTGTGCAAACTCTACACAACATCTCTCAGACATGCACACAGAAAACTTCAAGTACACAAACAATCTACATTATTTGGACGGTGCACACGTACACATAACAATTAATATAAAGCATGCAGTCACCACTGAACACTTGTAAACTGAATACACATCTATATAGTCAAAACTATTTTCATTCCTACCATAAGTTTGAAACTGAACCTTTTTGTCCTCGTGTGCTGTAGAGAAAAAGGGAAAAGGTTAAAATATTAACTTCAACTCAAACTAATATCTCTGATAGATTTTTTTATTGAATTGCTTCACTTCGTTTATCGTCAAGTTTTATTATACATACTAAATGATAAAACAAATTATTGCGAAAAAATATCTCATTGCAATCTGAGAACAAGATCTAGATTTTCAACACCAATTCAGTCAAATCAGTGCTGCTATATGGCTCAAAGACTTGGCGAGTTACGAAAAGCATTTCCAACAAACTACAGATATTCATCAACAACTGACTACGCTGGCTCGATACTGAAGCTCAGATGGCCATAATAATGAGAATAAGCGATAAGGAGCTCACTGTGGCAACGAACCAACCAACAACCTATCACCCAACAAATGTGCAAAATGAAGTGGAGATGGATTGGACATGCAATGAGTAGACCGATTAGGGACATCACGCGCCAGACCAGGTACTCGAGTGGAACCCAAATGGGGAACGATAAGTTGGGCATCCCAGCTGAGGGTGACACGGAGGAGATTGTGTGAGGAAGAACTGAGAGCTTGTGGACTGTCGTGGTGCCAGGTTGCAAAGATTACAGAGAAGAGAGTGGAATGGTGACGTGCTACTGAAGCCCTGTGTTTCACGGAGAACCCAAGGGACAAATAAATAATATATAAATAATAATCTCAGTATATTCAGTAAGTAAAATTAAATATCTGAATATTATGGAGAAGAACGTTGACAAAACCATACGAATTGATGTAGTTCATCTGAAGCGTCTGAGTGTATGTGTGTGTTACACAAGCGCAATACATTTTGAACAATCTGATCATAGCTAAACTTATCACTTGGCATCCATGTTCTGTATAAACTATAACAAAGAATAAATGGGTTAAAAGATCAGAAGGTTTTTGGTTCAATGTGTGGCAGAGTCATGAGTGCTTCTTTCATAAAAGTCCTACACCAGGATGAAACATCTGTGGAGTACTCTTAGATTTTCAATAATTCTCCAACTATTCTTTAAATAATCTTTCTTGTCAGGTGCCGAGTTCGTAGCTTAGACGTTAAATTATAGATGGAAAGCAAAAGACGATATATTATTATAATGCAATGTAATAACACCTTGCCTTCGGAAACTTACCCACTCTTACAAATCCCCGCAGTATTTGAAAGATGGAGTCATATCCACTTGAGTCCATCACCTTACACTTCCCTATGATCACATGTATTTCGAAAGGACCCATCACAGAGAAAAATCCCAAAAAAGCCAGCAAGAAAAATCTAAATGAATGATTATATTCACCTATGTAACAGATATCTAACTTTCTTTATAGCTAAAAAACATATCACTCAAATGGACCATAAGGTTCATTTACATACATCTTTCAAATAGTTTTGGAATTTTGAGGAAGTTGTGGGGATTTGGAAATATTTCAAGTTGTTATGCATCGTAGACTGACATCAGCTGGAGAAACGAAGGAAACCTTGAAGCACTGGACAGCTACTTCGTTCTAGTATGGGACTCCTTAGCAGTGCGCACCCACGACCCCACCAGAGGTCGAACCCGTGACCTTCAGGTTCCGTGGCCACCACGTTACCATTGAGCCATTGGGTTTTTTCGAGGTAGTAGTTATAATGAAGTTTAGATCTTTTCTATTTATGTCCCAACAACTTGTTGTTATATTCAAACTTCCTAGATAATTCAGCTTTAATACTAAAAGAGATTACTATACCACCTTTTTCATCCCGTCTAAACTAACACTTTGACCCTGTATTATACTGATTATTCGTAAAATGAGTTATCTTTCATTTTATTACTTGTAGTTTTCAGTCATTGATTAGGCTGAACTGATCAACATCTTTTGGCATATGGGCTCCTTAGTGCATGCATTAATATTGCCTGTAGTTACAACTTAACAATTATCATGGATAGTGGCTAGCAGTTGAATTCAGAACGTGTTTTTCGTTCTATCTTGGACTTATAGACTGGGAGTATCTGTCTACCAGTGAGCGATTTTATTGTCTGCAAGACTTGGGGGACCCATGCAGGAGTTCTTATATCAAAAGAGGATGATTAGTTCCGTTCACTCATCGACAGGAAATTAAAGGCAATAACATAAAAGTTATGCCTTCCAGATAATGAGCAAATGTCATAATTCAGTAGCCTGCTCGATGACATTCAGGCGTTTAAAGTGGTCATTCTCGGGTTCGAGACATGTTGGGAATAATGTCACCAGCTGGGAGGCATACATCCAGCTGATGAGTGTCAAACAGAACAAAACGCGAGTCTTGGATCCCACTACTATTCATCATTACCAATGTTTATCTTTTGTTATAATTCATGTCCAGGCCAAGTAAGTGTAAGGCCAGACCGTTTAAAATGTACTGTTTCACATAATCAAATTCACTCTATTTAGTGGTAAACAAGTTATGAAGGACTGGTTTAAGAATTAAAAATCATCACTCACTATTCTCACTAGGGGGTTACACCTGACGTTAGAAAGGAGTCCTGCTGAGCTGCAGATCAGCTGTTTCAACACCTATGAGAATAAAAACTTTACAGATTTTATTTCACACTATGGAATTAGCCAACTCTAAAATGTAGACTACTGACTTCATGAAGATTCTTTATCAAAAAAAGCAAGCTGAAAAAATGGTATTCAAATCCAAGAGATGTGGTGGATTTGTAACAATGAAAAGTCTTTATTATCAAAATTTTTAACTGTTCTGTGATATATTATTAAATGAAGTAAAAATGAATGGTAAAATCTTAAATTTTTATAAGTAAGAACTGAAGTATACTGTGAAATATACCGAATTATCGCATGATGGATGGTAAGCAATATAATTGTGAAGTTTTAAATTACCTGCTGAAGCTCGGACATCTGAGAAAGTTACATTCTAACCTCCAGTCGGTATACATAATGAGATATCTGTGAATTTAGAATCGTCGAAATAAAGTCTTTGTTATGAATAATAAGTGGTTGAAGTGTAAACGCCCGATGGTAAGTAGGCATATTATTGCATGGAATTTTTTGTCATTGACTCAACTAAATTGGTCAGCCTCTACTGGCATATTGGCGGCTGTATAGATGCCTCAGTACTGCCTGTAATTTCACTTTGCTTGTGATATTGGATAGGGCCTAGCAGTGGAATCGAGGATGCATATTTCTTCTTATTTGCAACTTACCAGCTGCATGTACCTGGTCGATATTTTCCTCACTAGGACTCAAACGCAGTGCCCATCTCTTCAAATACTAGACAGTTATCCATTGAGTCATGATGCCCACTCATTATGAAACAACTATAGTTTTTAAGCAATTACTTGTAATTTTCCGTCATTGGTTGGACCAAGTTCATTGTCTTTTATTGGCTTATGGTCTCCTACGCTGATACTTCAGTACTGCCTGTAATTTTAACTTCCTAGTATGTCTTAATGATGAGCACCTGCCAACAGGTAATCTGAATAAAAAAAAGTTACTTGTAGTTTATCTTTTAACATATTGAGTCAAAACATCATAAATATTTCTATCCTAAATCGTTTCAATGAACGACCACTCATCCCATTGAGAAACACATTTCTTCCTTTTTACCAAGTCGGATGATTTCATGATCAAGTTTAGTTAGATTGAGACAGTTGGCAGGAAGTCCTAGATCTAGGTTTTGTGTTTGTTGGTATTCATCAGCAAGGTGTATCTGCAACCCGATGGAATTGATGTTCCGTCTAAGATTCGAATTCGATCAACACTTAGAACTAGACAACATGAAATAGGCTGCCCTCCAGTGAACAATAAATGTGGAATTTTATCTCTCTATTTACAGCAATATGCACATTACTGCCCAACTGAAAGGACACAAGATAATTTACTAGTCTTTTTAACAGTACTCCAACAAGAAAACCATACAGTATTCCTGAATATTAAGTAGTGTAGTAGTGAACAAAGTATACCCGGTCCTGCACAGCAACGGGAAACTACAAAAATATAACAATAACTGATACCCGTTGCACAAGAGGTGGCTATCGTACCTCAGTGTCTAAGTGGATAACGCTCTGAAGTTTGGAGCGATGAGTAGGGGATTCAAGCCTCAGTGGGAACAACACCGCTCTGCACTGGGGTGCAGGTACATCCAGCTGATGAGTCCTCAGTCGGACAGAACATGCATCCTGAGTTCCTCTGCTAGTCAGAGCAGCAAACATAACTGTAAAAACGTTTTAAATAAAAAAACACACCGAGGTTATTAAAAACTTTTTACTGGTGAAAAATCCACAATTACTAAGCCTGATAATTATGATTACATAAGTGAGATGAATGAAATACTGAATGATGAGATGAAATTTCAGAAACTGAACGTTAAAAAAGGACCCAAATGAACTAAATCTTCAAAGAAGCTGATAGTGTAACGCATAATATCATCAACCATGTATGATGCCTTGAAATCAACGGGTTCTCACGTACCCAGACTATGTGGCCTGCCTAAGACACACAAAGCAGGAGTTCTGTTAAGACGGATTCTTAATTTTCAAAATTCTTCTTACCATGCTCTACAGGAATAGGTGGTCATTATTTTCCAACCTTTATACAAATAGCTAGTAAACAATTCTGTGAAATACATAATGAAATTTATAGACAGAATTAAGGATGTTAACATTATGAATGAAATTATAATGTCATTGAGTGTAAAATCTCTATTAACCAATGTTCCTCTTCTTGAAACAGTCAACTATATAGGTGAACAGTTGAAAGAAAAGTATATCAACATTGGAATCCCGATAGAGGTCCTCAAAGAGTTATTACTCAAACGTACAATGAATTTTAATTTTCAAATTTAACGGAGAAGTATACAGACAAGTGAATGGAGTCTCAGTGCGTTCACCGTTGGATTTCATATTGACGGACCATTTTCTATCGAAACTAGAGAATAGTTTTTACCTGAACGATTTATTTTACTGTCAATCCATGGATAGGTAAAAGATACTTAGCAAATTCAACATAGTACACTAAACGATGAATTTTACATGTGAAGAAGGGATTTGCTTAGGAAAAGTAAGTGGATAGGACAATAAATACACTTTCTCACCTTCGACCCCTTCAGCAAAAAAACAGTAAAAACTCTAAGTTACAGAATAAAAGCTATACGTCCAGAAGATGCAGTTAAGGAGGAACTAGAGACTTTGAGCGACACTTAAATCAAAAATAGCTTTCCTAATAAGTTTATAACGAAACATATTATTACAAAAATGGTAAGAAAAGATGTTCCAATGGTTAACAGAAAATCGCTATCCCTTTCAGTAAAAGTTAGAGATGACATGCTTAGCAAGATATTAATTCACAAACTACGCAGATCAATTCTGAGAACTTTTAATGATTATAAAATACAAATTTCGATTTCCATACCCACAGTGGTGACACGGAGACTCAAAGATGAATTGCCTAGAATGGTCACTTCAGTTCGATTGCTCCTGTGGAGCTGACTACATCGGCTACTACTATAAGAATTTAATGTTCCATGCTGGCAATGTCAGAAGAGCTGCACTCGTCCAGTAGTGTCCGTCAAGAGTGCCCACTGTCTTGATTCTTATTCAATTTTATCATAAATATTCTTATGGAGGTCTCCCTCTCGTCACCCGTTTACGCAGACGTTAACCTAATCACAGGAGAATTTTCGCTAGACCTGGAATATGCAGATAACAGACTCTTGTTAGGTGAAGACACTGACAAGATGCAGAATCTTATAGACACTTTGAGTGAAAATTTGAGAATATGTGGAGTGCGTTTCTTAACACCCAAGTGAAAATTGTTACTCCAGGATTGGTCTTCAACGGTGCCTCCCCGGCTAACAATAGAGAGTGTAGTGCTTGAGTGTGTCGACCACTTCACTTATCTGAGAAGCGAAGGAAGATCAGCCCTCGTGGCTCAGTGGCCTGTGAAATCTCTGCAAGAATACAAAAAGGCTCAGCTGACTTTCACCAACTTACACCACAAATGGCGCCACCATGATATCCGATTGTCTATTTAGGGTCGCATGTACTGCACATCAGTCCTCTCTGTTCTACTCTATGACTGTGAAACATGGTCATTGAAGGTGGAAGACATGAGAAGGCTGGCTTCAGGTGTTTCACCACTGTTGTCCTCGTAGTATAGGCCGTATTCCGTGGTGTCACCACATGAGTAACGGAGAAGTCAGGTGTAGAGTTTTAGGGAGAAGAGGTCTGTTGAGTGAGTTGACACTGTTGTGAACCTTCATGGAGTGAGATGGCTGACTGGGACATATGTGTTACGTGTGCCTATTCGCCATCTGTCTCGTCACACAATGTTGACCGAAGTAGGTTCAGACTGGCGCAGGGCTGTTGGCTGTCGACCAGACTAAAACATGACATGAATGTATGAAGTGTTTGACTGTTGGTTTTGAGGCATGTGGGGCGATTTTGTAGACTGGTTGGTTGGTGTGTGCGTGACAAGAGAAACCAGTGGTTGGAGACTGACTGTAGGTGATCACATGGTTGAGAACCGATGTGAGTGGTGCAGATGTATACACACGTTATCCTCATCTTAACGAAGCTATAGTGAATCTCACCATTCTCACATTCTTCCTTTCTCTCTTTTCGTACTTAGCATTTCTTTTGATTGAATTTTCTTATCTTCATCTTGTACTTCACTGACTTTTTACTTTATGTACTGATATGACGAGGTGTAGCAACTCGGACTGTTACGCAGTAATGCCTGGTCGTATGTTGATTTAGATGGATGAATGGCTGGCGAACAGATCCTAGCGCGATGAAGTAAAGACCATGACCAGCTATATATTAACACACCTCGTCGAAACGAGCCATAAAGTGGATATGAATGAGTCATTTTTCATTCCGTACCACGTTCTCATCAACTTGTCAAAATGTACTCGGTTCACAATTCTTGAAATTTCACAAGTAACAGCAATCAGGAATTTTTAATAATCTGGTAGTCCATTCCACGATGGTCGTACAAGCTAACAGATCACACCGAATAGTACTAATAGCTTTGTGGTTTTTTAACTGGCTTCACTGTAAAGGGAGCCTAAGGATAAAAACCTATAAATGAATGAACAGGTTGAATGTTAAACAAATTTTGACTGTAATCAACAAACTATGAAGTGCCGATGAGACTGTCTACTAGGATAAATAAAACGTCAACCAATGAATATCAAAAAACTGTAAGATACTGACTGATAAGAATCCTCATCCTAAACTCCAGATCTTCTCAACTATTTGAATGGTTGAAGCCTAATGAATACTTGTCTAATAAATAAATATTTCTCAACCTGAAGTGATAATGAGCAGCGAGAGAAATAAATGTGAATTCTTTTTCAATTCATTACACATGATCTGTATAAAACCAACTGACATATGATTACATCGATTCATTCACTTACTTATGGCAAATAAAAACAACAATACCTTTAATAATAAACTAACGAAACACTAAAATAGATTGATTGTAATTAAAAAAAACAACTACATTCCATCATAAAAGCAGATAGAAAAATTATGCGCGAAATTTTAATCAAAACGTTACATATATTTCATTAAAACAAAGATAATGGCGTAATCTAGCGCCAATCAAAATTCATTCACATTACTCAAGTGAAAATAGTTTTTATCATGTAAAAACGGAATGAAACCTTCTTAGACATGAAAATATGTTTACACAATGAATTACTTTTAAAAGTCTTACAGTCAATCATATATTCATAGATACTGAAAGCGAATAAGTTGACTTTTGACCAATAGGTCAACATTAAGTCATCAAAAAATCAGTTCAAGAGGAATCAAAAGGACTGTTTCTAGAATTGGAAGACTTCTTAATAACCAAAGCTTTAGGAAACATGAAAGAGAAAGAGGTGGGAGACTTGAAAGCCTAGTGAAAGTTGACAATTCTAAACCTTCCTTTGGCTAATTCTCCCATCGGTTCGTCATTCTTTTGTGACACAGTGGATAACTCCTTGGCCTTTTAGAGAGATTGGTACGATGTTTGAATTTCAGTGGGAACAAGAACATTGGGGTGCAGGTACATCCAGCTGAAGAGTCCCAAATAGGACGGAACGCGCGTCCTGGATTCTTCTGCTAGCCACAACCAACCAAATTATCTTAATATTAATGTTTTTATTCTTTATATTCATCTCAGTTTCGCCCTATTCATACATTCATATATTTCTAAGCTGAAACCACGACTTGTCTTTTCCTATGACCAAATATGTGTATTCAGCTTTTTAAAGAGTAGCAAGGACCACGTGACAGCAAAGGAACTGGACAAGTTTCTGCGTTTTCCTCTCAAACTTACTGGAGTAAATGCGAAAATTTACTTCTGGAAGAAATGTCTAGAGAAGTATGAGTACCCCAAAATGTCTTCGAAGAATCTTAGGCGGAACTACATTTCTCCTAACTCGGGTACCTACAAGCGACAGACTCTCAATCAAATTGATTGCTTTATTCTAGAATGTTTGACTGACTTCAAGCATGTCTGTCTATGTAATTGGCAGGAATTAATCAATGTAATGCCATTTCCAACTCTTCAAACACACAGCATGTCAACATTTCACTCTCTTCTCTCCAGTCTACTGCTTTAACCTGGCTCCACGACTACTCATAACTTTTCACTTATTCCTCATACACAATCTCCTACATATCAACCTCACATCCACAACGCATACTTTCCTATTTCGTTTCCACCCGACAACCTCACCTCATCTGGTGCATCATGTCCCCAAACCATCCTCTCACGGTATGTCCAATACAATCCAATTAAATACAATACAATCCATCTCCACTTCCTTCTCCATATTTGTTGGGTGATAGATTGTTGGTTGATTCGTTGCCTGCCAGCCTGCCAGTCAGTCAGTCAGCCAGCCATCCATCCAGCCAAACTTCCTTCTTGCTTATTCTTTCTCACCTTCTCATCTCATCTCATCTCATACTCAGTATCGAGTGAGTGAGTGAGCGAGCAAGCCAGCCAGCGTAGGTGGCAGCTGTTGAAATATGTGTGTCTGCAGTTAGTTGGAAATGCTTTTCGTGATGTGCCAAGTCCGTGAAGCATCACATAGAAGCACTGACTTGACTGAGATTAGTGTTGAAGATCCGCATCTTGTTCCCACTTTGTGCTGAGTGGAGTGGAGTGGAGTGGAGTGGAGTGGAGTGGAGTGGAGTAGATCTCCTCAGTGATTTCAGATTAATGAAGGAAGGGTTGTCTTGCTGTTTTTCTGATCTTGGTTTTGACATCCTGATCTTTGCCACTGCGTATAGTTGAGACGAGGCTGCTTAGGTAGGTGGAAGGGACTACTTCTACTGCTACTATTTAAATCTTAATATTCATCATGGACTGACATCAGTTGGAGAAATATTAAAAACCTGAAAGCTGCTTCATTCTAGTTCACAATATAGTCTAACCTATATTCAATACAGATACTGAGTAAGTGTCCTCATGTTCGACTTGTTTAACTGACAGAAATGGGAGATATGGACCATTATATTCCAATCCAGTGGCTCAATGATAACATGCTGTTCGTGGAACATGAAGGTCCTAAGTTCGGCACCTGATGGCGTCAGGGATCCTATATTAGGACGAAACAGCTGTCCAGTGCTTTCAGGTTTCCCATGTTTCTCCAACTAATGTTAGTTCATGATGAATACCAACCTGTATGGACTACTTATTGGCTGCACTTAGTGTTTGATCAGCGTTACTCATCAGAGTTTAACAGCTGAGTGTGACAGTTTCTCAGCATCAACTATACTGTTTGAATGAATAGAAGTGACTGCAGGCGGCAATGGACTGTTTTATACACCACTTTACTTTAATTAGTAATCATGTTGCAAGCTTGACTAGCTTCCGTCAACACTTGGGAATTAATATTCTTATAGGTTACTATTCTGTTTTCCAGTCAGTTAGTCAAGACATTAACACCATGGGTCTAGGCATTACTGTGTAACAATCCAAGCTGGAAACATAAACTTACAGGAAGCCAACACACACTGATCGAATCCTCAACTACAGTAGCAACAACCCAACAACGCACATAATTACTTGCGTGCGGACTCTATTCAGAAGAGCGAGAACGCACTACAGGACAACAGATTCACGAAAAAACGAAGAAAATTACTTCATGTCCATCCTAAAGAAGAACGGCTACCCACGAAACTTTATCAGAAGATGCCTATCCCGTACATCACCAACTACAAAGTCATCCACAGAAATCAACAAACACATCACCCTACCATACATAAGGAATATATCACAAATCACGAAAGATTGCTGAAACCACTTGCAACTGATGCAGCTCATAACCCAACAAATTCCCTCCAAACACTATTATGCATACCAAAGGATGCAACAACCAAGGAAGACAAACGGAATATCGTTTACAAAATCAACTGGAATAACTGTAGTCAACATTACATTGAACAAAGTGGTCACCCTCTTCACCTTCGTCTACATGAACATTAATTGGCTATTAAACTCCACGACATTTCGTCACTCATTTCAATGCACGTGGATAATTATGGACGTGAATTCAGTTTTAATGATGTAGGAATCTTCGACATTGGAAACACAAAGGATATGAGAGAATTCCCAGAAGCTTGGCATTCAAGTCAGTCAGCAATCAACAGACAATAGACAAACACCCGATTTATCAACCAATAATGGAAATGATAAACGACAGGAAGGTCAGAGGTCAAGCAGAAGAACAGCCAACAGGAAAGTCTATTCAGTCAATGACACAACAATCGAAGGAAACAATCAATCACAGACCACATCGTCAGAGCAAGCCACTAAATCACTCAAGAAGAGATATTACCAGTTCACTTAATACTGAAGTTAGTGCTGATGATATCGTCTAGAAAGACGATGAAAACTTCACGATTAAACACCCAGCTCAGAGGACACATTACAACCAAAATCCAAGTTACCACATTTCAAAACATTAACACGATGAAATATAGGGAAATAGGGAAAGATATGATAAAAAGAGATAGGGAATCATAAGGTGATATATGGAAAGATGGGTCCTTTACTACTGAGGTTGATTCCGAACCACATCATCCGCAGTCTTTAATCACCGATTCTGGTTGTAGGACAGGCCTTTACCCAAAAGTCTATATTCTCCTACACGACTGCAGTTGACTGTAAGAATCTTCATGGACTGATATTATTGCTGAAGTTGATCCAGATTTTTTAAATGGATCACACAATGAATCGACATGCATAACACGTGTCTCAGCAACACGCCAACTCAGCTGAACAAACTCGTTAAATAACTAACCTATTCTAACCACTCCTACGTATAAACCAACTTTATTAATAAATTCATCGGTTTTAGCCCTGAATGACGTATTTTTTCATCACGAGTAAATAGATATCCCCAAGATGAAAGATAAACTTTAGTGATGAGAACAAACAACCATTAAGCATAGATTAATCAGAGTTTTTTCACTAACTGATCAGTCGATTTGAACTCTGAATCAAATTCAACTTCATAGCTGATCTGTGAACGCAAAACATTCTATACACCAGATACAGTTTGATTAATAGTAACAATCTCGATTATGAGGTACAAAGGAACGTAAAAGTTCATTTCGAGCAATCAATGCTAAAAGTAGTAAAGAATGGTGCCTAATTACTTAGCTTGATTGCCAGATGAGAAATCTACATAGAAAGATAAAGATATTAACACTGATCTCGCTATATGGACGGAAAATATTACTCAAAAGGTTGACAGGCATATGTTGTCGAAGATGACTGTAACACCCTGGTTTCCGAAATATCGAGTTAAAAAGACTCGAAGGCACCCTTTGAAATCATTTTTTAAAGTCAAAGTGGTTATGGAAACAGGGAATATCCCTAATAATAAGAGGAAAAGGTCATAAAACACTCTCAATAAGCATTGAGATTCACTGGAATAACTCATGTTATTCAGTGTGTGCTTTGCAGCATAAATATATCTTCTTTTCAGCTTTGAGTTAGCCTCAAGTTTAATCTAACTGATGACCTTCATAGCAAATTCGTAATGAAGCTTAGTGTACTACAAAATGTGGTATTCACAGAATAATCACAATCACCATAATACTGTTATCGCTTAAAAAAAATATCTAGTCGACGCTTATTCATAGTCATAAAAAGTATTAAGAGCTAAATCACAACTTCTTCTTCTTCTTCTTGTTGTTGTTTATCTGCTACAACGCGATAATTGAAACATTTACTAGTTCCCGCTGTTGATGAGAGATTACCTTGAGCACTAGAAGAGGAATACTCATCAGTCAGCTCAACTCCATATTACTTTATTTGACATAGGACATATTATTTACTTGAATAAGTGTTACTTCTTTGGAGGCAGTTGACAGTACACTCTGGATCTAGGTTTTGTGCTTGTTGACACTGGTTAGCAAGATGTGTCTGCATCCGAGATTCAAACCCGTGTCACCTAATGTAGGAGTCACAGATATTAATATTGAGCTATTCAGGCCACGACTGACTTTCTGTAGGAATTGGCTAGATGCATTCACTGGTGACTGAAGGGTGACCCATTTCACGTTGTCCATTAACTCCAACTAACTAAGATCCCTTCAAGTGTCCCCCCTCCCCGCGATGCTGAGTTTCCTAGTTTGGTGAGAAGTAGACAACATGAAATTGGTTACCTTCCAGTGAGCTCCGATAACTTGGCATTACTCACGTATAGTGGAATCATAGTGTGAGCAATACTGACGTCAGACGAAGGGTACAAGGCAAAACAGTTAAACCAACTAATGAGGATGTGGCGTGGAGGTATTGTGCATTATGCATGCCAAGTCACCGCGTGCTTCGACGTTTCGTACTAGGGGAAGTTGGACAAGATTAGAAAATAGTTCATAGTGGCCAGACTAAGAGGTAGTATAAGATGTACTTACTTCTTAATATCTTCTAAAGCTTGAATTTTTGCACTGACCTCTATTTTCTAAATGATTGCTATCTCACACAACTTTTTCCACTTTGATATCAATCATCTATCAACTAATTCTTTGTATACTACTGTGAAGCGTGGTATGATTTGAAATGATATCAAAAGAGTAATGAAAATGAAAAAAATCTTTTAATGTGAACAATTCTCATGTACATTCTCCACTGGTCAACTAACAATAGCACAAATAGACTAAGAGAAAATAGTAAGAGTGAACAGCGGATAAATAAAATAACCTAATAAAGAGTAAAAACTGTGGTCGATCCTAAGCTGTCATCAATACTTCTCAATTAGAGGTTTATTACACCTCGAGAACAGTAGTTAGGTTGACCAAAGTGGCTCATACAAAAAGTCATTAACTTCATAATCTAATTTTCTGTCTTATTCCGGTAACTCTCGATTTAACCTTAGCGGCCTGTTTAAATTTTGGTCTACTAAACATATTTCATTGAAATTGTGTCTTTTTTGCTTGTTTTAAGCATTAAAATTTCAACTAATCGTCAAGCACACTCTCATGCAATCCTAAAATGTTTTCAACTTATCGTTAGACGGGTTTACAACATAACTAAGAGATAATATCATAGCAGACTGTAGTTGACTCGTGAACGCACAGCAGTTCATTCATCATACAGGAACATATAGCTGGGACAGTAAATTTTTACACTGGATGAATGAACCTCTACCACCAAAGTGACGTGTACTTTTCCATCCAACCCACGTGAAATAACATCCTAACTAGATGATGGTCTAAAAACTGCTAGTTGGTGTACATTACTGCATATTATTATTATTATTATTATTATTATTATTATTATTATTATTATTATTATTATTACCATGAACATTATGTAACTGCCATAGTTTTTTAATCCGAAAATATTGTACATGAAATAAACACTGAGAATTGCAAACTGTACCAAAAGTTATTGTTTGGAATAAAGTTATTATTATTATTGCTTCTCTCCTATACTGGTCCACTTCTCTGATCACCCCCAGTCTATAAGAAGGCAAAAAGATTTCCTTGTAACAACCATAGGATGCTCAATAGTTGTGAAACTATCCGATCAAATCTTGACCAAGAATTAGTTTGGCGAATACTTTTCCAAAGATCCTAGGGTCCATTGTTATCCAGTGCCTAAATGGAGCTCGTGAACAGTGAATTCCAGAAAATCAGTAAGATTTCAGACAAAGATGGATGAGGCTGCATCGATCATATTTTCACCCCTGGGACACAGACATACTTACTGGCCAGTGGCCGATACTTAGCATATTTGTTGACCTGGAGGCGGCATTCGACTTTGTCGACCGTAAGGTGTTGTGGTAGTGACTGAGCAAGTATATGATCTTCATCAAAGCTCTCTACTCGAACTCATGCAGCCATCGTCTAGACGATAGAAATCAGTAATTCGGGAATCTTGGTGGAATAGCTGAAAGTCATTCACAGTGGCGTATATGTATTCCCTCCTTGACATCTGAAGTGTGAATATTAACGCTAACCTCCATCTTCAATTTTTTTATTCTCTCACACAACTTTTTCCTTTTTGATGTCACTCCTTTTATGTCTATTAATTCGTTGTATCCCATTAGGAATCGAGACAACTTGAACCAGTACACTTTTATGCGACGTTCCACGTTGATTATTTCTGTCTGCTTATCTTCTGTTCTGTTTCCTCTCGAATCTGAGTTAGCCACCTCAATTTTCGGAAAACAGAACTCAACTATTTCAGTCCCTTAAATTTGAAATCTCATCGCCCAAATTATATTTGTTCCCAAAGACTTCATGCATAATCATCACACTAGTCACTCTTTATTTACACTGCACATGAACAAACTTAAGACGACATTAAGAACTGGAGAAATTTTACGCTTTTGATATCATCCACCCACAGCCGACAATTACACATTAGTGTTCAAATTAGGATATGCATGTGATATGTGAATAAAACTTAAAAAAGCTGATAGTAATAACTTCAATAATGCAACGAAAAAAGAAGACCGCCATTAGAAACCTTCGTGAACGAGTTTCAGTGGTTAAAAACATTTTTACCTTCTTAGAAGGCAACCAACATGAAACAAAGCATGAATGGAACAAACTTAATTTCATGTATACTTCCAAGGGACAGGAACTGAGCAGCTTTTTTGTCCTACTTAAGGAGTATATAAGTGTTTTTACATCATACCGTCGTTGAGTGGACCGCATTGGTCGGTCTCTATTGGCATATGGGCTCCGGTGCAGATGCCTCGATATTACGTGTGCTCTTATGATAGTAATGATGAGTAGTGGCTAGCAGCGGAATCCAGGATGCTAGATGCAAATGCTTCCCAGTGAGTGTTGTTCCCACTGGGGTTCGAACTCGGGAGTTGTCACTTCAAATGCCAGATCGCGACCCACTGAACCACCGAGCCACGATAGCCACTTTTTGTGTGACGGGTATAGTTTTTAGTATATAAGAGCACAGGTAATATCGAGGCATCCGCACAAGAGCCCATATGCCAATAGAGACCGATCAATTCGGTCCAATCAACGATGGCATGATATAAAAATAATTATAAGACGAAATGCGCATCCTGGATTCCACTGCTAGCCACTATCCATCATTACTACTTAAGGAGTCTTTAGCGGTATGCACTTACAACCTTATACAGCACGAATCCAGGACCGCCACGTATTCTGTTGAGAGCATAACTACTCAACCACTGGGTTGAAGTTAACCGAATAGGTTCACATTTTCTAACTTCTATCAACTCACGACAAAGCCCAAACGTCTTTCAATGACATTTTCACACCTGGTCTGGTTGAAAGTCGAGGTCAGGGATTCTCACTAGAACTCTAGAAAGTATACCTCAATGTAAGTTGGTTTGCGATAATACTCCTACATAAACTACACTTAACTATTCAAAAGACTCATTCGAAGCTTTGTCACTGCAGCATCCCTTAGTCTATCAAGCATAAAATACTTCTTTACGAAGTGAAAGATGATAAAACCTCCTAGTCTGATGATAAAACGTTCAAGAACAAACATCAAACCTAAAAGAACACTAAACAGTTATCATCCTCATTCTAGGCATTAGTCTTCTATCACAAGATATTGCGTCATAGTCACGTACACTCACAATCTCATCAGATTATTGATTTCTAATTAATTCCTTACTAATACTGATCGTTAAGTAACAACGTACCATAGCAAATGAATTATTTTTTCCATAAAACAATTCACATCGAGGGATCTCGGGCGTTTTCTTACAACCAGTGAGTATATTCACACTAATCGTTTTAAAAAAGACAAATGTTTTCGAAAAGATCTTAATGACTTCAACAGACTATGAAGATAACAAGTGTACCTTAATAAAATCATAGCCTTCATGATTATGTGACTTCATATCCATTTAAATTAAAGGAAAACGTTCTTATCTACCTGACAAAGCATAAACGTTTACTTCACAAAATGTTTTTAAAAAACATCTATGTTTCTGATGTTGAGTCGGTAAAAACAAACTCTCAGATGATCCCAATCAACTGACAACGAAATTATTATCATTATTATTATTTTCCCTTAGGTCCCTAGTGGCGCATACCGCATCAGTAGCATGTCGCCATTTCTGTCGCTTCTCTCCAGTCTTTTCAACCTAGCTCCACGACCGCCCAAAACCTTTCATTTCTTCCTCCCACCATCTCCTCCATGTCACACTGAACTCGGATGCCCATATCATCGTTTCCTGTTTGAATTCTACTCGATGGTCTAGCCTGGCGCGTGATGTCCCTAGTCCGTCTTCTCAGTGTATTCCCAATCCATCTCCACTTCCTTCCGCACATTTGTTACGTGGAAGGTTCTTGCTTGGTTGATTCTCAGAGGTTTTTGTTCCTTATTCTCATTATTATGGCAATATGATCTCCACTATCGAGCCAGAGTAGCCAGCTGTTGATCAATATCTGTAGTTTGTTGGAAATGCTTTCGCGACACGCCAACTCTCTCAAACATCACACACAAGCACTAACTTGACTAATATCAGTGTTAAAAATCCAGATGTTGTTCACGCTTTATGCTGAGTTGAGTGTAGTGCAGTAGATCTACACACCGATTTCAGATTAGTGAAAGTCTGTCTTGCTGTGTTTCCGATGCTGGCTGCTTTGACATCCTCATCTGTGCCAACGCCACCTGTAGTTGAAACAATGCTGCCTAGATTGGTGAAAGAGGTCACTTCCTTCAAGTTTCTCCTGTTGATGCTGATTGAAACTTGTTGTTGGTGGTGATGGTGTTGGTTGGGTGTCTTCATCACCTCCATCTTCCCTACATTCACTTGAAGTCCCATCTTCGCTGCTCTGCTTCTTCTGTCAACTTGTTGGTTTCTACCTGCACCTCTTCCAGTTTGTATCACAAGACATTAGACATAAATCATCATCATCATCGTTGGCGAAATCCAAATCTTCTCCTAGGGTCTTTTCATCGGTGAAACAGCGTATCCCCCTCTTCTCGTTTACTGTATGGTTTACTGTATGATCCAGTTCAGTCGAGTCGACCACAATGAGGAAGATGATGAGTGATAGTAGGTGGCAGCCTTGTCTTACTCCTGTCCTCTGTCTTCACTTCATTTCAGAGGCATCACTGAGCTTTGCATTGTGGATGACTTGGCATGTGGCGTCATATTGCATATAGCTGTAGAATGATGTTGATGAGGGTTTGTGGAATTCGTAGTTTAGAGGCATTTGCCAAATTACTTGTTGGTAGACGTTATCGAAGGCCTTTTCAAAGTGGATGAAGATCCAGGTGAAGTTCTAGTTGACCGGTATTCTATGCTCTGCTTTATGATAATGCGTAGCGTAGCGTTGCAGTTTGGTCCGGACATGATTTGTACTTCCTGAAGTCTGCCTGTTCCGGTCGTAGTTTTGAATCCAGTGCATATTTTAGTCTCTCCTGGATGATGTGGCCTAATATTTTGCTTGCTTCGAGTGGACAGCAGCATGATTCCGCGCCAGTTCTTGCAAGGTCTTAGGTCACCCTTCTTTGGGAGTTTGACAAGGTAACCCTTCTTCCAATCAGTGGGTAGGTACTTTTTCTTCCTTCCAAACCTTCTGCAGTAGTGGTGTGAGCATGTTCGCATTTGTCTCTGCGTTTGTTCTCAGTGCTTCCGGATGAATTCCATCTGGTCCTGCTGCTTCGCCAGACTTCAGCAGTGTTACGGCACTCCGGGCTTCTGCTTTTGTTGGGGGGTCTGTGTTCACTTGTATTTCTGCCATTGCTGGCGAGTTGCAGATGGTGGTCGACTTTGGTAACCTGCGATTTACAGCTGTGTAATCTGTTGACCACATAGAACGTCTTTAGTAATCAAAAGTGGATGAAATAGTATTAACTATTTTACTAAGTTATCCATGCATAGTTGACCTAACTTGAGAAGAAATAGGTTTCCATCGAAATAACACTGACTCAGAATATTCAATATCAGACAGTCAGAAGATTCTTTTGAGGGGAAATGTATCTAAATGGTAGTATTCAAGTCAAATGGTAGTGGATCTGATGTGCAACTGAATATGTGGAAGATTATATAATTTACAACCCCACCTAGTTTACTAGTTCACTAGTTACCGGCCGGTCCTAAGCCTGGATAAAGAGGTAAGGTTGGGCATAGGGCTAGCAATCCTACCCATAAAACTAATCCATTCGATAAAGAAACTTCAAGGCACAAAAAAATATGTATAGTTTATACAAATAATATGTAACACAATGAGTTTATTATTTGATAATAAACATACTTCATACGAATAGATAATATAAATCATACTAATCAACCAGTTTCGAAAAGATCACCATATTCCAGTTGATTTGCTAAACTCCATCCGGCAAGTAGTGCTAAACACAGCTAAAGCTAACAGTTCAGTTAACATAAGAGAAAGAAGCAGTTTCGCTTAATACTTACGACTTGACTGACCTCATAATCCATAAAACCTTCATAACCGCATTAAAGCAGCCTAATAAATTGCAGCTCTTCTCTTGTACACTGAAAATCTATCACATTTACTCACTTCTTAGTGCTGTTGTTATCGTAGCTATCGTGGTTCGGTGGTCTAGTGGATAACCCTCTGATGTCTAAAGCGATCCACCCAAGTTCAAGTCCCAATAGGAAAAACATCACTCATTGTGAGGCAGGTACATCCTAACTCTGTATTCTATCACTTAATCATGCTTAATCAAATAAAGTTCATTATATGCTACTGGAAAAGTTCAGTAGTCAGAAATCCTCTTCTCTGTCTTTCTGGTAGGCATTAACAGACGTGTATTGTAAAGAAAACTCATAAAATAAAGGGGACTGTATAAAGTTGCATAATGGGACATATTTCCAACAACAAAGGTATAATTATCCTCTACAATATGCATAGCTATTCGAAGTTTACGAGAACTTTTCTCATTAAGCCAACTACAACTCGCTAGTCAGGATAACCAGTTGAGTAATTCACAACTACCTCCATTCTATATAGGTTAATCAGTTTGTTAATACTTTAAAAACTTCGCAGTCCATGGTGACATTTCTTACAGCCTGGTTGTTTTTTAAATGCCCAACTTTTGTGTCAATAGAGATTCCGTTGGAAACTAGATAATTATGTATCGTGATATCGTAGTTAAGTTGTTCAGCAGTATATTTCGTAAGCTCATGATACCTGTATGATCTTGGCTGACGAGTGGTTTCTTATAGAGATCCTGATGACATCACAGATCAATTTATAAATCATTTGTGAATGGACTATATTATTCAAGGCATGCCGATTCATGCAATTCATTTAACCAGACTCTCTGAGCTGAATCTGTTAGTGTGTACAGCTGATGAGCCCGACTACAAACGAGCAAAAAGATAGTCTAGTGTTTTGATCTAATCTGGTCTGTCTGGGTAACAAGTCTACAGTCTACAACTACTCAGTTTGATCGGCAATATGCTTCACCATTTTTACTCTCTTTTTTTCAATTTTACAGTGAGTAGACGTCAGTTATTTTTATTTGATAATAGATTATTCAAACATGTAACAGATTTTATTTCGTTTTGTAACTTTCTATGAACTAATTAGTTAATTCATGCAATCGAAGTTACAAATTTCAATCAAAACATGAATGATAATCACGCTTTTTTGTTACTGGAACAAGTCTTTAGAACAACTTTCAAAAAGTGTAGTCTAGTTCACTTAAAATAATCACTATATACCAACTACTACCTTGTCAATTGTTGAAGTTGATCGAAATCTACTGATTAGTTGACAAAACTTCAACTCTGATGTCATCTTCATTATACTATACCACACCTTTTTCTATTGTAATCATACATTTCATCTAATTGTGTACTGTTTAATTCGCTTTCTTAGCCTCATTTGAATAAAACATTTAAACATGAAGCTAAAACAATCAACCTTTTATCATCGAATAAAAAGAGAATTTAGTTGCATTATGCGTAACCGTTTACCATCATTTTGCTAGCCCCATTGGATAAGAAAAGGGTTAGAAGACTCATTCAGTAAATAATGAACTGACGTCGTGATAAATATTCACAGTACAATGAAGTAGACAATTAGTCACTTTTTCAGATAACCTTCAATGTTGAACTACGAACCACTTTCATGTGAATTTGTAACATTCAAATGAATTTGAAGATGTGCTCAATTAACACTCCTGCTGTGATTGTCAGGATAGGCGTCAACTGACATGTACAGCGTACAACATAACTATGATGACAGCAAATTTAGTTGAACACCTTTAACCTTAGAAAAGTTCTCAACAACACAGCAAAATATCACATCGTGATAAAACACACCTCTAACCTTAATAGTAGTGCAGATTTCCATTCAGTGTAGAAAGTCAAGAAACTTTCAAAATTCTAATTTATTCCATTACGTCTGTTCTGAAACTTCACTAACCATGGATCTTATAGAACTGAGGCTATTTCTTTCGCAAATTATATACTTAAATAATCAATTCAATTTTCCCTCTTCAACAGAAAAGTGGATTGAAATCACTCCTAGAATGAAAGCTGACATTTGTATGGTCAAGAATAAAGGTTCGTACATTCGAATATTATCGCTCAGGATGTTTATAGGATTATGCAACTGTTCAGAGGGTTTACTTTACAATAATAGTGTTAAAGTAACTTAAGTCTATAAACGAATATCAGAGCACATTATGACAAAGTAATGCTATATAAGATTTGTGTAAATTAAGTGTTATTAGGGCTAAAAGTGTTCTAGTTCTCCAATTCTAACCCAAAGCATTTACTGCTCCAAAATGAATCTTCTGGTTTCTAGGTGTATAGTGCATAGAAATTATCGCAGAAATATCAAGATGGATATTATTCAAGTGATGTTGATATTTTTGGTGAACGATATTTTCAAAACTCTAAAAAAATCACTATGATGTTAATTAACTATAATATAGTTCTAACAAGCATAGAAAATACTTTGCATTCATACAGGGGAAGTAACATTCAGTAGATGTATGAAATTTCTAATGATCTTTGGCTTACACACCATTGGTTGCCTCTAGCCTTTATGAGGCATATGTGGCTACTTGAATATGAAACTATATAGTTGAGCGTTATGAACAGTGACTCTCTGAAGCAATGGATTAGCCACATGATATAACCAGCGAAGTATAGAACAAGGTTCATAATCATCAAAAAGGGATCCTGTGTTGGGTAAGTTCGAATATCGATCTACGGTTTAAGTCACTAAGATAGTAGAATGTCATCTTAGATGTATTTTTACGGGGAAACTTCTTTTCTTCAATGTTTAATAGAGCCAACATTAATGAACAAGTCTTGTTGGAAAATCTTTAAAAAAAGACTTTCATACATAATGTCCCCATGGAAACACATATACTTCAGATTAGTTTACAGTACAGCTAGATATCAGTCAACTATTACTCACTAGAAGTAGGAAGATATTGTGAGCTTAATTCTTTCTGCATCAGGAATTAAGATTACAGTATCTAAGAGAATCAAATCATGTTAAAAGCAGTTAATTGATGAGATAAAGGATATAAACCTGAATGAACTATTTACTGCATAGCCATTGTCACATATCATCAGGGGATAATTTATCAAAGATGATAAACGTTGAACATATCAATCGTCCGAAACTATATTTCCAGTAGGAAAAATATTCAGGCATACTTAATGAATAAACTACTTAAATTGTGATGATTCAGTTTGTAATAAAATTAACTTCCAATTAAACAAACAAACTACTTTACGAGGTCGATTAAAAAGGAAACCGGTTTATATATTTAAGAGGGGTAAAGTAGCATGAAAACTGTAGATCTTGAATGCGTACATCCAATTCGATCGATACACAAAGAGTTAAACGCAACAACAATCACTAACCAACGCTAAAAAGTAAGTTAAGTGAACCTTTGCTATTTATCATATGGATAAAGAGTCAGTGATTTTGAAACATGTTTTGTACAGAAAATCGTAAATAATACTAATATTATATACATATATACATATAAATATTAATGTACTAATTATATTAACAACAGTTCGAGATAATATTCCACCAGCACTCAGAACTAGACAAAGTGAAGTCGGTTAGCCTCCATTGACCCATCAATGAACCACATCCACTCCCGCAGCAAGGACTGGATAAGATGAAATTCGTTGCCTTTCAGTGACCAATCACTGTACACAATTTGTTTACTTATTATTTCTCGGACAGCAGAAGTAGAAAATAGTCAAAGAGAAGAAGGAGGAAATAGAAATTCATGAGACTACGTATTGCGATTGAGGTGAGGACAATTTTTGCGCACATCTCTTTTGAGTTCCTAGTAGTATATACGGATTCAGTAGTACGTCAACATTTCACTCCCTTCTCTCCAGTCTACTGTTTTAACCTGGCTCCACGACTACTCATAACTTTTCACTTATTCCTCATACACAATCTCCTACATGGCACACTCACATCCACAACTCATACTTTCCCATCTCGCTTCCACCCGACGACCCGACCTCATCTGGTGCATCATGTCCCCAAACCATCCTCTCACGGTATGTTCAATACAATACAATCTATCTCCACTTCCTTCCCCATATTTGTTGGGCGATAGATTGTTGGTTGATTCGTTGCCCACCTGCCAGCCAGCCTGCCAGTCAGTCAGCCAAACTTACATCTTGCTTACTCTTTCTCGCCTTCTCATCTCATCTCATCTCATATTCAGTATCGAGTGAGTGAGTGAGTGAGTGAGTGAGTGAGTGAGTGAGTGAGTGAGTGAGTGAGTGAGTGAGTGAGCGAGCGTAGGTGGCAGCTGTTGATATATGTGTGTCTGCAGTTAGAAGCTTTGACCTGACTGAGATTAGTGTTGAAGATCCGCATCTTGTTCACACTTTGTGCTGAGTGGAGTGGAGTTGAGTTGAGTTGATTTGAGTAAATCTCCTCAGTGATTTCAGATTAATGAAGTAAGGCATGTCTTGGTGTCTTTTGGATCCTGACTTTGACGTTCTGATCTGTGCCGCTTTTAGTTGCTTGAAGTTGACACAATGCTGCCTTGGAAGGTAGGTAGATGGAAGAGACAACTTGCTCCAGATTTCTTCCGACAATGGTGGTCGGTGCCTTTTCTGATTTTTGTTCTTGTTGTTAGTTGGATATCTTCATCACCTCTGTCTTCTCTACTTTCATCTGAAGGAAGTCCCGTTTACGATCCCCTACCTGCTCAGCCAATTTTTTAGTTTTCGCCTGTAGATCTTGGAGTTACTGAACACAATTATACTATACAATAAATAACAGTGAACAATGAATGTTATATCATCATCACCAAGATCATCATAGCACCATGCATTAATGCACAACCGTCCCAGTTGCCACACCTCATACCAGCACATCAAGTAATAAGGCAATAAAATGGAATAGGAAGAAAGAAAACAATCGGACAGCAGAAGTAGAAAATAGTCAAAGAGAAGAAGGAGGAAATAGAAATTCATGAGACTACGTATTGTGATTGAGGTGAGGACAATTTTTGCGCACATCTGCTCCACTGATATTGGTTGTGAGCCATATCACTTAGAGTTTCCAACTACTGTTTCCTCTTGTTCCGTGGACCTCAACCCGCTAGTCTGCACCACCTTACATGGCACAAACGAATGAAATAAACCATTTTATACGTCACAAGTGAATGATACTTGAGGATATTTTTCTTCATGAAACAATGTTTACTAATAAATGTTCGAGTTGAACTAATATTCAGAGAATACGAAAAGAAAAGAGAATTTCCCACAGTAAGACATATAACCAATCCATTGGGTAAGTGAATTTCCATCTTTACTGTACAAGAGATGTAGGTCAATCAGTCAGAATCTTCAACCCTATCGCTTCTATGAATTGCAAAACAATCACACTAGTATAGGTCCATCAAGCGCTTTATCTACATTTTAATTACTGTATTCCATTACCCCATTTCCTTCACACCCGTTCTCATTCGTTCCTTAATTTCCTATCATTGCTGGCCATCTGATTTTCAGTATCGTGCCAGAGTAGCCAGCTGTTGATCAATATCTGTAGTTTGTTGGAAATGCTTTCGCGACACGCCAACTCTCTCAAACATCACACACAAGCACTAACTTGACTAATATCAGTGTTAAAAATCCAGATGTTGTTCACGCTTTATGCTGAGTTGAGTGTAGTGCAGTAGATCTACACACCGATTTCAGATTAGTGAAAGTCTGTCTTGCTGTGTTTCCGATGCTGGCTGCTTTGACATCCTCATCTGTGCCAACGCCACCTGTAGTTGAAACAATGCTGCCTAGATTGGTGAAAGAGGTCACTTCCTTCAAGTTTCTCCTGTTGATGCTGATTGAAACTTGTTGTTGGTGGTGATGGTGTTGGTTGGGTGTCTTCATCACCTCCATCTTCCCTACATTCACTTGAAGTCCCATCTTCGCTGCTCTGCTTCTTCTGTCAACTTGTTGGTTTCTACCTGCACCTCTTCCAGTTTGTATCACAAGACATTAGACATAAATCATCATCATCATCGTTGGCGAAATCCAAATCTTCTCCTAGGGTCTTTTCATCGGTGAAACAGCGTATCCCCCTCTTCTCGTTTACTGTATGGTTTACTGTATGATCCAGTTCAGTCGAGTCGACCACAATGAGGAAGATGATGAGTGATAGTAGGTGGCAGCCTTGTCTTACTCCTGTCCTCTGTCTTCACTTCATTTCAGAGGCATCACTGAGCTTTGCATTGTGGATGACTTGGCATGTGGCGTCATATTGCATATAGCTGTAGAATGATGTTGATGAGGGTTTGTGGAATTCGTAGTGTAGAGGCATTTGCCAAATTATGAAATCCAATATAGCTGGCTGCGTACAGGAAGAGGAGAGATTGGTCACAGAATATTTGTTGATTGAATCAACCAACGCCTAACATATGTAACATGAATGATTCATCATCACATATTGCGGATATCTGGAAAACTTTACTATCATTAAGATGAAAGAATGAAGGATTAATGGACCATATAAAGGAATTTCGAAAGTTGTATGATTACTTTGATATGAATATGAGCAATCAGTTCTACTCGAAGTGTGATCCACTAAATTATACTGTTTCACTCTGAAAAGGCCTTCGATAACGTCTACCAACAAGTAATTTGGCAAATGCCTCTAAACTACGAATTCCACAAACCCTCATCAACATCATTCTACAGCTACATGCAATATAACGCCATATGCCAAGTCATCCACAATGCAAAGCTCAGTTATGCCTCTGAAATGAAGTGAAGACAGAGGACAGGAGTAAGACAAGGCTGCCACCTACTATCACTCATCATCTTCCTCATTGTGGTCGACTCGACTGAACTGGATCATACAGTAAACCATACAGTAAACGAGAAGAGGGGGATACGCTGTTTCACCGATGAAAAGACCCTAGGAGAAGATTTGGATTTCGCCAACGATGATGATGATGATTTATGTCTAATGTCTTGTGATACAAACTGGAAGAGGTGCAGGTAGAAACCAACAAGTTGACAGAAGAAGCAGAGCAGCGAAGATGGGACTTCAAGTGAATGTATGGAAGACGGAGGTGATGAAGACACCCAACCAACACCATCACCACCAACAACAAGTTTCAATCAGCATCAACAGGAGAAACTTGAAGGAAGTGACCTCTTTCACCAATCTAGGCAGCATTGTTTCAACTACAGGTGGCGTTGGCACAGATGAGGATGTCAAAGCAGCCAGCATCGGAAACACAGCAAGACAGACTTTCACTAATCTGAAATCGGTGTGTAGATCTACTGCACTACACTCAACTCAGCATAAAGCGTGAACAACATCTGGATTTCCGACACTAATATTAGTCAATTTAGTGCTTGTGTGTGATGTTTGAGAGAGTTGGCGTGTCGCGAAAGCATTTCCAACAAACTACAGATATTGATCAACAGCTGGCTACTCTGGCTCGATTGTGAAGATCACATTGCCATAATATTGAGAATAAGCAACAGAAGCCTCTGAGAATCAACCAAGCAAGAACCTTCCACGTAACAAATGTGCGGAAGGAAGTGGAGATGGATTGGGCATACATTGAGAAGGCCATTCGGGGACGGCACGCTCCAGGTCAGACACTCCAGTGGAACGCAGATGGGAAACGACGAGTTATGCTTCCGAGGTAACTGTGAGATAGGGGAAATGGTATGAGGAAGAAATGAGAGCTGGTGGACCGTTATGGTGCCAGGTTGAAAAGATTGCAGAATAGGGAATGGGATGGAGGCGTGTAACTGAATCTCTCTATTCCACTAGGAATGTAAGGGAAAAATAATATAATAATAATCACGAACCGTATAATTTTATGCAAAAAGTTTGCATCATTTTCACCTATCATTGATGCAATAAACATTTATCAACTGAGACCTATATTCTTCTAATTTTCTCTCAATAACTGCTTTGCAAAAAATGGCTTCAGCAATCTATCGAAAAACAACAGTATCTATACTGTGTGATACTATCATACATACTGTAGGCTTGATAAAACTTTCTTGAATGCCTCAATAGTTATCCTACACTTGACCTAGTTCATATCTGTTTATTTATTCATCCTACAATTTCATTTCGATTAACTAACTAAAATAATTTGTTACAGATGTTTACATTTGCTAAAAGAAAGAGCAGTAAAGCATGACATCAACAAAAATACTCATGAGGAGAAAGTATAGCCTCAGTTAGTTATATCGTTTATTTATTAAAATGAAAAGGTATGTAATTAAGTTATTGTCAGGAAACAATATTATCTGATGAGAAACGTAATCACATGCCGTTTGTGTCAGTTCCCTTCGCTCTGCTTATAAACCCGTGACGGTATGTGTGTGTGGGGGGGAGGGAGTCGTGAATAAACACATCAATTACCATCACCTTCTTCTCTCGTTAACTCACCGAAATCTATGTGGATGAATAATTCAGGTAATTACAAACAATTGGACAAATTGGTTAGATTTAAAATAAGAATGATCCATTTGACCGAGCGGTACGTTTTAAAAGGGCTTTAATTAACCACCATCATGAATTTGAAAATTCAAAACAAATTGGATAATAATCATCTTTTTTTCCGTTTTATTCTAGGAGTCCTCAGAAAAGACACCTCAGTGACGAATGCTCACAAGCAGGGATTCCGACCGATTGCTTCCAACCCTCCTATGCAGTGTACACTAAAGACTTCACTTAATATCGAACCTAAAATAGTATATTTTCACAGCAAGAATGTAACAATTCATCCACTGGATCATAAACCACTCGTCTGTGTCTCCAACTCTCATCGAGTCGCGACATGACACAACCGCCAAACAGCATCATTGGCAACTATCTGTAAGTAAATATTCTGCTTTCAGTTACTGTCTTAATAGACCCCAGAAGATTTACATTTTGCTCATAATGATTTACGTCTAGTGTCAGATAAACTCGAAGATCTACAGGCAAAACTAACAAGCTGGCGGAAGAAGAGAGGCGAGGCAGCGAAAAATAGATTTCTTTCGGGTGAACGCAGAGAAGAGAGAGATGATGAAGATATCCAACTAACAACAAGAACAAGCATCAGTCACCATCAACGAGAGAAATCTAAAGCAAATTGTCTCTTTCATCTACCTACCTTCCAAAGCAGCATCGTGTCAACTTCAAGCAACTAAGAGCGGCACAGATCAGAACGTCAAAGTCAGGATCCAAAAGACACCAAGACAGGTCTTCCTTCATTAATCTGAAATCACTGAGGAGATTTACTCAACTCAACTCAACTCAACTCCACTCAGCACAAAGTGTGAACGAGATGCGAATCTTCAACACTTATCTCAGTCAAGTCAGTGCTTCTATGTGATGCTTCACAGACTTGGCACATCACGAAAAGCATTTCCAACTAACTGCAGACACACATATTTCAACAGCTGCCACCTACGCTCACTGGCTTGCTCGCTCACTCACTCACTCGATACTGAATATGAGATGAGATGAGATGAGAAGGTGAGAAAGAATAAGCAAGAAGGAAGTTTGGCTGGATGGATGGCTGGCTGACTGACTGACTGGCAGGCTGGCTGGCAGGCAACGAATCAACCAGCAATCTATCACCCAACAAATATGGGGAAGGAAGTGGAGATGGATTGTATTGTATTTGATTGGATTGGATTGAACATACCGTGAGAGGATGGTTTGGGGACATGATGCACCAGATGAGGTCGGGTCGTCGGGTGGAAGCGAGATGGGAAAGTATGAGTTGTGGATGTGAGTGTGCCATGTAGGAGATTGTGTATGAGGAATAAGTGAAAAGTTATGAGTAGTCGTGGAGCCAGGTTAAAACAGTAGACTGGAGAGAAGGGAGTGAAATGTTGACGTGCTACTGAATCCGTATATACTACTTGGCACTCATAGGAGAAATATATCGATAAAAAATTGTTAATGTCTTGTTCATCTATGGATCCCAATCCCAAGGACAACAAGACCATCATTATCAGAGAAGACGACCAACTGAACTATGGAAAGGCAAAGTAAAGGTGGAGAAATGGTGTTTCATATTAAAATTATATGGTGAATCACAATATGTACATACCAATACAGATTATAACTGGTAAGCTCTTCATCGGAACAGAAAAAATAACAGCAGTAGTCCTTTTAGCGGGACATACTACTGAAAAACTTGAGCAGTTAGAAAACATTTACGTTGGCCTGTAGATTTCGCCACCTAGGTAGATTAAACTGATGTAAGCACCATACCGCCATTTCACTCGTTTGATATTGAGGTTATCAGAAGCGTACCTGGACAAATCCAGTGCTTTGACCGGTAGTATGACCTAACAGACTATGAGCGATACAAGTCTAGCAGACTACGAACGATATGAACCCAACGCAAACTACAACGTCAGCCACCACCACAATAGTACCACCGACGAGCGAAGACAAGAAGAGAAGACAGACCACTGGCAGACAGCTTTTCACTGTCTCAAAAACAGTCAAGTTCCAGTGAGAAGTCATGACCGGTGGGCTTAACCTGGTGGCTGTGAGAACAAATACTCAACAGTGATTTTGGGTGATGATTGCACTATGTCATGAACTGATGGAAGTTAGAAATTTGGACCACTGGATTCCGACTCACTGGCTCAATGATTACGTGCTGGATATGAAACCTGAAGATCCTTAGTTCGTTCCCTGGCATGGTGGGGTCGTGGTGCTCACTACTGAGGAGTCCGTAACTAAGACGAAACAGCTGTTCAGTGCTCTCATATTTCTAATGTCCCTCTAACTGATGTCAGTCCATGATGAATACCAAATAGAAAACTCACGAAATTCACACAAACCTCCAAATTCAACAATCAATACACTTGACAGTGATACTGAATACATATACATTTCTAAATGACGTTGACAACACTAAACCCACATTCAGGCAAAAACAGCTAACAACCAATGAGAGTTCAGCCTCGAGAGCAAAGGGGAGAAAAACTAGCAACAGGGTGTAGGTTGTTTTAAGATCATGAGCAAGACAGCAGGCAAAATCGTCCAGCTTATAGAGTCCGATTGTTTAGATCACCAGAATCTAACTGACTGACTTGCAAGGACGGGTTTACCTTAAGTAGGATGGTCAATTTACAAATGATTTAAAAATTAGGCTATTCAGACTGGCACATCCCTCACAGCTGAGTAGTTTTTCATCTTCCCTGACTGTGGTGTCAACAGAGTTTCCGTTGGAAACCACCTTTCAGCCAAAATCACAAGGTGTGATCTCTGGCACAAGAGTTTACATCACAGATTGGCATTTATTCCACACAATACTTTCAGCAGAAATTGAAATTCTCTGAATGTAATTTTGCAACAAAATCGATTTCTATGCATTAGTGCGTGTAGGTTTCCATCTAGCTAGGAAGATTTTTTCAGGAGTAGAAATCTGATATAAAGTTTCCAGGTTAATATTCAAGTGTAGGTACAGAAGATGATTCTTATGACCATCCAATTATATAAGAATATGGAAGGAAATCAATATAATATCGGTGAGAGAGAGAGAGAGGTTTGGTTAACTAATCTATTACAGAATTTTCGTTTCACAATTGATATGTGGATGATATGTTCAGCGTGTATGAAAACAACCTAGATAGTTTAAAGATACTTATTAGATTCAATGCAGTATAACCAGTGATGAAACTGACCTGTGAGGAGTAGTCAGAAAGTAAAATACCTTTTCTTGATATTCATCTTTCAAGACTGTTTTTAGAGTTTATTGCTGAAAAGAAATTATGCGATCACATAGAAAGAACTAATTCTGAAGTGTACGATGAATACACAATTCCTTTTCAACAATGAACTCTACACGCAGTCTGATGGTGTAGCTATAGGGTCACCCTTGACCCACTATCAGCAGATCTTTTTCCGATAAAACTAAAGAATGGTCCTTTGAATGAAACTATTAGCCGTTTAGAATTATATTGTCATTACGTGGATGATATCTTAATAGCTCTGAAAAGTAAGACGGATAAGAATGCTGCTTTCAGTAAGTTTAATAGTTTCCATTCGGTAATCAATTTCACAATGGAAGAGGAGAAAATGACAATATCCTATTTCTTCATGTTCTGCTGGTATGAATGTTAAATGGAACTCTAAAACGAAGTGTATTTAGAAAGCCAACATCGACAGGTGCCGCACCCCCCCCCTCAATACAAAAGGAACCTGGTGAGGTGTCTATTATGCCGAGCCACAGCTATTTGCTCAGATGACCCCAATGAGGAAGAGTTCATCATCATCTATCTATCTAGAAGTGGCTACCCAGCCAAGTTTGTAACTAAGCCACTACACAACGCGTAAAAATAGCCTTTTAGAAAAGATTCCTAGTTGCTAAATTACGTCCCATCTTTTACAACTGTAGGATTTTAGGTGCTACTGACTTATTCTGCCACTTTCAGATGCATTTGTCAATTCAAATGCTTCTGTAGAACTAGTTACGTCGGGTGTACAATGATGCAGGTTCATCGTCGAATTTCTGAGCACCATTTAACATGGTTTTGAAGTTTCTGTAGCGGTCGGATTGGTTTACGGGGTAGGGTTGTTAGCCGTATGCCCAACCTTGCCTCTTTACCCGGGCTTAGGATCGGCTAGTAACTAGTGAACTAGTTAACCGCGAGAAACTTAAAGGAAGTAGCCTCTTTCACCTATCTAGGCGGCATCGTTTCAACTACAGGCGGCGCAGACAAGGACGTCAAAGCCAGGATCAGAAGAGCAAGACAGGAGAGTTGGGCGTGGGAGGGTGACACAGAGGAAATGGTGTGAGCAAGAAATGAGAGTTTGTAGGCAGTCTTGGAGCCAGATTCAAAAGATTGCATAGAAGAGAGTGAAATGGAGACGTGCTACTGAATCCTTATATTCTACTAGGAACCCAAGGGACAAATAATAAAAATATAAATATAATACCCATCATGGTTGAGCTAGGGACAAATTAAGACAATACTTGCAGACCTAGTCGACACGGGACATTAAGTCGATACTAGAAAAGCTTTCGGAGTTATTCATGACATTCCTGTTATTTACCAAACCGATTACACACTCGCTTACTTCACACGGCACATGTAA
Organism: Heterobilharzia americana; assembly: GCA_944470555.2. Lineage (NCBI taxonomy): Eukaryota > Metazoa > Platyhelminthes > Trematoda > Strigeidida > Schistosomatidae > Heterobilharzia > Heterobilharzia americana. The sequence goes on along the minus strand of OX104130.1, from coordinate 82,433,991 downwards.
TTGCAATCCATCTTTACAAACCTAACCTTTGTATTCGACCACTTTCATTACTATGGCCGTTAGTATGATGTCACTCTTAGTACTACTTTTTGCAACACTTCCTCCTCCTTTTTTTATCACTATTCATTTGTTTTCCTATTACTGCGTAATTTTTTATTGCTTATAGCTGAACATATATCAAAAACCACTCCATTTACCTGAGAATAACCTGCTTGATATTACCAGTCTTAATTAATCTATTGATTATTTGCATCCTAACTTCTAAAACGTATCATCTTCATGACTTACTTAAAAAGTCTATGATTACTGTTCACCAGCCCCCCACTACATCATTGATATTTTGATGGAATTGTGAAACTATATACTAGTGTAGACCCCAGACGAAGACCTAATTGAAAAGGGATATAGAGGTAGTATTCATCAGGGACTAACGTCAGTTGGGGAACCATTGAAAACCTGGGAACACACGATAAATGTTCCGTCATAGCATAGGACTCCTCAGCAGTATGCACCGACGATTAGGCTAGGGAACAAACTTATGACCTTCAGGTTTCAAGGCGAACGAACTAACCGTCCAGCCACTAGGTTGGTCTTAAGTAGTTCACAATTTTCAGCCACAATCAAATGACGCTACAGTGCGACTATCACCTCCAAATGATGTCATTCTGTGATGAATACTGCTTTTAAATGAAAATCCTTATTCATCTCAAAGAAGAAATTTCTTAGAAAAATTACTTACTTATGATGTAGTAAAAATATTCTCCTTCAGTACAAACGAAGTTTGATGAAGATCCTGGGTTACAGTATAATGATTATATGTTTGGAAGATATAAGTGAGAAGGAACTGTCAACTTTCCGCCGCACATTTATTGCTTGAATACATCTCATATTTCTTAGATAATCTCCATCTTCTTATTACACTACATATAGCAAGTTTAGAAGTCATATGATGACTTTGCTATTAGTATGATCAATCAGTTTTTCTCAAAATGTCATCCAGTATCACTGTGTGCTATATCAAATAAACAATCTAATATAGTGCAACATATCCCTAAATGACTAGAAAAACAATTACATTCAAATAACCCAATAAATACAGGGGGTAGACAGACGTGATTGTCGATAGGTAGGCATACATTATAGAAACAGATCACAGGATTGACCACAAAACAGCCTTTAGACTATTGTATGGGAGCCGTTAAGACGGTACACCTAGGTTCATTGAAGCCTTAGGGATGTAAAAATATTTTCTCCACCTTTTCTTGTCAAATATAAAAAATTTTGAGGGGGTTGTGGAGATTCGGAATTATTTCAAGTTGTTATTCATCTAAGTCTGACATCAGTTGGAGGAACAGTTGTTCCTCAAAACCCTCAAAATTTAATTGAACTAGTGCTCGTTGGTGACTAGCTTCGAGAAGTATTCCCGAAGTTCCAATGACAAGTCGTGACCGGTGGAGTCAAAGCCTGATGGCCGTGAGGACAAATACTCAACGATGACATTGGGTGGCGGTTTGCGTTATGTCGTGAGCTAACAGAAGTTGGAAATATGGAGCATTGGATTCTGACCCAGTGGCTCAATGGTAACGCGCTGGTCGCGGAACCTGAAGGTCGTGGGTTCGACCCCTGCTGGTGGGGTCGTGGGTGCGCACTGCTGAGGAGCCCCATACTAGGATGAGACAGCTGCTGTGCAGTGCTCCCAGGTTTCCTTTGTTCCTCCAACTGATGTTAGTCTTCGATGAACAACAACTTGAAATATAAAAAAGTATAACGATTGTGTTGTGCTTTTTTTTTTACTTGTAGAAACGTAATTACTTTTCATAAACATCAGTGATAACTTTAAATCCAATTTATAATACTGTAAAGTTGTTCTTTTCTTCATGTCAAAGCATTAGAAACAAGTAATGTTTGTATGTCAACTTTTTGTCTTGTATGTACACTTGTTTCATAAAATATTTAACATTTTCTAATTAAATCAACTTCATTTTAAGTAGTACTTGATTAAAAAAATATATCATATTTTTGTTAAGATAAACTTTTTCATATGCAATTTAAAGGTTAGACATCTGAAATTATGTAAATAATTGAAAATTCAACAGCTCAACCAAATCGATCTAACATTAAGATTACATAATCTGTGTATTTGGGGGTTTAGTGTTTTTCCAAGGCCGTATTGATTATGAACTAATATCAGATGAAAAAAACATTAAAAATCTGCTAGTACTGAACAACTGTTTCATCCTTGTATAGGACTTCATGCCAGTACACAGTCAGGATCCTATCACACCGGGGGTCGAACCCATGACCAGCACGTTATGATTGAGCTGTCTAGTTGACCATAACTTAATGCTATGGTTGAGTATTTTTCCTTACGTCCACCAGGTTTGACCTGATCCTCACGACTTTTTATTGGAACTTTAGAAATTATCTGTCCAAGCTAGTCATTGGATTCTGACGTGATAGCTATGGAACCTGAAAGTCGTGGGTTTGAGCCAAAGGTGCGCACTCCTGAGAAGTCGCATACTAGTATGAAACACTTGTCCAGTGCTCTCAGGTTTCAATTTATGTCAATCTACGGTTAGATATGTATTTGTATATGAAACATGTAACATACATAAGCGTACATATGACTAAAAATATACACATCTCTTTCACTTACCAAAGCAGTATCATGTCAACTACAGGTCGCTGCACAGATCACAACGTCAAAGTCAGGATCCAAAAGACACCAAGACAGGCCTTCATTCATTAATCTGAAATCACCTAGGAGATCTACTCCACTCCACTCCACTCAGCACAAAGTGTGAACAAGATGCGAATCTTCAAAACTAACCTCAGTCAAGTCAAAGCTTCTAACTGCAGACACACATATATCAACAGCTGCCACCTACGCTCGCTCACTCACTCACTCACTCACTCACTCGATACTGAATATGAGATGAGATGAGATGAGAAGGCGACAAAGAATAAGCAAGAAGGAAGTTTCGCTGGCTGGTTGGCTGACTGACTGGCAGGCTGGCTGGCAGGCTGGCAGGCAACGAATCAACCAACAATCTATCACCCAACAAATATGGGGAAGGAAGTGGAAATGGATTGTATTGTATTTGATTGGATTGGATTGGACATACCGTGAGAGGATGGTTTGGGGACATGATGCACCAGATGAGGTGAGGTCGTCGGGTGGAAGCGAGATGGGAAAGTATGAGTTGTGGATGTGAGGTTGGTATGTAGGAGATTGTGTATGAAGAAGAAATGAAAGCTTGTGTGCAGTGGTGGAGCGAAACGATGACGTGCTATTGAAGCCCTACATTCCACTAAGAACCCATGGAACAAATAATAATAACAATATATCTTATTCCCCTGTTTATCATATATATAGAATAATTTTTTAGAAAATATGAGTAATCCATAATTTAAAAATTTCCACTTACTCTATACTACTAGTTGGTGAACTTAAATCACCTATTGTAGTCAATGTTAATGTTGCCCAATAAAATGATTTTAAATATCTTCTTGATATAGTTACTTGTTCAATATCATTATATGGTTGATAACCCCATGAACTTTTAAATCCTTCATATTTTGATAAAAGATAATAGAATGCTGCAAACCAATGACAACCTAAAAATAATATATGAATTAAATTTAATACTCTCCATAAATTTGGAAAAATTGTTCTATTCTCTACACGTAATTTCCATTGACGACATCGATATAATTTAAAAAATCTTGGAAAACGTAACATTGGTTGTATACCATATTTAAATTGTAATATATCCAATGGTAATAATGAAATAATATCTAATAAAAATTGATATGATTTAATATAATGTCTAATTAATTTATTATGTTCATTTACTGTTAAACCACATTTTAAATAACTTGTATTACATTGAACAAATATATCAATTAAATAAATTATATCAGCAATTATATCAAATGATAACCAAATTATTTGATAATTTGATTGAATATCATTGAATGCTTGACGTGCTATCGGTGTCCATAAATTATACAATAATGCTAATGATACAAATGTTAACCATACTATATAACTTGTATTATTTGGATGAAAAATAATTGAAAAATATAATTGTTTATAATTAAATAAAATTTTAGAATTTTTTTTATTTATTCTTTCATTATTTATATTAATTTTATTGTTTTCTATTGAATTATTATTGTTGTTATTGTTTAAATTATTTGTATAAGAATTATTTGGTGTATTTAAATAGAATAAATTATTAGATGATGATATATTATTTGAAGTTTGTAATAATAATTCCTTTTCAATAGGATTTATTTCTTTATAACTCTTAGTATAATTTATTTCTTCACTTTCATTTATCTGATTCATTTCATCACTTTTTTTCTTTTGTATATTTAATTTATCTAATGAATATAATTCATTCATTAATGAATTAGTTGAAAATTCATTAGTTGTATATGTTCCACGTCTTTGTGTTGAAAATTTATCCATAAATGAATCTTTTCTAGTTGATATATGATGATTTGTTTTACGTCTACGTTTTACATGATCCATTGTAGCTAAAACAACTTTCATTGTACATTGAACATTTTTCCAATGACGAGAAGCATTTTTTGAAACATCTTTTGAATTAAAACAATATTTATCTGATTCTGTAGTAATATTTTTAGTTAACTTCGTTAATTTTACTAATGGTAAATGAACATTTGAAGTAATTGTTGTTTGATCAATTGAAGATGACTTTAAATTAGTCGATGTATACTCATTATTAATTTTATCACCATTATTTAATGATAATATATTATCAGGTGCTAAATTGTTCGTATTTTTATGATCTGTAATCGATTTTTCTAGTAAATTGTTCTTATCCACTTCGCATTTAGTTGATGAATTTAATTCGAAATTATTATTTGTAAAATCACTTGTCATTATTATAAATAGTGTTACGTTCAAAGATGAATAATAATTTGTTTACAAACTATTCAAGACATTTGTGAATTATTTTCTGTTTCTCATATACAGTCATAATTAATTCCATTATTCCATGTTTCCACTTAATAATCATTGGTCAAATGTTTCCTGAATTTTGATTGGTTAATTTTTTTTCAAGGTGAAAACCAATAGCAAATCAGTGAAATGAACGCACGTATGTTAGTTACACATGAGAATGCACAAATTGACTACATGTAGGTCACCAATTTAGCTGTCTAGTCATTGGTGCTCACTACTAATCAAAGTCAATCGATCCAGTTAACAGTGTAACATGATATTGTGGTACATTCTGTTTCGGAAGTTTTGGACTAAGGTTTTCGCTTGCAAGCACAGATCAACAAAATGTATATACAACTATGAGAAAAATGGTTTTCTCTTGGTAGTTTAAGCCAGCATTCAACGTTAAAGACGTTACGATTAAGTCTTTCACAACACGACTAACTTTATTTAGACGTGGATCATGAACACAAATTGTTCGATTATCAAGTAATAACTCATTCGTGATTAATTATCAACTGGATTCTGTTTGTCAGGTTCATGATGCAGTCATGCAACTGGATGAAAGATAGAAGGTTCATTTGTCAATCCTTGTTACTTCCAGACCTTTCCATAACGATAATCTCGTCTTATTTGGTCTTTCTAACCAAAATCAAGTCCAATCACCATCAACAGGAGAAACTTAAACGAAGTAGTCTCTTTCACTGATCTAGGAGGCATCATTTCAACTATAGGTGGCGGCACAGACGAGGATGTCAAAGCAGCCAGCATCGGAAACACAGCAAGACAGACCTGCTTTCATCAACCTGAAACCAGTATGGAGAACTACTGCACTACACTCAACTCAGCATAAAGCGTGAACAACATCTGGATTTCCGACACTAATGTTAGTCAAGTTAGTGCTTCTGTGTGATGTTTGAGAGAGTTTGCGTGTCGCGAAAGCATTTCCAACAAACTACAGATATTGATCAATAGCTGGCTACTCTGGCACGATACTGAAGATCAGATGGCCAGAACAATAAGAATAAGCAGCAAGGAACTCTGGCTAGCTAGCAGCGAACAAACCAAGAACCTATCGCTCAACAAATATGCATAAGGAAGTGGAGATGGATTGGGCATACACTGAGAATACCGACTGGGGACATCACCCGTCAGGCCGGGCCGTCGAGTGGAAGCCGAATGGGAAACGACGAGTTGGGCGTCCCAGCAGAGGGTGACATGGAGGATATTGTATGTGAGGAAGAAATGAAAGCTTGTGGGTAGGTGTGGAATCAGGTTCAAAAGAGTGCAGAGAAGAGAGTGGAATGGAGACGTGCTACTGAAGGTCTGTGTTCCACTAGGAACTCAAGTGATAAATAATAATAATAAAAAAACAGAGCCACGTGAAACCCATATGAACAAAACATAAAATCTTTGTCAAAGCTAGAACAACAAGTTCAACAGAACAAGATGAATTCAGTTTATTTCGTCGCCTTCTCCTCAAATACATACAGGCTATAAATTCATAAGATGTAAACATAGTGAGATTAAAATAAGATCCACACAATTCGCTTATCATGAAGATGATGCTCCAGTTATGGCAGACCAAGCAAGAAGTGATACAGATTAGGAAGGATTTTGAGGGGGTTGTGGAGATTCGGAAATATTTCAAGTTGTTATTCATCGTAGATTGACATCAGTTGAGGGAACAAAGGAAACCTGGGAGCACTGCACAGCAGCTGTCTCATCCTAGTATGGGGCTCCTCAGCAGTGCGCACCCACGACCTTCAGGTTCCGCGGCCAGAGCGTTACCATTGAGCCACTGGGTCAGAATCCAATGGTCTGTATTTCCAACTTCTGTTAGCTCACGACATAGCGCAACCGCCACCCAATGTCATCGCTGTCCAGTGCTCCCAGGTCTCCTTTCTTCCCCCGAATGATGTCAGTCTTCGATGAATAACAACTTGACAGATTAGGAAGGTTTAAACGAAATGATTCATTGTGATAACTAAGGTTGAATATATATATAGTCAATCACCAATGACAACATGGATTAGAAAGTATTATGTAAGTGTACACGATGATTTTATAGTGTAAATATAGAGTCAGAATGCTTTTTACATTGGTTGAAGTAGTAAGCTTGTGGAGATATAATAGGAATTGATTGTGTAATAGGTATATATTGAATGATGAAAGAAATCAATGGCTACCATGAAAGTTGGAGGATACTAGCTGTCTCCATTTGGATGCATAAGTTTGGTTTAATTCTTCTGATGACACTTGCTTCGGCAAATCTTAGTAGGCTAGCATTGTTTGTTAATTATTTTGAAAGTTTCCGAAATTTGGACGTTGTGTCTAGTGTCCGTCATATGTTAAGTAATGAAACCTTTAAGGCACATTATCTCTTTTCAGCTTATTTGTAATGTGTTCACGAAATCTAGTCTCAGACGGGACGACAGAGAAGAATGACGGTATGTTTACTATTTACATATAGTACAGTAGTCGTTAAATATGGTTCACTTTGCACGGAAACAGTCATTTGCGAAATATACTTCATTTCCTCTTTTGCTTCCCTCTTGGTTTGTTCTTAATACACTCCCTTTGTCTCTTGCACTTATGTATGCAGAATCGTTACCCATTGCTGGTAATTCCCTATGATTTCTGGCACCCTCTCAACATATACTACTTATATCCATTCTTATCAGCAACGCCCACTAAAGCAACAATAAATATTTATGATCTCCAAGTGTTGCATCCAATCATTAAGAGTAGTCTGCTCAAAGCCACTAAACGTTTTCACTGGCTAGATTGGAACCTTTTATGAAAGAAAATTCATTGACTGAATCAAATTAACTTTCCCGATGCTTTCGACTTATTGCTCCACAATAGACGAAATGGAATTTACTACTGACCTTTTAGACTGAAACATGGGAGTATCTTCTCATCAGCATATTTGACTCTTCGTAGACACCGTGGTGTCTCTAATCGGTAAAGTACGTGTCAGATTTAAATGAACTGGTTATGGAATGATAAGTTTTTGCACATTCATGGCCTGTTTCCGCTAGCATTGGGATCCAGACACCAGTTTTGTCAATAACATATAAACTATACCCTTCGCACAATAAATGGTTACCTGGTGGAGAAAGCTCTAGCGTTTGAAGTGATCGATTCTGGGTAGGTATATTTAACTGATGAGTCACAAATGGAACGAATCTTGTATCTCGGATTCCGTTGCTGGCCACCATCCATCATTATTATGAAACTAAAACTACTAGTAACATTGAGGCATCAGTGCAGGAGCCTATATGGCTTCCTGTCGACTGCCTCCAGCCTCCAGCTAAGTTCGGAAACCTTGGTTAAATGATAACATGTTTGCTGAAAGACCTGGCGGTTCTGAGCTCAATTCTTAATTAATTCATCGATTTATCTTGAAAATTAGGAGGTAACTGTCTAACGTTACCAGTTTTTCAGTATTTAAAAAAAAATTTTAATTCATATTCAAGGTTGTTAATCACATTAGGTAGACATGCCTAAAATAATCAGTAGATTCATTTAACTATTGATTCATGGATTAGTGAAGAAAATCCATTATAAGCCAGATTAGCAGTTATCAGGATAAACAAATTTCATAAACTGTTTATTCTCTATCAAAATTCATTGAAATTAGGAGAAATATATCATAATCACGCAAACATAATCACATTCAAGGTCAGTGTTGATTCTGAATAAGCCGAATCGCGTGCTTAAGTCAATTATAATGAGACCAGTTACAGTAAATCGATGACATGAATAATTCAGGAGCATAAATAACTCTGATATTTGAATATCATTTTTCTTTCATTTCATTGATTTCACTGATGAACTTTAAGGATCGTTCAGGCCATAGTAATCAGTGCAGTGTCTTAGAAGATGAAATAGCCGGCTATGAATATACTGATCAAATTGCGACGCTACGCATCAACTTAGAGCATAGAATGCTAGTCAACTCAACTCTACCTCAACCTCATCAAGCTTGAAAAGGCCTTGGATCGAGGCGTCGACCCAGAGGTAATTTGGCTGGCAGCTGATTCAACACTACAGTTTTAGTGCCATAAACATTTATCAGCTTCATTCAACAGCTTTATGCTATATGATGCTACATGTCAAGTGATTCACAATGAAAAGTTCAGTGATGCCTTCAAAGTGAAGACAGGAGTAAGACAAGGTTGCCGTCTACTATCACCAACGATCTTCCTGACTGTGGTCGGCTCGACTAGACTGGATCATGCAACAATTTGTAAGGAGCGAGAAGATGAGCACACGCTGTTTGACCGATGAAAAGACCCCAGAAGATGATCTGGATTTTACCTATAATGAACATCTACAGGCAGCGAAGATGGGATTTCCTTCAGGTGAACATAGAGAAGACAAAGGTAGTGAGGATACCCGACCAACAACAACAACGACAACAAGCATCAATCACTACCAACGGGATAAATCTAAAGGAAGTAACCTCTTTCACCTACCTAGGCAGGAAGCATCGTCTCAACTATAGGTGGCGGCACACATAAAGATTTCAAATTTAGGATCGGAAATACAGCAAGACAGGCCTGCTTTCAACAACCTGAAACCAGTGTGGAGATTTACTGCACTACACTCAACTCAGCATAAAGCGTGAACAACATCCGGATTTCCAACACTAATCTCAGTCAATTTAGTGCTTCTGCGTAATGGTTGAGAGACTTGGTGCGTTACGGAAAGCAACTCCAAAAAACTATACACATACAACATCAACAGCTGCCATCTACGCTCTCTCGTTCACTCGATGATATCAGATCAGGTGAGAAGGCAAGAAAGAATAAGCAATAATGAACTGTGGTAAAGAACTAACGAAGAACCCATTGCCCAATAAATATGCAGAAGAAAGTGGAAATTGATTGGATTGGATTGGACATACCGTGGGAAATCTATTTGGGGCAACATGTGCCAGGTCCTCGAGTGAAATCCAAATGAAGAACGACGACGGCAATCGTGGTTCACGACGTCATCTATCACAGTGACAAAAGAAAGCAGAATAGCTGAAGCATTTCACATCATGTTGAATCCTAATATTGAACTCAGTCAACAGAATGGATGATCTAACTATCAAACCAATCTGGATAGTAATTTTTAAAAACAGCACACCATATACAATGATCAGGATAAAAGCACAACCACACACAAACGAACCGAATTCGTCATCCATAATACTGTTACAAATTCCCATTGTCAAAATTGGAAGAAAGTATATAAGCGAACAATATTGTTTTTAATTACCTCTCATCAAGCTTTACGCCAATCTACATAAATTTTCTGATATATAACACATTAAACTAACCAATCATAGTGTGGATTATTTAGTTTGTGGTAATTGGAAAGTGAAGTGTGTAAATGGTAGATATGTAGACAGTAATCATAATAATAATGATTCTCTGAATGATGATGAGAACAATGAGAACCGGATGGTACTGTAAACATTTAAACAAACAATATCGATGTAAACTTTGAAAAATGAAAGTTACGTCATGTTTATATTGGGTGATGATTGAAGGTGAAATGGGAATTTCGACTGCGGCCGAATTCCAACCAACGACAAGAGCGACTAGAGCATCGGGACGGAAACCCGGTGGTCACTACTTCGAATCCAACCACAGACCAAATTTTCATTTCACCTTCAATCATCACCCAGTATAAACATTAGTCTCCAAACTACAGTCAATTGATAGTTACGTAATACTAAAGGATGAAATGTGTAGATAATCAAAGTCTAAACAAATAAATAAACATATGTGAAATGGGAGAAGAAAGAGAAAGACGATGAAGACTGAATTTATTCTTGAAGTTATTTATTAAATTTTCTCTATCCAAAGCAGAGAGAAAGGCTACACAAACGTTTCCTGCATACAAAGACTAGGTTTGTTTACTCTAATTCCTATCGCCTCAGCTATATGTAAAGTTTGGATAAAAATTCTATTCGAAAGACTTTGTGGAATGCAATAGATGATGTTGAACACTTTTGTCTTGTCTATTACGTGATCACTGTCAACTAAATGTGACAAAATTGAACTTCGTATTCACTTCACTTGTCCCTTTGCCTAGCCATGATGGTAGGTGCTCAGCAACACATTTGTTAAGCTGCCTAGTTGTATGCTTAATAAGGCTTTCTCCACACGAGCAGCTCAATTGATAAATGCGCATAGAAGGAAGTGACGGAACTAGGTAGCTTGTCTTTTGTCTGGACAGCAACTATCGGCTGACTAGAAAATGATAAGCAGATGTTAGCAGCATATGGAGTTCTTCTGATGACCGTAGACAGCCTGTGGAATACCACTTCACTAGGTATCCCCCCTTTGAGTTGGACCTTCATGAATATTGATTTCTTTTGAACAATCATTTGATCAGATTTCTTACTCATTCTGCTCATGTGTCTCTTGATAGAACTATGGGAGTAACCCATTTCTAGCAGCATATAATGGATGTATTCTAATTCCGTTTGTATCAAGTCACTGGAGCAGATCCTACCAGCTCTGTTTGCAAGACATTTCATTCGACTTCTTTTATATAGAATGGGCACAAAGCTAAGGTATTGTATGTGCTTACACTTTCATACCCAATCACATGTGCATATCACATCACGTCACGTTGAACTCCAGGCTAATAATGGATAACAAAGACAAATTGTGAACACTTCCTCACCAATATAACAATGACATTTATGTTCAGATTATTATTATTATTATTATTATTATTATTATTATTATCAGCATACATAGACAATGTGATCAGATTTAAATAATCGATAACTTGTACATGTTTTATTCTGTGAAGAGGCGATTTCCATCAAGTTACGGATGCGTCAGAAATTAATTTTTCTACTTCATTGGGATTTTACAAATACAATTTCATCTATAAGTCATATTTCCTATTTTCATCATAACTGAGGTCTAGCCACCATTTACTTCATTGTGTACTATTCAGTTCTTGGTTTCAACTCATATTTTACTAAAGTTACTCATTCATTAGTTCAGTTTCCAGATAACTTTAATCCTTATAGTATTTTACAGATGGTCGCTTACAGTAAAAACTGAAATTTTCGTAAAGGAAACAAATTTTTTTCTCCAAAGTTGGTTAGTTTTTTTTTAATATACAGTTCTCACAGTCACTTACCAGTTGTCATCTTCTGATGTTCTTTCCAACTGAGACAGGTAATTCAAGGATTCCTATAGATTATTTAGAACAAGAATAATTTGAGTGAAGAATTGTTTTCAATGAATGGTTACATAGGTCGTATTCAAAGGGCTGTATCCATGCGCGCTTGTGAACATGTACCATCTTGGTCAAGGAAAGGAATGACAAAGAACATCAACAGTGCAATCCTCTCACATCTAGTAGATACTGGACATCGGATGAAAGTAGATCGCGCCTCTTCTGTGATATATCTTGTGCCTTACAATCTCCCTAAAGGTGCAAGACTTTGCTTCTTACTCATAGTCGAAGCCATAAGGATCAACGCTAGAAACCGGGTGTATATGTTCAAAAAAAATATGTACATCCTCTTTGTTTACCTTGGGCTACAACAGGGTCTACACATTCTTTATGAATTTTCTTACGACTAATTGCACATTTTAACCTCCCATCCCTTTCTTGTATAATGTCATTACACTGATACACATTCGTTTTCTCATGTTATTCTGTTGGGGAACCATTGGAAATCTGGGAGCACTGGACAGCTTTATGGGACTCCTCAACAGTACGCACCCACGACCAGGCTAGGGGTCGAACCCAGGACCTTCGGGTTCCACGGCGAACGCGTTGACCATTCAGCCCCTGGGTCGGTTCCCAATGGCTCACAATTTCCAACTTCTGTCAATTCACGACATAGCGCGACTGTCATCCAAGATCTTCAGTTAGCGTCCACTTCACTTCCAACTGGTTGACCCCACAGGTCACGGCTTCTCATTAAAACTTCCTAACATCCATCTGGAAGAAAGTCACTAATGAGCACTATAGAGTAATGTACTTTTGCGTACTGCTGAGGAGTCCCATACTAGGACGAAACAGCTGTCCAGTGCTCCCAGATTTTCAATGGTCCCGCAACTGATATCAGTCCATGATGAATACTACTTCTAAATTAAAAATCCCCATTCATCTCAAAAATACATTATACCCTTCTTTATACATACCACAATCGGTAGTCATTTTCAACCGTGACGTAACATTTCACATTTGTTATTCTCTATTTCTTTATGGTATTTAAATGATTTTCATAGGATCTGAATATAACTCATCACTGCATAACTATTATTTGACCTTAAGTGAACAAACACACACATGCATTCTCATATATATATATATATATATATATATATATATATATATATATATATATATATATATATATATATATATATATTAATGAATCACCATCTATAAATTTTGTCTCCACATTTCGTAATTGACGGAGGACAGCAAATACTTCGACGAACTGTAACGGAAAATGGTTTCCTGCTCATATCCATAGATCATCATCATCATCATTACCAACATAGGACCAGGCATTACTGCATAACGGTCCGAGTTGCCACACCTCATATCAGCGCATCAGGTAAAAAGATAGTGAGGCGAAGGATGAAGATAAGTGAATGCAGTCAAAAGAAATATCAAGTACGAGAAGAAAGGAAAGAGGAGTGACAAAATGGTGAGATTCGGTATAGCGTTGTTAAGATGAGGATAATGTGTGTATACATCTGCGCCACTGACTTCGGTTCTGAGCCATGTGATCACCTAGGGTCTCCAACCACTGGTTCCTCTTGTCCCGTGGACCCCAACCACCTAGTCTGCATCGTCCTACATGGCTTAAACCAACAGTCAGAGACTTCATACATTGGTGCCATGTTTTGGTCTGGCCACCTCGGGCCTTTTTCCAGCCTGGATCCACCTCAGCCAACATTGTGTGACGAGGCAATCGATGAATAACCATAGATAAGAGAATGAAGCTAAAGAACCCAAATGAACGAATACATTCGGGGCCGAAAAAGATTCGTTTGTTGAGTATTAAATTTAAAAATGATATTGATACAGGCGTCCTCAGGAAACGACTGTCAAAATCCTTAAAAAAAACATACTTCGCCGCTAACCATCAAACTATTTTCCCCTGCAAGAAGCTTTTTGGCCAATGTGTGAAAGAAAAGCCGACGCATTGGACCACATAAATGTGCATATACCGGTTTACTTACTCTTGTTGATCTGAGTACATCGGCCGTACTTTGCATCCGCTTGTAAAACGTGCCCATGAACATTTTGTAACTGTTCTGTCAATAGTGATTTCATTGTACAACTAACACACTAGACTGATAACAATCACACCATTCCGTTCGATTTGATCTCCTTTCACCCATAACACTGACTATATAAATTAATGATGGATACTAGCTAGCAGTAGGATTCAGGGCACACGTTTTTTTCTATTTAGGACTCGTCAGCTGGATGTACTCTCTTGTCAGTAGGTGTTGTTCCCACCGGGAGTTAAACTCGGAATCGATCGCTTGAAAACCTCAGAGCATTATGTACTAGACCACCGAGCCATGGGACAATATAAACGATAATAATATAGTAGAAATTGTACATCATGCCTTGTTTCAGCTAATGTATTTCACTTACTCTCATAGATTTATAACTGTGTAGAGCCTGATGAAGAAGCTATTAAAAACAGTCATTCATTCGAATTATTCTTGTTCTTAGATAAGTAAGTAGTTGCTGTCCATGTACGCTTCAAATATTTCCATGTCTTGTTGAATGTCCATAATGCAGTCAGTCATTTTACTTTAACAAGCTAAATAAACTGAAACTGAAAAAAAAAAAACATATACAGATGAAAAATTGAATATTATTTTTAGGCAAACTGTGAAAAGTTTGACATCCATTGTAAAACACTGTTACTATGATTTCTAGTATATAGAGTGTGAATACATGAATTTCCTTTTAAGAATAAGTTCTTTTTATCTGCCTTTTTATTTCTTCGTGCAAACAACTGACACACTTTTCCAGATTTCATGGACGCGTTGACTGTCTGATATTTTTGTTCCATTCACTGAACTAACCTATTTTTCTTTCTAAACATGTAGGTGTTAGAAACGCATAAATTTATTTTGAGGAATAAAATGTCAGTTTATTTTTTATTGGTTTTTTGTTGTTGAAGAAACATTATCAGGATTGCTTCATGATGTCAGACAATGAAAGAATTACTCCTAAACATGTATGTACGTGATTATCCAGAAAATAAAATTTTATACACTAATTCTTCTCATCATTTGACTATATGACATAGCTGTAGTTTGGTAAACTAGTATTTATACTGAAATAAAAATTTGAAGCACGCTCGGATTAGAACCAGTGACCACCGGGTTTACTGCCCGATGCTCTGCCAACTGAGTTACAAGGTCCAACAGCTGACCAGATTTTTATTTCATTACAATCACAAACGCGGTTTTGCCCAACTACCATGTGAATTCTTGATGCTACCTGATTGTATTCACACTAATTCTTTTATAAAGAAACTTGATGAGAGATTATTATTATACTATTATTTTTATTTTGGGTTCCTAGTGGAAAATGGAGCTTCAGTAGTATGCCTCCATTCTACTCTGTTCTCTGCAATCTTTTGAACCTGGCTCCACTACTGCCCACAAGCTTTCATTTTTTCCGCACACGATCTCCTCCATGTCACTCTCACCTCGGAAGCGCAACTTGCCGTTCCCCATTTGGATTCACCCGAGAGCCTGGCGCGTGACGTTCTTAGACGGCCTTCTCAGTGTATACCTAATCCAATCCATCTCCACTTCCTTCTGGTTAACTAGTTCACTAGTTACTAATCTATCCTAAGCAAGGGTAAATAGGGAAGGTTGGGCGTAGGGCTAGCAACACTACCCCGTAAAACCAATCCAATCGCTAAAGAAACTTCTAATCACAAAGTTGATGAGAGAGGTTTTTGATAACTAGCCGAAGAAATTTGAATAAGAAAACCAAACTTTTATGATGATTCCATAGTTCAGAAACAAGACAAAGAAGCATTTTGAGTTCACAGCACTTCAAATCTTTGAAAGAATTACGGAACAGATTAGATATAAACATTCTCAAACATGATAAGGGACCAAGTATTGTTGTGATGAATAAATAAAATGCAATCCATCCTCAGTGATGAAAGCAAATTCATACTTGGTGTCCCATAAGAAGATTTTGGAAAATTGGAAGCAAAAGTAACCCCTCATTTAGTAAAGTTTTTGAATATGAATGCCATTAGCAAAGAGGAATTTTATTTATTGAAACCTACGGGATTGGAATTTTCAAATTTCTATGGATTATATAAGATTCATAAAGCGAATAATCCTTTACCCCCTATATTTTCTCCATATCGTTCCCCCACACATAAACTGACAAAATGATTGGTGAAAATGGTAAATCCAGTTCGCAATGAACTCTTTTCAAATTGTTGATTATCTTAGTAACATGAATATAAACAACAAGACTATGTATTCTTTCGATGTAAATTCCATATTTCCTAACCTGCCATTGTTCAAGACTATAAGCATTCTCATTTGAAGGTCAACGCTTTCGACAAGTTGACGGTGTAGCTATGGATAGTTTCTTAGGACCACTACTAGCTGATATTTATATATCATATATCGATAATCTAGCTGATGATGTCATCGCTAAAGTTCCCCTTCACAAAAGATATGTCGACGACATCATAGTGATTTTTGAAAGGCATAAGGATATGGTTTGTTCACTAAAAAGGCAACATTGTACAAAGTCATATCAGCCTGACTTGTGAGGAAGAGAATAATAAGCATCTGCCATTCCTAGATAGACTCCTGACTTCACGAGAATATGTGGTTCAATAAGATGGTCAGTCAGTTTGCAGAAAGCCTACATGAACAGGACAATACCTGAATTTTCACAATTTTTGTCCAATACAATACAAGCGAGGTCTAATAAAATATGCCTGTTCAATAGGATCTATCGTATCACTACATCAGATACGATGCATGAAAACATCAAATTATTGACCAAAACACTTATGGAAAATGAATATCCGATGAAGTTTGTAGAGGTTTGTAGAGGTCAAGTTGGACTGAAGGCAACTCTATATACGGTTCCTCAGAAAAGCGTCCATATCACTCTACCATACAGAGGGGAGTTGAGTAGTATCACTTTGAGACGTAAGCTCAAATTAGCCATTAGGAAAATATATTATTCAGCTAGTCTTATCATTGTTGAAGAAACAAAATACATGCTTCATCATAAACCTAAAAACTTGACCAATGGTTACGTCACATCCCAATTTACACATGAGTCTGTGATCACACACACACACACACACACACACATGGAGGAGTAATCGAGTCATGTAGTTGAGGGTAGGAAAACAAATGGAGTGTGAAATCGTGATAAACTCTGGTAAGAGTCGGCCCTTTTCATCTATAACTAAACAAGATATCATAGAAACGAGTCTCAAAATTAATGTTTAAACAGCTTTCAAAGTTTTATAAAGAATATTTTACTTATTAACCCTAAGTTAACCAGTAAACAATTGAAGTTTATCTGAGTGGATTTTAATTTTCAGGCTTTTTCACACTTTTCTATAGTGGGTCTGAACTGCTCAATGATTGTCATCCATCCATTAAATTCATTGTAGAAGGAGAGTTAAATTCAACGTTTCACTTTCTAGACGTAACCTTAAAGAGGAGGGATGATGGCTCAATTCAAAGGTCAGTCTATCGAAAACCAACTTGGACCGGTCAGTTCACCAACTTTAATAGTTGGGTACCTCGTGGTTGTAAGAGAAATCTCATTCAATCCCTGTGTTCCAGAATCTACAAAATTCGTTCAGAAGATACGGTGAATGCTGAAATCGAAACTCTTAGAAGGACACTACTGAATAGCGGATATCCTAAAAGATTTATTGATAAGAAACTAAAGAAACAAATCACCCCTAATCAAATTACAGTCCCTAAGAAAATTTTAACCATGAATTTGGAATTCAAAGGAGACACTACAGCGGAAGTGCTGAAAAATCGTCTGTCAAGGTGTTATGCTACTAGACTGGAACCATCTGATTCGCCAATATGTGAAGGATAGGCTTCCACTTATATTCTCATCTATGTGTATCTACAAATTCACATGCTCTTGTGGAGCTGACTATATTGGACGTTATTAGTGGGCCCTCCGAAAACGTGTTGCTGAGCATTACCCAGTTTGGCTCATCAAAGGCAAGAAAATGAAAGCAACTTCATCTATTTGTGAACATCTAGTTGGATTGTAACACTCAACACCTCGAGATTCATCCTTTAAAATAATTTATAAAGTTATACTGAACTACTCCAAAGGTTTACGTTTCCACTATGAACAAAAACCGAAACTTTGCATTCAAAAACGTTTTGTGAAACCATTTTCTCCACCTTGACCTTAATAATTCCTTGTTTGTTACTATTGTCAGTTTTACTTCAATTAGTATACTTCTCACTTAATATATCGTCATTATCACCATTTTTCACTTCATTCACAGTATTTGACGACCCATATTCCACTATTTACTATCAATTGGTTCAATATTCATTGACCCACTTTACATATTTCAGCTAAATTGTCACCGTTTTACAATTCTTTGGCAGCAAGTGTCTCTTACCAGTTCGTTTCCTTATTCAGTGATCCATTTTCTATTTCTTGCACTTGAACAAATACCACTATCAACACCCATTAAATATTTTGTATATTGACTGAGCAACTTTTTAGTGGAATTATCTGTCAGTTTACTGAGCATAGATACGACTGTACAGCTTGATAATAAAGTCGTTGAAAAGAAATACTTCTTCGCTGATACATGTTCTTATTCATGAGTAGATGAGTATATTTCGTTACTACTCACATTGATTTATAGTTGTATATTTATTCAGTCCATGACGAATTTTATGTTACAGATAACACCGTGTGATCCTGGATAGGTGTTTTGTAACTGAAACCGTATTGGCACCACAGTTTGGTAGTTGAAAAACCACTCAATTGTTTGAGATGTTTCAAAGTGTAACATGCAGTTTTTTAATCATTTGCAAGCTGATCATCCTGTTTAAAGTGTACCTAGCCTTGCAAGTCAGCTAGCTGAGTGTATCCAGGCACGTTAATTATTAACTTGGTTGTTGATGAGCGAAACAGAAGGCAGTCATGATTGCTTTCTAACTAGTCATGCTATTTAATAATATAGTTTTGTTATAACGTGCTTAGCAGGTCATCAACAGCAAAATCTCCAAAGTTGGTCAAAACATAAAAACCTACTTTGAATGTGTCACAGCATAATCATATATCTTTAAAGATGAATAACCACACTGGTCTTCAACCTCATTACATATATACGTACACATGTTGGCGTGGAATTAAGAAATGCAGTCCATTGAGTTCTTACCGGTATTTTCAGCATGAAAGTTAAGGTTTCATTTTAGTATGTTATTCGCTCTGTCACACAGTGAAGGAGCAGTATCATTTACTGGATAACGTTTCAGACACAATTTACTGTCCATTTTCATATCAGGTAACCCCACAACTTCGAGTCAGAGTTTATATGGTCTTAATTTTCTCAGTTACATTTAACTGGTATCAATTCGATAAATAGGCATCCGGTTATCAATCCCCCTCTTCACCCAACGAAGTTATTTTTAATACTGTCGCTCTATCCCACCCTACTGTGTGATTGTGTGTCATTGCGTGCACAGCTATAGACAAGCTTTTTTCTAAACGTTTTATCTTATTAGGATCTACTAATATTAATCTAGCTAAATTTTCGTACTCTGTTATTCTAATCGACCCTGGTCGACTACTCTAAGCTATGTATTTGACCCCACAATCATTGCAAAGGGATTTGGTAAACCAGATTTTTTTTGCTTAATTGTATCGATAGGATCTTTTTACCTACGAAGCTTGTTTGTAAGCGAGTTTGTTGATTTAAATGCTACTCTAATCTCAGCCAGCTTCATTGAGAATTCTTCGTAACGCTTGTAAGATACTTTCCTTGTAACGTAGCAGAGCAGAAGCTTTGCATTCTCTCTCAACCATGTCACCATTATTACCATTAGTAGTAGAATGAATAACACCTGCATTACTACTACTACCACTGTTAATGTTTTTCGCTTGATTTCTTGTGAATTTATTTACAAATTTTAGCGGGTAACTATTGAGACGTAGGGTATTCTTGACATGTCTAATTTCTTGTCGCAGATTTCCCGATCTACTAGTAAGCTGTTTCGCCCTATCACTTAGGCATTTAACTAAGCCTACTTTAACTTAAATGGGATGGGAAGATTTGAAGTCTAAGTAGCAATTCGGATGGGCAGGTTTCCTATAAACAATAGTCTTTAGATTTCCTTCTTGTGTTCGTTTAATCTTGCAATTCAACATTGCTAGCTCATCTTCTTCACTTTCTAAGTCACAGGTAAATCGCATTGCATTCACTACCGAATTTATCTGCTAAAAACCTACTGATCTGTTCCGATTTCAGTACTGTAAACGTATCATCTACATATCGGAACCATATCTTTGGAGGAAGACTAAATGTTTGAAGGGCCACCTGGTCCCAACTATCCATAAATATGTCTGTGACGATAGGGGATATTGGTGATCCGATGGCAACACCCTGAGTTTGTTTATATATTTTATTTTGAAACTTAAAAACAGTAGTAGATGTGAGAAGCAATCTTACTCCTTGCATGATACCTTCGATTGGCACCTTAGTTCGATGCGTAAGTTCTTTGTCATCTTTAATCTCATTTATAACTGCCTCTAGAGCCATGTCGATCGGTATATTTGTGTAAAGGCTAGTTATAACAAAACTAACCATTTATCACTGTTTTCTTATCTGTGCTTTAAGTCATAAGAGTTGGTAAGTGGAGACTTTGAGTGTTTTCTTATTGGTCCTAACACCACTGCTAAATATTTAGACAACTCGTAAGTCGGAGTGCTTCTAAAATCTACTATAAGCCTGATGGGATAACCTGGCGTATAAATTTTAATAGTACCATACATTCTACTGGGATTATTTGTTTTCGGCACTAAATTAAACTATTCTAGTTCACCTAGAAACGGCTTCATCTGGCGTATCAGATCTCCTGTCGATTTCTTAATCTTATTCATAATAGTATCGACCGATTTCTGAATTTCCTCATATGGTCATGTTTCTATATGCTCATTCACTTTGTAGATGTAGTCAGATTTGTTTATTACAACTGTTGAGTTGCTTTTATCCTATTTGGCAATTACTATATTGTTATCATTTTGAAGGTTCCTGAGAGCTTCTCTTTCTGACTTGGGTAAATTAGATTTCATTTTCTTTTATCATTTCAGTGTTAGAGCACACTGTGCTCTTACCTTATCTGCAGTTATCTATCTATTGAACTTAACGCTATTTCTGTTTTGGGAATAACCTCTGGTTCCAACTCATTAACCGCTACATTGAAGTTAAGACCTTTCTCTAGCACTTTTACTTCTGTTGAGCTTAGGACTCTACTTGAGTGATTCATGATAATAGAATCCAACCGAGGTACTTCTGATGAAGTTCTAAAAAAATTAGTCCACAGTGTTCATCTTGAAACATGTTTCATATCTGTGATCTACCAATGAGATATTATTGTCACTAATGAATATAACTTTTTCTAAAGGATGAAGCACCAGGATTAATGAACGTGTTGTGTATTCACCTAGGTGCGTAGATAATTTATACGATACTGTCTACAAGATTAATTTGAGTTTTCTTTATTCCATTTTAGTATGTTTATTCGAAGTGTCACACGGTGAAGGAAGAGTATCACTTATTAAAAACGTTTCGGACACAATTTATTATCCATATTCATATCAGGTAACTAACTTGACAACTTTGAGACAGTTTATATACTCCTAATTTTCTCTCCTTCTTTGAGATGACAAGGATAGTAAAATTTTCAATATATCTCAGATAGGTGTAGAATCTTTTCAATTGCATGAATTTGGTGTTGATTCGATAAACAAAGATTTATTTGTCAATCTCTCTCTCCAACCCGCTATGTTAGTTTTGAAGATTTTCACCCTGTCTTATCCTGTTGTATGGTGGTATGCAGTTGCATGTGTATTTATTTATTATTTATTATCTTTCCTTTGGGTTCCTAGTAGAGCATAGAGCTTCAGCAGCATGCCTCCATTCCACTCTGTTCTCCGCAGTCTTTTGAACAAGGTACCACGACTGCCCACAAGCTTTCATTTCTTCCTTACATGATCTCCTTCATGTTACCCGCAGTCGAAATTCCCATTTCACCTTTAATCGTCACCCAATATAAACATGACTTAACTTTCATTTTTCAAAGTTTACATCGACATTGTTTGTTTAAATGTTTACAGTACCATCCGGTTCTCATTGTTCTTATCATCATTCAGAGAATCATTATTATTATGATTACTGTCTACATATCTACCATTTACACACTTCACTTTCCAATTACCACAGACTAAATAATCCACACTATGATTGGTTAGTTTAATGTGTTATATATGAGAAAATTTATGTAGATTAGTGTAAAGCTTGATGAGAGGTAATTAAAAACAATATTGTTCGCTTATATACCTTCTTCCAATTTTGACAATGGGAATTTGTAACAGTATTATGGATGACAAATTCGGTTCGTTTGTGTGTGGTTGTACTTTTATCCTGATCATTGTATATGGTGTGCTGTTTTTAAAAATTACTATCCAGATTGGTTTGATAGTTAGATCATCCATTCTGTTGACTGAGTTCAATATTAGGATTCAACATGATGTGAAATGCTTCAGCTATTCTGCTTTCTTTTGTCACTGTGATAGATGACGTCGTGAACCACGATTGCCGATATGATTTGTAAGTTTTCTAGTTCTACAGGATTATTTGGCGGTCGTTCTGTGCAACTTGCGTATTCTCTGATCATAATGAGGATGTTTCGGGATGATTCTCCAATATAATAGGCATCACGATTGATACAGGGTAATTTGTAGACAACATTTTGTGTGGAGACAAAGGGAATTTCATCTTTTACATGGACTAGAGTATTCTTGAGAGTGTGGTTGTCTTGTAAACGACTCTAATTCGGTACTTTCATCAGACTCTTTGTATCTCTTCAGTTGTATGTTAGCTGAATGGTGGAAGTATTGTGATGATCCAAGAATCATCATTTGAATTTCCTGCTGGGACCCTGTGTTCATGTTTCTGGATGTTTTAAATGATAGTAGTTATTGGAATGTAATACATCTTATGTATTACTTATTTCCGTTTGCTTGTCAACTTCACTTGTGATGCGGTTTATGGTTCTTCTGAATAAGCTCTGATCAAATGAAAGTGTAGTAGCGAGGTGATTTGCTTAGTTGAAATCAATGTATCCAATGAATGTGCTGGTTTACAATAAACCGATAAACTTAGACTTCCGTTTCCATTCGTTTCAACTAAACAGTCTCAGAAAGGTAGTTTCTAACTTGGATTTTAATGTTCACATACGAATTTAATGTATGGAGAATAAATGGAAGTGGATTCGGTATGCACTGAGAAGACCATTCGGAGACACCACGCACCAGGCCAGTTACTTGAGTGGAGTCCAGATAGGAAACGACGAGTTGAGCGTCCCAGCTGAGGGTGACATAGAGGAGATCGTTTGGGGAAGAAATTAAAGCTTTTGGGCTGTCATGGAGCCAGGTTGAAAAGATTGCAAAGAACAGAGTGGAATGGAGACGTGCTACTGAAGGTCTGTGTTCCACTAGGAACCACCCAAGGGACAAATAATAATTTCAAAAGGGTTCTCAGACCAGATCTTTCTACGATTATGGATGTATCATCCACGTATCTGAGCAAAATAAGTGGTTTAATGGAGTTGGAAAAGATGATCGATTCAATGTGAAAAATGAATAGGTGTGCAACGATAGGGGACACTGGGGAACTTATAGCTACCCCATTAGTTTGTTTGTATAGTTTTCATCTAAACGTGAACAGTATTGACTTTAAACGAAATTTGAGTACTTTCATGATGAAACCGGGGTTCAACAGAGATATATCTGTCAATATGTGATCATATTCTAGCAATTCACTTATGAACTCTAAACGTTTTTCAATGGGAATAATAGTATACAGTGAAACACCATCATAACTTACCATTGTTTCATTTTTGAAATAGATAATCCTGATATTCTTGAACTGAATCCATACAAGTCTTTAATTGAGCTAATAACAGAGAGTTGTAGAGACTTTAGTAATGATGCTAGATATTTAGATAGAGAATATGTTTGAGAATTTTTAAAATCCGTCACAGAGGGACATCAGTTTTATGAATATTTGTTAATCCGTAGAAATGGGATGATGTACATGATTTTGTATATAGGAAAAAACATAATGAGTCTCCGATGAACGATCTCCGTTCCTTTAAAAGCTTATACGTTTCTGTTTTCATCTTGTTCTTCATTAGTTGGCACTTTTTTGATTCAGTTTCTTCATAAGGACTGGTTTGAGAGATGTTCATGTGTTTTATGGTTGTAGTCAGTTTTTTCCCGTAATCACTGACATATTTCCTTTATCTGCTTTGGTAATTATGATTGTTTTATCCCTTTGTAAGTTTCCAACGGCTGATAGTTCTTCTTTTGAAATATTTGGCGGCATACATACTTGTTGTTGTAGAATATAAGATGCTTCCTGACGTAAAATGAGAGCGTCTTGGTCCAATAGTTTTTTGATCACTGATTCCATGATGGGTGCCACTTCTAGGGTGCTGAAAAAGCGATTTCTACGATATCGCAAAACATCAGAAATTTATTTTACTACTCCATTAGGATTTTACAAACACTATTTCATTTATAATCTATTGACCCAATCCTCAACTTATTCAACTCTATCAGGTCAAATTTCGATCCTCAAGTTTATAGAAAATAAGATTAATTGAGTTGGAAGTGTATGCCATACCAAAACCATCAGCAGGAAAAGTTGAATAGGTGAAAAAAGTTTAGTAGTTTTAGAACACAAATGAATAAGCTACTTTTGAATGGGTAGTTCCGACGATTATAGAAGGAATGTACAGTCAATGTCTTCACATACTTTCTCATAGATTTCATTATTTAAAAGAGAGTTTGTAGGGACCTATTGATTTCAGGGTAATACTGGCCATGAACTGATATCAGTTGGTGAACCGCTAAAGACCTAGACGCTGTAGACAGCTGTTTTTCTCCTAGTTTACGAGCTCTTAACAGCTTGCACCTATAATCCCGTAAGAGGTCAAACTAGAAACATTAAATTCATGTGACGGACGTGTTACCATTCAGCTAATTAGTTGGATCCTTATAATCCCTTTTCCCTACTTCTGTTAGTTTATAATACAGCGCAACTACTATATTCCATATCACTAGAAGACATCTGTCGCATTCTTGACTTCTTTGACTAATGTGCCAGGAATTCTTATTAGACCTTTGGGAAGCCGATCTTGAAGAAACTAAATAATAAACAGTGGAATGTAATTCTACACCAAGGTTGCTCCTTGATGAAAACTACCTTGAGATTCTTTTTATATTAAGTAAACGATACCAAATGAATCTTCTAGAGTTGTATGTTTATTGTCGAATGAATCTCCTGATTGATTTGAACTCACACTTCGCAGTCTAAAATCACATGACGTTGACATGTGCGTGGGACAATGTGTCTCTGGCTCATATGCCTAAGTTGACAGGAGTAGAGGGAATCAAATACATACACTGAAATGAATAGTAGCGGCAGCTTGTCATCCGTACAAGTATGTATATCACATAGGTCCAATAGTTGTTCAAAATTTTATAGAAAAGAGCATGCATACAATCTGTTTGAAGATGTAATTTATGTGTATTTCATTGTTTATAAGTTTAATTGAAGAGTCTTCAGAAGTGTCCTAGTGCAAACTTGACAGACTCAGAGACCAATCACTAATTATTCTAACTTGTTTTATACCCAAGAATACAAGACCAAGAAAGAACACAATAGCGTAGTTGGATGGAATAGCATGTTTGTGAGGTCGTGCCAAGATAACTTTGCTAACTGAGTAGAGGGTCGATTACGAGTAGTTCGACGTAACACGACAGCGTGCCAAATAATGCGGATACTCGACGGGGTACCTCCAGCATAGCGGGTCCAGTTAAATTATGAAGGTCAGTATCAATGTTAAATCTCATCGAACCCTAGGCTTTTGATTCTGGAGAAGTGTGTGACGCTAAAAATCTATTACGAGATGAAATAATATTCCTGAGTTTCACTAACAGTTACCATGAAATTACTACCATTTGTGTAAACATGTAACGTTACATAACTTCTAAAAATCAATAACTCATGGTTAAATGATATTCACCATTAGTTGCTTGGCTTCACAGTTTCAGCTGACTGGTTCATCTGAAGGCATGTGGTCATAAATGCTCCTTATTTGGTTTCCTGTTCTGTTACTTTGTGTTACCTGCGTAAAATCTCTGAAAGCTGATTACTTCATAAATCTAAGTTTGTTGAAACAAAACCTTGAAATACGCTTTGTGTTGAAAGACCTACGATACAACCAATCGACAGGAAACCCTAGAACTTGGCATCATGCTTCCTGGTATTCATCAACAAGGCGCATCTACAACCTGGACGAAACTCATATCCTGTCTGAGATGTGGACCCGCGTCACACAGCTCTGCAGTCAAAACCGTTGCCACTGAGTTATTCAGGCAGCGACTGACCTCCTTTAGGATTGGTTAGATACATGGATTGGTTACTGCAGGGCAACCAACTTCATGTTGCCTAGTCCTGAGTGTTGACCGGATTCCATCGATCATTTTTTCAGTACCACCACCAAGCTAGGAGAGTCACTACGCCGATACAGTGGGATAGGTGTTAGTTGAATGGGAGTATTCGACAGGTACCCCTGGACCTAGGTTCCACTTCCTCCAGCACTTAGAACTAGACTACATGAAGTTGGTTACCCTCTCATGACCAATCCACACATATGATATTCTCTTTCGAAATCGCAAACTTGTATTTGGTTTAATCATAATATTATCGAATTAGTTAATAGCTGGTATCTATGTCCGAAAAGATAATGTCTTACTTTCATACATAAAGGCACTAAAGGATGAAATGGTGTGTGACTTTCAATCATCTACACTTCTCTTTAACTTAATTTCAACACTTGGAATGAAGGGAATTTATTCAGTGTATAACAATAATCTTATTTAACAGGCGTGATTATAAATACACAATTTAGACATTTTAATTCTCTCCTGAGATCTTTCAAAACAGGTGATCATTTCGGCTACCATGTACTCACATAAGTTTCGTTATATTTGTACACAGCTGTACAATGTATTTTGTTTCAGGGGGGAAAAATAGTGTATATGGAAAAAAATTTCTAAGAAATAAATCAATAAAAACTTTACTAACTTTGCATAACACCTAACAGTAGCAAAATTTATTCTAATTCTAAAAAGATTGTAAATTTCTGTAGACTTACAATTATTCTGCTACTACTACTTAAATCGTGTTGATAAGATGCTTGTCATACATAATGCATAAAAATCTACTTGCTCTGTTTGTATTCTTAAAAAGAGATTCAATAATAACTTGATATTTTAGTTAATAATGTATAATGACTGCCTCTTTGTGGCATTCACCGACTAAATACGCAACTAAAAAGAAAAAGCAGGGAAACATTTTTCCTAGGAATTATATATTACTATAAAAATATCAGTAGTAATATTATAAGTCCTCAAAAACATTGCGCATAGGGGAGAATATCAACAGATCAAAAGGGGTGCCAACTGACAATCAGTTACGAAATTTGATTTATCCAGTATGACATAGATGATTGAAAAATATTCACGAAAAATTTCAAAAGAAATTTCATAAATATGAAATATCCTTCTCACTGTTTTAAGTTAATTTACATCCGGTCAGAATTGAAAACGAAGATTTTCCTTTCAACGAGGTCATCACCATCCACACTAGACTAATATGTAGGTATTTAATTTAATAACATAGTAGCATTGACTGGAGGTTGTGGTGATGGTAATATATTTGATAATATAAAAATGATAATATATGAAAAACGTTATTATTATTTTTCCCTTAGGTTCCTAGTGGAACATACGACTTCAGTAGCACACCTCCATTCCACTTTCTTTTCTGCAGTGTTTTCAACCTAGCTTCACGACTACCCAAAACCTCTCATTTCTTCCTCATACGCCATCTCCTCCATGTCACACTCAGCTGGGACGCAGTACATATCCTTTCCTATCTGGGTTCCACTCGAGCGACTGGCCTGACGAGTGATGTCCCCAGTCGGCCTTCTCAGTGTATGCCCAATCCAGCTCCTCCTTCCTCTTGGACGATAGGTTCTTGGTTGGTTAGTTCGTTGCCAGCCAGCCAGAGTGAGTTCCTTATTCTCATTATTTTGGCCATCTGAGCTTCTGTATTGAGCAAGTGTAGGCAGTTGTTGATGAATATTTGTAGTTTGTTGGAAATGCTTTCCGTGACACACCAAGTCTCTCAACTATGACATAGAAGCAATGACGACTGAGATTAGTGTTGAAAATCCGGATGTTGTTCACGCTTTTTGCTGAGTGGAGTAGATCTCTATACTGGTTTCTAGTTAATGAAGGGCTGTCTTGTTCTCTTTCCTACCCTTATCCCATAAAGTTCATTAATCAATACTTTAAATCTAAAAACGAGAAATTGAGTCCTTAAAAGTATAGGCAATTGAATGCAACCATCGCACTAACCTATCCAGTTGCAAATGATCAGAGAAACTAATTAATATGTCAATCCGCTTAATGTTACCTCTAATTGTATCTATTTATTCACCTGTACTTGCAGTAACATGTATATCGAAAGAATATAGAATGTCCCACTTAACTTTTATCTCAACATCCACCGTAAAGCCTGTCATTGAGAGGTATGAGGCTACCTAACAGTGGTATTGATAAACCCATCTTCGATACACGTCACGCCGTAGACTTAAACATGCTTTCAAATCTAATCAATAGACAACTAAAAATAGTAGATTGTTACGTCATATAAAAGTAGTGGCGCCAATCCGTCGACTGAAATCAAACTTATATGTACAAAACATCTGTGTTTCACCTTACATTCCCTTTACGAGTTGTTCTTTTCCTACAGCCTAACTTACTATTTCATTGTTTCTTTTTATTATTCTCAAACATTATTCATATCCCTATCATTTCGATTTACTTCGATCCATTGTAACTTAATCCTGCTTGTTACCAGATCCTTTTCCATTCCTCTACCATCAACTCATACACTTTTCATAATGTCTTTGTTATTCTTTCCCCCTTTAATCAGAATTCCTACTGCCTTGAGCTGCAATCATAGGTCTGCACTACCATTACATCGTTCTGTTTTCTTTGTCTGCTGATCGATTTTATAGTCTGATTTGTTATGTTACTTTTTCTCTATATTGGTGGATTAGGTCATGAGTTTTGTCAACTATCTTTGTATTTATGGATATGCTAGGAATTCTCCTTTGTTTTATTGGACCGAATTGTTCGACCTCTATTGGTATATGGGCTCCTATGCGGATGCCTCGACATTACCTGAATGTTAATTTAATTGGTTGTGGCTAGTAGAATAATCCAGGACGTGCGTTTCGTCTTATTGTGGACTCTTCAGCTGGATGTATCTGACAGTCAGTGAGTGAAAACAACACTCATTGAGGGTACAGACACATCCAGCTGACGAGTCCCAAATAGGACGAAACATGTGTCCAGAGGTTTCAATAGTTGTTATGAAATGCGTTGAAACAGCAAGATTTCGTATCATACAAAAACAAAACACAGACAAAGGTACAGTGTCTGGTTAATGACATGGTAAAGAGAGAATTCGTACATTTTTGTTTTGAACATACAACTGGGATTTGAAAACACGAATCATCAAAGCTTCGACTATACATTGGCGTCTTATCGTTAACTTGGTGGACAACTTTCAAGGAGGTTACTAGACGAGCTAGATGTTCAGTGTCTACGAGGTATCCAGCGATGAAGCCGGAAGAGGCTTTGTGCCCAAGCTGGGTATTGTTGCTAAGCCCATTCTTCAAGCAAGCGCCGATGTAGTTGTAAATACATATTGACGAGGCCCAATGCGTCAACCTGTCTTCCATGCAGGGGCAAATCAGCTGTTGACATATAAACACAATATGAAGGTTCACAGCATGGAATGCTTTACTTAGGGACATTGACAGAAGCTGCCATAAAAATTCTCCTCTTTCTTATAAATTAGAATGACCAGCGATCTACACCAGTTTGACATAACTACCTCCCCACTCCCATATACTAGTTAGCACATCTGTCACTCTACTCGGCAATTTTCTACCTTCTCTGCTAGTTAGACGTCAAGTACTGCTGACCTGAGATTTGGAAGACTGACATCCACATCCCATTCCAGTTCGTCCTGGATGTTGATTAACTGAAGTGTGGTTATAGGTCAGGGAGACTGTTCTTCAAAGAATTCTGCCGTAAGCTCCAGCAACCCATGCTGACATGTTATTAGTGACCCATTCTATTCGGTGATGGTGTCATCAGCAGTTGCCTCCTTCATGTCATTCTTTTGTAAGCCTTAATAATTGGCAAGTACTGTCTAGCGTCGATACCTTGACCGTCTCTTTCACTTTTATCGCCCATCATGTATTACTTTCAATCACCTACCCAAATATACGAGGCTTTTAACTCATATCTTCTGGATACTAACAACACACAGAGATGAAACACAAGTCACGCAGTCATTACAAAGACCCTTTAACCAGTTTACAACTGACCTGTTTTCACTCCTCTTTGCCATCAAAGTGGGTCACAATGATTCTTCAGACATCAGTCACTGGACAACTGCCTCATCCCAGTATGGAATAAGGTGAATACTGATGACGATGATGATGAATACTATCTAAAACATAAAAAATCCCTATTAACCCGAAAATACATTACTCTGTTAATCGTTGTACTAATATGAAGTGTGGCAACTTGGACCGTTATGGAGTAATGTCTGGTCCTAAGGTGATACTAATGATGACGATGATGATGACGATGACGTATACATCGTATAGGAAAAATATAACAAACGTTAAAAAACTCGGTGTATTACGCATATATAACTGTACAATTTTCTTTCATATAATTGATGCAAAGTCATGAAAAATATGAGAGATTAATGAAGTAGCAGTAGAAGGTAGTCTACAAATGATCTAGATTGATGAGATGGAGCGTATGTAGATGGAGGATTGGCATTATTCTGTATCATAGGGGGAAAACATTCGCCGGAAATGTTTAGCCAGATCAGCTTCTTCATCTTCACCATCTGTACAGTCGTGCCAATCAGCTTTCTCTGGACAATTTAAAATACGCGGATCTGTTAGGACGATACTGTACATCGAAAGGACAGTGAGTAAAAGAGAGAAAGAAAAAAACAATGGAACAAATAAGACAGCGAATTACAGTATATAAAAAATAAATTCAACACAATGATCACAGAGAAGTTTAACAAAGTAACAATGGGCAGTTATATCGAGTTAATCTGTCTCTAAATTCTCTAGTTGATATTAGACTGTGATGAAAAAGATCTTTCTGAAGTTAGCGACACCTATCGATAGTTTTATGAACACTAGTAACTGATTTTGACACAATTCCATTGAATTCCTAACTGAAATCTATGATGCTGACAGTCAATCAACCAGATTATAAGATAAAATGCTCATTGATAATGTAACAGGATAACTGTGCTACACTATGGATTCGAAAAATGTAGATTACTAAGCTCTAAATAAGTTGTTCAATCGAAAACTGATCAACATGAGATATGAGAGTCTGAAGACAGAAATCATAAGAGGTTGTAGCTATTTACTTTTATGTAGTGTAACGATGGAAAACAGTCCAATAAATGTTGATTTTTAATGATTCCTAAGTTTATATAAACTCTAGAAAACTGTTTTAAACAAACCAAACGCTTTCGTATCTGACTGTAACAGGGCTACTGAGCAGATGTATAATGAGTATGGAGAGTTGGCAACTAATGGGGTTCGCCACAAACTTTTGTCAACTTCATTCAACAGCTATATGCTATATGATGCTACATGTCAAGTGATTCACAATGAAAAGCTCAGTGATGCCTTTAAAGTAAAGATCGATGAAAAGACTCTAAGAAGATTTGGATTTCGCCCATGATGATGATGATTTATATATAATGTCGCACAAACTGGAAGATCTACAGGCGAAAACTAACAAGTTGGCAGAAGAGGTGAGGCAACGAAGACAAGACTTCCTTCAGGTGAACGGAGAGAAGACACAGCTGATGAAGATACCCGACCAACAACAACAAGCACTAATCAACATGAACGGTATAAATCTAAAGGAAGTCGTCTCTTTCATCTACCTACCTAGGCAGCAGCATCTGAAATTCAGGCAGCTAAAGGCGGTACAGGTCAGGATATCAAATCCAGGATTGGAAAGACAGCAAGACAGGTCTTCATTAACCTGAAATCAGTGTAGAGAACTCGGGACTAGACAACATGAAATTGGTTGCACTCCCGTGACCAATCAATACTACTCCATTCCACTCAGCACAGAGCGTGAGCAAGATGCGGATTTTCAACACCGAGTCAGTCAAGTCAGTGCATCTATGTGATGGTTAAGAGACTTGGCGCGTCACGAAAAGCATTTCCAACAAAATGCAGACACACATAAATCAATAGCTGCCGCCTACGATATCTCGCTCACTTGATACTGAGGATCAGATCAGAAGGCCAGAAAGAATAAGTAACAAGAAACTCTGGCTGGCTGACAATGAACCAACCAACAACCTGACGTTCAGCAAATATGCAGAAGAAAGTGGAGATGGATTGGATTGGATAAACAGTGAGAAGACCGTTTTGAGGATATCAGGCGCCAAACCAGGCCGCTGAGTGGAAGCTAAATAGGAGAGAAAGAGTTGAACGCTGGCGAGTGACATGGAGATCGTGTGAAGGAGAAATGAAAGCTTCTTGGCAGTCGTCGAGCCAGGTTAGAAAGACTGCAGAGAAGAGAGTGAAATGGAGACGTGCTACTGAAGCCCTATGTTCCACTAGAAACCCAAGGGACAAATAAAAAAAGCAAGAAAATAAGTAGTGTCTACCAAGAAAACCCACTGTCACTTCCTACTTAACTTCATCATACACGTACTAGTGAACATAAATAACCTTAGGTATGCCTGATTTAGCAGGGATTGACCTACTTCTTGGAGGTCATCCGTTTGGCTTGGAGTATACAGACGATATTGACCTGCTAGGTGAAGAATTTAACCCAACGCAGAGTTTTGTAAACGGATTGAGCAGAAATCTGTGTATGTTTGACATGCATTTCGCTGGCACCTGTCAAATGATCCAGGACTAGTCTGCTGCAGGTACTCCCAGTTTATTAATAGAAAGTGATGCAGCAGAATGTGTCAACCACTTCACATACCTCAAACGTTGCATCAGCTCGGACCGGCTGGTTGCTGGCGAAATCTAAGCTTGGATACAGAGGACCCATATACCATTTACCAACTTGCTCTATTCATGGCGCCAACTGGCGAGATACCCAACTGTCAATCGAAGGCGAGTATACTGGTGTGCAGTCCTTTCGTCCTGTTATATGGCCGTGAGGAATGACTACTAAATTAAAAGTAGAAGGTATGAATCGATTACACGGTTTTGATCAAAGGTGCCTTTGTAACATTACTCGCATGTGCCGGGACCACTATAGGAGCAATGTTCAGGTCAGACGAAGGGTACTAGATGAGTTAGGAAAGTCGATTGATGAAGCTATGAACTTTTACAGACTGAGGTGGCGTTGACATATGTTGTGCATGTCGATCCACCGCCAACCTCGACGTTTCATGATAGGGGGATCTGGATAAGGCTGAAAGTGGATGGTTCAGGGTGGCCATATCAATACGTGGCACCAGTTTACGAAGTCCGTGACTATTTGTTTTAGCCGTATAGGCAGAGATGTAGACTCAGACAATTACAGTGGCGCAGATGTATTCACTCCTTGACGTCTTCCGAAGTTTGGATATTCACGCTAACCTTCGTCTTCAGACTGTTTATTCTCCCACATAACTTTGTTTACTTTGATATCACTATTTTTTATCCACCTGTTCTGTGAGGTATAGCAACTTGAACTGATGCACATGTGTGCGAAATTTTACGTCGATCTTGTCTGTCTGTTTTCAGTCTCAATCTGATAGTAATGATGGATAGTGGCTAGCAGTGGAATTCAGGACGTACGTTTCGTTCTGTTTGGTACTCATCAACTGGATGCACCTACCTCTAAGTGAGTTATGTTGTTTCCAGTAAGACTCGAACCCAGGGCCAATCGCTTTAAACGCCAGAATATCACCCACTACGCCGCAAAGTCAAGACAGCTACTTCTTGTCCAACGAGTATAGTTGTTACGTTATTGCCTGTATTTGGTCGACCACTACTGACACATCGGCTCCTGTGGGGACACCTCGATACTGCCTTTAGTTTCAATTTGATAGTAGTAGTGGAAAGTGAGAACAATATCACTCAACGACAGGAAGGCATACCCATATGATGAATCCCGAATACAACGAAACGTGTGTCCTGGTTTCCACTGCTAACCATTATTCGTAATTACCATATGATGTTTTCATTAATCCCATAATATTTTATCAGTGACAATATAACAGACATATTGAATACACAAATACTTGATTCCATTGCCCCAATTCATGTACAAGAACTACAAACACACGCATGTTTAACTGTCATTCTATCTATGTACAAGGTTTCTAACATTCTTTTACTGTTCTTAACATTATATGTCATACGATTCCTTGAATCGAAATCAAGAAACAGTCAATAACCTTGAGTACATTTCATACAGTAGGCAATAAACCACACCTGTTGTATGTGAGGGCTAGTGATACTATCTGGTTCACCAAACCTCGATAGATGAAGGGGCGGTGTTCAAATCCATGATTCACTGGTTGAAAGTTATTCATCAGCTCCCATAGGATTTTTGCATTGTTTCAACAGATGCTACCTCAAAATTGACTAAGATTGATGTGGCAATTAAACTAATAGCAAAACACTGCTAAATAACTTGTGAACGCTATTAGACAGGTTTAAACTTGTGTGTGATACCATTGACTACCAAATATAACTCCATACAATAAGTCAATTTGGGAGTTTGTGGGGATTTATTGATTTCAAAGTCTGACATCAGTTGGAGAGTAATGGACAGCTGTTTTGTCATACTATATGACTCTCCCTTAGTAGTAAGCACCTATGACCCCACTGCGCCAGAGATCGAAGTCAAGATCTTTAGGTTCCGTGGCCAGGACATTATCAAGTAGTGGTGATAAACTGACGTACGAATAAGTATGAATGTATTCAGACTAACGTTAGACTAAACTATGCGTTCACCTACTTTTTTCACCCGTAGTCAAAAACCCGTTTCTGAATAAATTCAAAGTGTCTTCGTTCACTTATTAAAGTCTAAAATTTGACTGAGATATGTTCATGAGACATTCATAGTTTTAAAAACCTGAAATCTAGATCCCTGAGTAACAAGCTAAACTCGGAAAAAGAAATGGATGATGGTGAACTAACCTTCTTTGTTTGTGTTATTAGGCCAAAAGAAAATGGATATTTAGGAATAACCATTGTTAGGAAGGCGATGCATTCGAACAAATACTTAGATTTCAATTCATCACAACCAATTGGTGTAAAAGTTTCTGTTACAGCAGCCAGTCTTTTAAGGAGAGTACACACTCCAGTAACGGATGATAATAAAGAGTTGAGGAATTAAAACTATACGAACAAAACGCTCGATTGGCTTTCGCCAACTTACGCCACCTGTGGCGCCACCGTGATATCCAACTGTCTACTAAGAATCACGTGTACTGCACAGCAGTCCCTCTGTTCTACTCCACAGCTGTGAAACATGGCCATGGCCTAAAAACTTCACCAATGGCTACGTCACATTCCTTTGCGTTTACTAATTTACACATGAGTCTATGATCACACACACACACACACACACACACACACACACACACACACACACACACACACACACACACATGGAGGAGTATTCAAGTCATGTAGTTGATGAGGGTGGAAGAACATGTACCTAAATCTCTTCAAAAACAAATGGAGTGTGAAGTGGTGATAAACGCTGGTGGGAGACGACCCTATTCATCTATACCTAAACAAAATATCATAGAAATAGGTCACCAAATTAATATTCAAACAGCTTTCAAGGTTTTATAAAGAAACAGTCAGTCGTCGATATATTCTGAGATTTGTGGAAGCCATAGCCATGCATAAAGTAAAACCACCTTTAAGTGGGTAAAAAGACAATTTGTTCCTACATTGCACCTACCTACCTTGGTAAACTTTGTTTTCTTACCTTGGTTACTATCAACTATGTCACTCCTCTTGTTTGTTCTCATCTTTCTTAATTTCAATCGCCTATTATACTAATTGTTATATTTGTCCTCCCACTGGTCGGTTTAATATATATTGACTTGAGACAAGTGTGTGTGTGTATGTGTGACCAGATTGTTCGAAATGTGTATTGTTCAAATACACCACATGCTTTGCTGAGATAACCTTCTTCTTCTAATTACGCTTACGAAATTCATAAAAGGAACTAACTGTTTCAAATCTCAATTCACGCTGGATCAATGAAAAGACCTCAGAAGAAGATTTGGATTTCGCCCATGATCATGATGATTTATGCCTAATGTCTTATGTCACACAAACTCGAACATCTAAAGGCAAAAACCAACAAGTTTATAGAAGAGGCAGAGAAGGCGAAACTTCAAGTGAATGTAGAGAAGATACAAGTCATGAAGATACCCAACCAACAACAACAAGCACCAATCACCATCAACAGGAGAAGTATAAAGGAAGTTGTCTCTTTCACCTATCTACCTTCCTAGGCAGCACCGTCTCAACTACAGGCGGTGGCACAAATGGGGACGTTAAAGCCAGGATTGGAAAGACAGCAACACAGGCCTTCATTAACTTGAAATCAGTGTGGAGATCTACTCCAATCAGCATAAACAACAAGATTCGGATTTTCAACACCAACGTGAAGTCAGTGCTTCTAGATGGTTCAGAAACTTAATGCGTTACGAATAGCATTCCCAACAAACTTAACACATACACACATCAACAGCTCCCTACTCTCGATACTGAAGATCAGATCATAAGGCGAGAAACAATAAGCAACAAGCAACTCTGGCTGGCTGGCTGGCTGGCTGGCTGGCTGGCTGGCTGGCTGGCTGGCTGGCTGGCTGGCTGGCTGGCTGGCTGGCTGGCTGGCTGGCTGGCTGGCTGGCTGGCTGGCTGGCTGGCTGGCTGGCTGGCTGGCTGGCTGGCTGGCTGGCTGGCAACGAACCAACCAACAACCTATCGCCCAACAAATATATAGGAGAAAGTGGAGATGGATTGGATTGAACATACACTGAGAGGGCCTTTTTGGCAAATCACTTACCAAGCCAGGCCCTCGAGTGGAAGCCAAATGGGAAACGGAGAGTTGGGCGTCCGTAACGAGGGTAACATGAAGAAGACGGTGTGGGGAAGAAATGAAAATTTATGGGCAGTCGTGGAGCCAGGTTCAAAAGACTGCAGAGAAGAGAGTGCAATGGAGACGTGTTACCGAAGCTCTATGTTGGACTAGGAACCCGAGAAACAAATAATAATAGTATATATATATATATATATATATATATATATATATATATATATATATATATATATATATATATATATATATATATATATATATATATACAATACATATGGATATCATCTTTACTCTAAAATTCTGACAACGCAGAACTATTCACACAGAACACTTGTCAAGCTATCATATATAAGCTTGGGAGATATTGTAAATTTCGTTTTACTATAACCTTGATATACCTATCAGCAGCAGTAAATAGCAAAACATCAGAGTCGAGTCAAGTTTCTTCTGTTCCACATTCTCATTGGAAAATACAAATAGTAAAATAAATAAACTTTGACAATATCTTAATGTGATGCATTCCATAAAGTGTACTTTATTCACGTAATCCTGGTTCATTAGAATAAATATACCAATGCAATGAATAAATATTTTGTAATACTACGCAGTTTATTAACTATATGCTGTGAATATCCTAAGAATATCTTCAATACCGA
Source organism: Heterobilharzia americana (assembly GCA_944470555.2). Lineage (NCBI taxonomy): Eukaryota > Metazoa > Platyhelminthes > Trematoda > Strigeidida > Schistosomatidae > Heterobilharzia > Heterobilharzia americana. Next base: position 82,395,771 of record OX104130.1, on the reverse strand, counting down.
CTATAAGCCAGTCAAAACAAACCTCATCCTGTCTACTTATATTTACAGATTATCATATTGCTTGATCCTAATACCCGGCTGTATACATAAACAAATCAGCTATCGGTTAACAGCTAGCTGGTAATTTAACCTAATAACTCCATAACATGATATACTGTATTCAATCAGAAGACTAGTTTTCTAGTGGTTGTGGACAGACTTTGCAAATTATTGAGAAGAGGAAAGATATCGTGACAAAAGTTTATTCCTGATAGGTTTTAAGGCAATTAACCTTTTTCATTAATAAAATAGTATATCTTGAGGTTAGTGGGGATTTCATCACGAATTGACATCAGTTGGAGAACGATTGAAAATCTGGGAGCGCTTGACAGTAGCTGTTACGCTTTGGTGTGGAAATTCCTCACCAGTACCCTCACCCCCCCCCCCCCACAACCCAACTAGGGACCGAACTCAGGACATTCAGGTTACACGGCGAACGTGTCCACTATTCACAGCCACTGAGTGGAAGTTTAATCATTTAACAAAATAATTAAATTAATGTCGAAAATAATAGTAATAGTAGTAAGGAAATAGGGTAAGGAACGTACCGACCAAACTGTAAGTTTGCACTGGATATTCGATCTTTTGAAATACGTCCAAAAAGTTTCTCGCCAGTAGGAAGTTCAACAAAAAAGTAAGGAATTCCAACTCTGCAAATCTAATATCAACCAGTGAATAAAAAAACACATTACAACATATTGTAATAAACGAAGAGACAGAATAATTAGCACAGAAATTATCATGAAGGGAAATCTGATGAACTGGAAGAAATGAACAGAAACTATCATATCAAAATGCAATCACCAAACACTTCCACGTAGACAATGAGATGAGCCTGTTGCATAAAGGAGAATAATACCGTCTGGATGTCAGAATCCTAGGAGATGGAGAAGGCTTTGAACCTGAGGTTGGAATTTGAACACTTAAATCAATCAGCCATAATTCCATAAAGTGACTTAACACTGTAGAGCCGGAAAGCATCAGCTTACGACATTATAACACTAGGCATGATAGGAAACGAAAAAGAAAGTAAGATATAGGCTTGAACTTAAATATAAGTCATAAGGTGGAGAATAAGTCAGTAAGTGAGGAGAAACACAATAATCAATATTTCAGCCATGATAGATTCGACAGAAAGGAGTCTGGCAAAATCTTCAGTCGCCAATTCGCTTACTGGACAATGTGGTGTATTTGCGCAATACACATTTCGAACAATCTGGTCACATACACACACACACACACACACACATACATACACACACTTGTCTCAAGTCAATATATATTAAACTGACCAGTGGGAGAACAAATATAACAATTAGTATAATAGGCGATTAAATTAAGGAAGATGAGAACAAACAAGAAGAGTGACATAGTTGATAGTAGCCACGGTAAAAAACAAAGTTTACCAAGGTAGGTAGGTGCAGTGTAAAAACAAATTGTCTTTTTACCCACTCAAATGTGGTTTTACTTTATGCATGGCTATGGCTTCCACAAATCTCAGAATACATCCGTGACTGACTTTGAAAGCTGTTTGAACATTAATTCTGTGACTTGTTTCTATAACATTTTTAGCCATAATCATAATCATCTGCCATTCCTAGATAGACTTCTGACTTCACGAGAATATGTGGTTCAATAAGATGGTCAGTCAGTTTGCAGGAAGCCTACAGGACAATACCTGAATTTTCACAATTTTTGTCCAATCCAATACAAGCGAGGTCTAATAAAATATGCCTGTTCAATAGGATCTATCGTATCACTACATCAGATACGATGCATGAAAACATCAAATTATTGACCAAAACACTTATGGAAAATGAATATCCGATGAAGTTTGTAGAGGTTTGTAGAGGTCAAGTTGGACTGAAGGCAACTCTATACACGGTTCCTCAGAAAAGCGTCCATATCACTCTACCATACAGAGGGGAGTTGAGTAGTATCACTTTGAGAAGTAAGCTCAAATTCGCCATTAGGAAAACATATTACTCAGCTAGTCTTATCATTGTTGAAGAAACAAAATACATGCTTCATCATAAACCTAAAAACTTGACCAGTGGTTACGTCACATCCCAATTTACACATGAGTCTGTGACCACACACACACACACACACACACACACACACACATGGAGGAGTATTCAAGTCATGTAGTTGATGAGGGTGGAAGAACATGTACCTAAATCTCTTCAAAAACAAATGGAGTGTGAACATGGTGATAAACGCTGGTGGGAGACGACCCTATTCATCTATACCTAGACAAAATATCCATCGGCGATATTGCAGATCTCATCGCTACTCCTTATGTTTGTTCATATATTTTGTCTTGAAGTTTGAAAACTGTGGAAGTTAAACATAGTATTATCCGTAACACGATTTCTTCAATAGAAACTTTAATTCTATTCCCGAGTTCATGGTCAGTTGTGAGTTCATTTCTGACGGTCTCAAGTGCCATATTAATTGGTATATTTTTATAGAGGCTCGTCACATCAACAGGTTTTTCTCTTACACTAGTATGTTCATACCTTACAATTGGCATATTATTGAATCAACAAACCGGCATATAACTGATTCATTCACTTATTGATTTGTCCCATGGGTTTTTAGTCAAACATAGGGCTTCAGTAGCACGTCACCATTTCACGCTCTTCTCTGCAATCTTTTGGACCTGGCTCCACGACTCCCCAGAAGCTCTCAATTCTTCCTCACACGATCTCCATGTCACCTTCAGCTGCAACGCCCAACTCGTCGTTTCCCAGTTGGGTTCCACTCGAGTACCTGACCTGGCGCGTGATGTCTCGGAATAGTCTTCTCAGTGCATGTGCAATCCATCTCCACTACCTTCTGCATATTTGTTGAGTGATAGGTTCTTGGTTACTTCGCTGCCAGGCCAGAGTTCCTTGTTGCTTATTCTTCCTGGTCATCTAAGCTTCAGTAATGAACGTAGGCAGTTGCTGATGAATATCTGTGGTTCGTTAGAAACGCATATAACTGATAGTAAATTATTTGATAACAAAACAGTCGTGTAAACTGTTCTACTGTATGGCTGTGAAACATGGCCATTGAAGGTGAAAGACATGATAAGGTTTCAGGTGTTTGACCACCGTTGCCTGCCTTCGTAGTATACGCCGTATTTCGTGGTGTCACCACATGAGTAACGCAGAAGTCAGGCTCAAGAGTAAAGTTTTAGGGAGTAAAGGTAGGTGAGTTGACACAGTTGTGAACCTTCATGGACTGAGATGGCTGTCTGGGACATGTGTTACATGTGTCTAGTTGCCATCTGCCTGTTCACACAATGTTGACCGAATTAGGTTCAGACTGGAAAAAGGCTTGAGGCTCGAGGTGGTTAGACTAAAACATGACATCAATGTATGAAGTGTTTGACTGTTGGTTTGAGCCATGTGGGGCGATGCAGACTAGTCGGTTGGGGTCTGCGTGACAAGAGAAACCAATGGTTGGAGACTCTAGGTGATATGGCTCAGGACCGATATGAGTGGCGCGGATGTATACATACATTGTCCTCATCTTAACGACCCTACACCGAATCTCACCACTTTCTCATACTTCCTTTCTGTCTTTGGGTGGATGGGACAATGAGTGGGGAAGAGCCCCGAGATAAAGCAGAAACAACTATCCTTTATTCTTAAACTTCTCATAGTGTCGTAAGTAACTTCAAACTATAATCAAACTCTTATCAAATCAGTTTATTTTATTTTAAAAGATAGAATTTATGTATAGAATTGTAAAACTTACTTCATCCAATTCTGTTTTACGCGGAAATGGTTTCAATTCACATGGACTACCCTCAAAATTAACTGACAAATCAAGGAATACTTGTTTTACTTCAGCAGCTACAGAAAATGGTACAGGAACAACCTTAAAATATATATGATGATGACAAAGAAATGAAAATAGAGGGTATCATCAATAAAATTTTTGAGGCGATAAATTATTATTATTATTATTATGTTAAAGATGGATCGTGGCTAGCAGTGGAATCCAGAATGCGCATTTCCATCCTTAACATAATCAGATTGCTGGCAATATCGAGGCATCCGCGCAGAAGCCCATTTGCTAATAGAGACCGACCAATTCGGTCCAATCAACGACGGTATCATATGAAAATTCTTATATTATTATTGTTATTGTTATTATTATTATTAATTATTGATCTGAGATATTAGAAAATCTTTGCAGTTCAGGTTGAAAACTGCAGTCCAAGTAAAAAGGCGAACAGGTTTCCAATGTTTCTTCAGCTGACATCAGTTCATGATGAATACTAATCTGAAATTAATAATTAAATCCTACACAAACTTCCAAATTGAATGACTCTCTAATGCTCACTAGTGACTTGCTTTGAGAGGTGATTCCCTAATTCGAACCAAGTCGGATATGAGGACGGATACTCAACGATGATACTGGATTCAGTCGGTGCTACATCGTGAACTGACAGAAGTAGGATATATGGAGGATTAGATTTCGACCCAGTTGGTCAAAGGTAACATGCTGGGCACGGAACCGAAAGGTCCTGGGTTCGACCCCTAGTGGGGTCAAAGGTATGCACTGCTGAAGAGTCCCATACTTTGCATAATACAACCTGCAGTAAGTAATCGCGTAGTCGGAGACTAAAAAATACCAGTGCATCACAATATTTCTTCTTAGTTCTTACTGTACCGTGCAATTCACAGCACGTGTGACTATTGTCGACGATTCAGTCGAGAAGTGCGCTTTCTAATACCTAGGAACTCATGTAAACATATGCCTACAATCGAGAAATACAGTTTCTAACCTAAGAATTCAAGTAATATCTATTACTAACAAGATTGTGAGTAGCGAAATTTGTATATAAATCATATGAACAAACTCAGTCTTCTACCACTTACTTGAAGTTGGTAATGATGTGTCTTCAAATTCCTCTCAAATACCACCATTGCTTTACCCTGTGCAGTAAACATACGTTTTAATCGTGATTTATATTCTTCAATCTCTACACGAACATAATCAGGACAAGCGACCCAACTTTGATGATGACCAATGGTTAAAATTAACACATGATCAGGTACAATAGACCCACGGGGTAACGCTACATATGCTTGAGTACCAATACTAACAATTAAATGCTTTTTAACTTGTGGATTGCCTAAGCAAAACCAACAAGAGTCATGATTTCTGTTTTCTGTAAGAAAAAAATAATAAAATAAACAAAAGTAAAGACTTAATGAATGCTACAATGAAAAATGGTTTAAACCTAATAGTACAGCCAAATGAAATCTGTAAGTGGTTGTAAAAAGACAAACTATGACTTGATATAGAAGATAACACCAACAACGAATTGATTATAAATTTCAGATCCTGTTTATTACGACTATACAACTATACAAATTGCAATAAAGGTGTATTTACTACAGTCGCTACAATGGATTAGGATTATAGATGAGTAAACTATGCCCCTTTAACTTCTGTGAGAGTTTACTTCGATATCCGATAAAAGCTCACTATGACTAATGGAAGCTTTATTCAACTTTCATAGATACTGTTATTTGATACTTCCAATTTCCTGTTAATATATGCTGGACCGAATGGCTCGGCCTCTGTTGTTGGCAGATGTGTTCCAATGCGGATGTCTCGAGCAATTCGATACTGTAGAGCAACAGGGAATTACAAGTACCAAAAACAGGAACTGATACTAGGGTTGCATAAGAGGTGGCTCTTGTCCCTAATGAGACTAGTCGATAACGCTTTGATGTTTAAAGCTATGGATACTGGATTCTAGCCTCACTGGGGTACAACCACATCCGGTTGACGAGTCCCAAATACGACGAAGTGCACATCCTGGATTCCATTGATAGTCCTTAACCTAGATGAATACAATATTTATCATAATTACCTTTGTCTAGTTTGACATTAGACTTTTACCATCCGCTTGTTCTTTGCATACTGTTGTAAAGTATGGCAAATTGAACCGGTACACTTCTGTGCGAGGTTCTACGTTGATCCCATTTAAGTATAATTCTCTATACTCACTTTAAAGGTGTTGATTTACTACGCAGATAACCACTGATTGACTTCAGCTGACATATATGAATAGCACATTACAACTAAATCATAGAAAAGTCTACAATGGAAAAGTCGATTACTGTGAAAGTGCTAGGTGTAAGAATAATAGTATTTGATGTATACTTTGCTTCAACGTTCCCGCACCTACTTTCAGTCTAACTACGGAAAATAAGACAGCAAACTAAACTTATTACTTTAATTATCTAAGTTGCTACACTACCTATAGTGGACTAATCGATGGCAAATTGTTCGCATAAATACAGAAGGTTCATTTGACATTTATTAAATCACAGTGACCTAAAGAATTAAACTTTATAATCAAGAGTCGAGTATATCACTCATATGAAGCATTCCCAATCGAAGTAAACATCACCAAAAGACCACAGTCCTTTGAGTATATCAACTTTCTGGCCCCACCAACGTGTAAAGTCATTCAATGGTAGATAGGCAGAAAGACAGACAAAAACACAGAACTTCGCACACAAATGCATCGGTTGAAATTGCCACACTTTAAAGTACTACACAAAGAAGACTGGACAGAAAAAGAGTGATGCCAGAGTAGACAAAGTTGTGTGGGAGAATAAACAATTTGAAGATGAAGGTTAGTGCAAAGTGTCAAGGAGTGGATACATCTGCACCACTGCAACCGATCTTCAGCCATGTTACTAAGAATCTTCAACTACTCGTTCGCATCGTCTAAGAGACCAGAGTCAAGTAGTCTACATCTCCCTACACGGCTAAAACAAACAATCATGAACTTCGTGAACTAGTGCCACGTATTGATATGGCCACCCTGAACCATCCACTTTCAGCCTTATACAAATCCCCCTATCATAACATGTCAAGGTTGGCGGTGGATCGACATGCACAACATATGTCAACGCCACCTCAGTCTGTGAAAGTTCATAGCCTCATCAATCGACTTTCCTAACTCATCTAGTACCCTTCGTCTGACCTGAACATTACTCATATGGTGGTCCCGGCACATGCGAGTAATGTTACAAAGGCACCTTTGATCAAAACCGTGTGGTCGATTCATACCTTCTACTTTTAATTTAGTAGTCATTCCTCACGGCCGTATAACAGGACGAAAGGACTGCACACCAGTATACTCGCCTTCGATTGACAGTTGGGTATCTCACCAGTTGGCGCCATGAATAGAGCAAGTTGGTAAATGGTATATGGGTCCTCTGTATTCAAGCTTAGATTTCGCCAGCAACCAGCCGATCCGAGCCGATGCAACGTCTGAGGTATGTGAAGTGGTTGACACATTCTGCTGCTTCACTTTCGATCAATAAACTGGGAGTACCTGCAGCAGACCAGTCCTGGAGCATTACCTTACATCTGACTCACTCAATGATCAATGTCAGGACTGTACAAGAAGTTGATAGAGCCTATGACAGCATATGACGCAGGCAAAACATGTGTTTAGATTAAAACATACCTTAAACTGAAGTGACATGCCACTGTGCCCCACTAAGCGTACCGTACTGTTTAATTCCTTACTTACAACTAACATTCCAGTCCACAGCGTACGACAACACAATGGTAGCATTAGTGAAGAAACGTCGGATAATATAAGCTTTATCAGACAACTACTCACTTATCTCACGAACATGTGTCCATAAATCAAACCGCATAAATGATAACTAATCTTAAGGAAGACCATACGATATTTTGAAGCCTATGTCAAGTCGTAGACTGTCTGAGATTCCAGACATATGTTCGCTGACTTCTGCTGCCTAATTTTTAAATCTGATTTTCAAAACACTGAAAAGATCCTGTTAATTGAGTCAGTTTTGCATAGCGAAAAACAATTCATTGATTAGAGGAATTGGTTGCTGCGTAAAAATATTTTTTAAAAAAAACAGATAATCCCTTTCTGGTTAATTTCGTGGAGATCGTTAGATTTGCTACACTTTGAAATGTGGTTCAGTGACTTTAGCACTTACAATTACAAACATTGTAGCATCTAGCGGAACTTCAGTATTTAAGCTTTAAGCCAGTTGTACAAACTAGCAACCAGTTGGTGTGTTGCTTCAAGGTTAAATAACACACTTTATTTTGGGTCCCAATTTTGGGCTCCCCTCCATTTGATTCAGGTTTAGATGGTCACATAGTAGTATAACTAGCCTTTTGATGGTGTTTTGTTCTCTGAAATGGATACCTTACTCGTGAAGCTTTCAACTGTCATTTAAGAGAACATCATCAGCATAAACTTCAGAAAGACGTGAGCTGTAGGGCTTTCTCCAAAAGTGGCTTAGAAGCTTGTCCTGGTTTTTTCTGTCAAAGTCTTGTCATTGTCTCCATATTTATTTTGATTGGCTTTCCTGCTGACCTGAAATTCGACCTTCTTGTTGTTTCTTATTGGTTGATAGATTGGGTCTATAGCGATGTCTGTTGATTGCTGACTGACCTAAATCTAAAGCCCCTAAAACTTCTTTGGCATTCTTTGTATTTCCTCTATCCAGGATTTCCACATCTGTCTAGTCGAATCCATGTCCACAGTTGCCCGTTTGCATTCATATGAGCAAAGATGTGTCATGATGCTTCACTGCTAGTCGATCTTCATGTAGATAGATGAGAAAAGGGCGAACACAGTCCGATATTGTGCTTTTCGCAGTTTATTTTGTAGATAATGCTTGGCTTGTCTTCTTTGGGTGTTGCATCTTTTGACTTGTATTACAGAGAATGAAAAAATTTTGCAGGCTTGTGAGGTATTGACATTAACTCTGTCGATCAACCAGTAAGAACCAACAAGGTCAAAGTTCACGTCAGCAGGACAACCAATCGAAATATATATGCAGACGATGGTAAGACTTTGGCAGAAGCAATCAATCACACACAAGGCCGGCCATCAAGGCAAGCTATTCAGCCCTATATCTCGATTCTTTCTGAAGTCCGTGCTGATGATGTTGCCTAGAATGACAATGAAAGCTTCATGATTAAACCATCCAGCTTAGAGAACTTAACCCCGTCTCCATAATCTCATAACTAACCTTTAAATGACAAATGTTTTATATACTAGTTGTAATGTAAATCTTTACTGCACAAAGGTGACCCAACACCATAAAAATTCAATAAATCATACTTAACAAACTGGGAGGCAAAACAATGAATCGATATAACAAGCTCAAAAATTTTCACAGTTACATAAAAACTGAAAAAGAATAAGAAATAAAATTCTCCAATTAATATAGAAACTGAATACTGAAAGAAATGACAACTGTTACAAAGTATCATATCAAAATTAGTTGTTATGGTAGGAATGTATAGTTAGCTTACTGTCAATTTTTTCTTGGAAGCCTTTTTGACTAGAATCTTCCTCTTCTTTATCAATGAACTGTTGTTTCATGCAATTAGAGTCCTCTGATAAAGCATCATTTTTTTTACGCTTTTGTGAAATGCCTTTCTTCTGGAAACCATTTGATTCTATGTGAACATTGAGATTATAAAAGTATTGGTCTGTCTGAACCTCCTAATAAGTAGTAAAAACAAGGAATTATTTTTTTTTTCTTCTTTTAAATAATGAATAATTTGCATTTTAAGGAAAGGAAGAAAGGAAGAAAAATACAAGTTTAAAAAGGAATTAAAAAAGTGAAAATTTTTTAACGGAAAAATGCCCTGATTGCTAAGGTGGTAAGAGATTCATAATCATTTAACTTGTAACCACACAAGTTGGATATCATTCAACAGATGGCTGTGATTTCAGCAAATTGAAGTATATATGATGTCTCATGTTTCGTGATAATTATGAATATCTTCGATACTTTGATGTTAATTCCATTTCATTATGCGGTGGTTTATTGTCCTATTCAAAAAATAACACTTTATACTTCAGTTCTTTTGTATATGATAGAGAATTCAAGTAGACAGTTGTCTTTCTCTTCTCCCATTGTATTTGCTTTCAAACGTACATATAACTTGGTGGAAATAAGTTATGGTTGTTGAAAAGTCAACATTTTGTCTATTTTTGATTGAGTGAACTAGTACACTATTCAATATAATTATCTTAGCTTTGAAATCACTTAAGTTGTTGATACCACAGTTTAATTTAAGTTTATACCCTCTCCTGTCATCACCTTTTGAATAGTCGTAATAAAATCAACCTCTCTTTGTTGTTATGCTCCTCCTCCCCCTCCTATTGTTCGTGAAGTATCTTCGAACAAATTTCTGAAAGTATACATTGCCAAGTAGGCTGTTATATTAAATTTATTTCACCCTGAAGAGCCTATCTAGAGTATATGTTGTTTACTTTTTGGCATATGATTTTCACTAAACCGAAATTGTAGCTGTTTGAGTGAAAAATGTTGAAATCTGGATAATGACCATTCTAAGTCGTTTTACGACAGATATTACTCTCAATTCATACATAGGTCAAAAAAGATTATTTGGTCGTGTTCACTGCACCACATTCACTCAAATGGCTGGAACATGTGTTACGCACGCCTAGTCACCATCTACCTCCAAACGCAATGTTGGCTGAAGTACGTTCAGACCAGAAAAAGGTTAGAGGAGGCCAGAATAAAGCACTGCAGCAATTCATGAAGTCTTGGATTGTTGACCTGAGTCGTGGTGGCGGTGGCGGTCTGCATGACAGTCGAAATCCGTGACTGGAGACTCCAGGTGATATGGATTGGTATCTATCTCAGCAGTGCAGGTGTATCCTCTATACGCCATCTTCATTTTAATCGTCTTATCGATCTTAATTTTCACACCATTCATCTTTGTATTTTCTACTTTGATTCCAGGTATAACAACTTGGACTGTTACGTAATAATGACTGGTCCCATTTTGACATTAACTAACTGGTTGATCATGAACTTCCGATAAGTTTTTTTAACAACTGAAGTCTGTGTTTATGCTTGATGAAAACTATCGTAAATGATAAAGATATTGTCAATACACCTCACACAGAAAGTATGCGTATCATTGACAGGTTTCAGTGCAGATCCTCTCAGGTGCGTCACATATACGATAGGTAATACCGATCACATAGAACTTCCAACAGCCCCTCATCTGAACTGCCTATACAGAGTGCCACTGAATTAGAATTTCATGTTTTTGGTGCATAGGAGCAGAAGAAGCACAAGTTCAGTCTTCAGCAGTTGAAAATGTGTTTAAACCAATGTCGATGACTTTTTTAGCAGATATACTAATAAAATTAGATGTCAGATGGTATAATGCAATGAATTTCCTCAATGGATTCAAATGCTCCCCTTTCTCGATGGATTCAAATATCCTTTGTCAAGTATATTGAAGTTTTTCCTGAATTCTTTGTGATTTCTGCAACAACCAACGTGTCAACTTGTGATGTGGAGAAGTGATCATTGATGAATAAACCTCAAGGGCATATCGACCTAATATATCCTTTTTTGATCATAAATGAAGGGTAAGCTGGATTTTACGGATCTAATCTTGTCATAAGTCCGATCATAAATCAGTTTTCCCTGCGTTTTCTTAGTCTTCTTGAGGTTTGTTTCTTGGCAGTTTTTGTCAATTACGATTATCCATCTTGAATAGTAACGAGTTTCCAAAGAACAAATCCACTTTACTGACATATTTTACTTTATTAATCAACACTATAACGGATTTTTTACAAATAAAATAATCAAAATTCCTGCGTCATTTTTAAATGACTTCTGTGCAGTTTGATGTTCCTTACGAGACGTTTTGATTGAGATAGCTTAGCTAATCAGCATCCACTTATCATTTGTGTACATATTACTTCTGAATCTAACTGCATCATCAACATAGGACCAGGCATTACTGAGTAACGGTCCGAGTTGTCACACCTCATTATATCACCACATCAAGTAAAAAGGCAGTGAGGTGAAAGATGAAGATAAGAAAATTCACTCAAAAGAAATATTAAGTACGAAAAGAGAGAAAGGAAGAGTGAGAAAGTGGTGAGATTCGGTGTAGGGTCGTTAAGATGAGGATAATGTATGCATACATCCACGCCACTCACATCGCTCCTGAGCCATATCACCTAGAGTCGCCAACCACTAGTTCCTCTTGTCACGCAGACTCCAACCGACTAGTCTGCATCGACCCACATGGCTCAAACCAACAGTCAAACACTTCATACATTGATGTCATATTTTAGTCTGACCACCTCGAGCCTCAAGCCTTTTTCCAGTCTGGACCTACTTCGGTCAACATTGTGTGAACAGGCAGATGGCAACTAGACACATGTAACACATGTCCCAGACAGCCATCTCAGTCCATGAAGGTTCACAACTGTGTCAACTCACCTACCTTTACTCCCTAAGACTCTACACTTGAGCCTGACTTCTGCGTTACTCATGTGGTGACACCACGAAATACGGCGTATACTACGAAGGCAGGCAACGGTGGTCAAACACCTGAAACCTTATCATGTCTTTCACCTTCAATGGCCATGTTTCATATCCATACAGCAGAACAAACCGGACTGCTGTGCAGTACACGTGACCCTCAGTAGACAGTCGGATATCACGCTGGCGCTATAGGTGGTGTAAATTGGCGAAAGCCAGCCGAGCCTTTTGTATCCGTGCAGAGATTTCATCGGGCACTGAGCCACCAAACTGCAAAGACATCTCTTAGCATATTTAGGTTTTTCGGCTCATTTTAAAACAACTCCTGCCCCTTTAACGTCTCGGCTAGTATCAAGTGTTTTCATATTCATGTGTTGATGATCTATTTATCTAGGTTATATGAAGTTGATGAAAACCTCATGAAAAAATGACTCCATCCCGTTTTTTAACTATCGGTCTCACTGAATTATTTAAGTTCATCACGAAAAATAAGTGTAAGGAACACCTCTTTGTTCCATTATGTGAATGACTCGGCGCCAACGCCTAACACTGTTGAAACAAGAAAAGTCTGAGTGCCTAAAAATTTTTCCGAAGTTCAAAATATATACTATTGATAGGCACTAACAAACATGATAGCCAAGTTCAAAGGACCTCACTGACTACCTCAGTCCACAATACATGAACCTGTCTGTAAAGAAAGATACCTCAAAAATGTTCAATTTTTCAAATGTTACACACTGCTGCATTAAAGTTCGACTTACTATTTCTTTATCTGCTGAAGGTTCGCCATCAATAATCCCAAGATATGGATTCTCCGTAACATCCGGAGGTTGATTGATCAAGTCTTGATGCTCCATTTTATCAATAGGAATCAACTTCAAGGCATATAAATACTAAACAGATAAATTGAATTTACATAATACCTTCCGGTTTAAAGGATTTTTTACATCAGCCAAAGCTATAAAACGTGTAGTATGGCATGCTTTCTCTTGTAATACACGGTGATTTCTAAAAGCAAATTCATTTGGCATAAAGTTAACATAGAACAATCCATGACTTATGTTACAAAACTTTGAAAAGTAGAAGCGAAAACATAATATCATTAGGTTAATGAAACTTCGATTGGAAAAAACATTCAGAAACGATCCTCAAAACTAAGAAGAGTTAATCATAATATATCCCCTGGTGTTATCAACTTACACATAAATCTTCACTTATTTACGGGATCTTTGAAAATTTTACAAAATGGTTGGAACTCACTAACTGTAAAATATCCCTCCTAGTGAAGCATCCACAGTAAAGTGTTCTGATTAAAAGCTCTCGAATGACTCGAGCCCAACACTAGTCGATACAGAGACTCGTCACTAAGTGTAGTTTTACTTCACATACTCCTTTTCAACTCCTTTTGGGAAATTCAAATTAGAGCAAACGTTTCTTGTTCTTAAACCCCTCTCATCGAACCCAGACACTTTAGAACTTTTTTGTTGCACAACTAAAACACTAAAATATAAAGCCAAGTGGCTTCCAATACTTAAACACTGGTGTCTTCGCAGCAACACTCATGTTCGGCAGGTTGTTAGTGTTACAGTAACTGGAATCGAAATGGAAACTTGTGTAGTAGGTGATGAACCACACATATTGGGTAAAGGGTTGGTGACACTACCTGACTGCCAAAACCACGATGATTGGAGCGGCATTCCACCACGTGACCCACTGGCTTCAATATGACTGATTAAACCTATCAGCTGCATCTCACGACATGAACAATGTGGTGGTTAAGTTTTTAAAGCATTTCAAGTCAAACAGCTCTGATGAACGCTAAGTATATATAAACACCAACTAGGTGTGGAATGTATGCTACGATAAAATCACGGAAAATAAAACTTCAGGAACTTCAACTAAAAAAACATAAATAAACCAACAAAAAGCCCGACACGGAGATTTATCGGCCCAGTTTGCCACACTTTGCAGCAGTATACAAAGATGAAATAGATAGGAAACGAAAGACATTAGACAAAAGTGAATGGGAGGAAATAATATAAACACATGAAGTTCATAGAAACTGTTCAACATTTTGATGACAAAAAAACATATCTGCACCATTGTAATTGATTTTGAACAAAATTGGAGCTCAATGTCTAAAACAAACTGTGACCATTCACTGCTTATTAAAATTGGAAGAATTGAGCCATATAATTGCACTTCACCTGGTCCTTTTTGGCATGATAAGCATAGTACCGAATGAACCCGTAGAATTACTCCACAATTATGAAAGTTGAATAAATAACCATCCACGTTATGATTCTTGAGGTGTTTGATAATTATCACAGTATTTGAAGTACGGTTGGACCTAACGAGTATGTATATATAAATGTAAATATATTGCTACATGTATTTTCCAGTAAATATAGACCCAACACCGAACGTAGAAAACTGATAGTTTTTGATCTCTTGCGTCGTTATGATTGCGTTTTAGGATGTGTAACTTAGCACTAAAGCCTACACCAGTGGGAATTTGTTTACACTTTTTTAAATAGTAAATCCAAGTACATGAAGAATACGTTGGAAAATAGTGTGAGACGATAACATAAGAGATAATTCTATTCGATTCATTCAGAACTATCACTACCAAAATTGTGCATGAGCCTACTGACAACGGACGTTTTAGAAATTCAAAGCTTTCCAGAAAGACCGCACAGTCATCGTCAGCCCTATTAGCCACTTTAAGGTATTAGTAGCTCAAAGACGTCAAAATTCTGTAGTTCCGCTGTTCGAACCTAACTTTATTCATTTCGGTCTTAAAGCCCACATATTATCATAAACGTTAGTGGCCCACGGTCTAGTACGTAACTACCAAAGTACGACATGTTCAGAGTGCACAGAGAGTAAAACGCAATGCTCCCTGGGGGAATGCGAATATACAGACTGTTGAGGAATGATTCCCCGAGATAAAGTGCACAAAATTATGAGCAGCGTAGATCCAAAACATAATAAATTACCTGTATGGTGATCTCTCGTAATATGTACCATTCCCACATGAAAAGTGGTATCGCGGTCGAGTGAGATATGCCAATCGCGAAATCAACGTAGAAGCAGAATCAATGCACGGTTGACAATCATCAGGAAATTTACCAACAATGGACTTATTAATGTGCTTTGGCCATTGACAGGTGAGCAGGAGGTCAACACCAAGAAACCCATAGTCTTCTGCCGCAAGGGCTTCGCTTAGCAGACTGGGTGGTAGGTTGGAACTATCGGGATCAACTTCTCGCTCAGCCATGTAAACCACACGCAGACCACTCATAGTAGTGTACGTACCTCTGGGTCCTAGAATTGATTGGCAAAAAGATAATTTCCTTACCCAAATAAGTGAGGTTAGTGCAAAGCTCACATCCAGATTCTTGTTTACAAAACTTCTGAACAGTTTCTGAGAGTGGAGACACGATGTAAGTTGGGAGGGTACTGAGGGTAAACACAACCAAAGAATTACCTAATATAGTCCCATCAATTATCTCTTTTACTTCCTCAAAAGTGACCCCAAAAAAGTCTCCTAAGCAAAACATCATCTGAATTTATTATTATTATTATCTGTAGACAACTCACATCAAATTGTCCGGCTGCACTCATCACCTTCGAAACTCTTGAGAATAATGCCCTGACTCTACCCTTGACATCCCCACAGATAAGACTATCAAGTTAGTGACAATTTAGGACAAACTTACATCTTATGGGCCGGTTCATCTGGCATCACCTTGAAGTTTGTTAGTCCCGCGTATGTCCAACATGACAATAATAACATATTGACTTTTTCCTGAACCGTAATTATGTTTACAGCGAAGAATTCTCAGCATGTGATATTGCATCTATTTGTGAATTGTACAACATTCTTTCATGTCTACATATTAACAATAGTGATGTTCAACAACTTGACTGCTCAGATATTTGATGACTTCGGGGATATGAAAACTGTCCACAATTGCAAAGTTAATTGGTGCTGCTATGTCCAGCATGACTTTCTTTATGTACTACATAGCCCAAGCAAGATGCTGCGGCTGAGTGTTTGCATGTGATTGTGCCTGCATGGAGTTTAATATATTTGCTTCTTGTCTTCCCTCAGAACAGACATAGAGAGGTCTGGATGCAGATAGTGCTTTTCACAGGAACTCAGATACACGTCAACAGCAGCATTTACCATTACGGCCAGTAGTGTGCTACTCGCTCTACTAACAACCTTCAAAATCCCACGTAGTGTGGTTAGTACTTTTTCAGCAGGGCACAAAAATAATTAGGCATGGGAAAAGCACCAAAATTAATGAGAATTAAGGGTAGGGGCTGACTTTTGCTAGACAGTCTGTGTTTCCTTATATAAAAGGCTGCGCGAAGAAGTTTCGGGAAGTCAAAAAATATGGGTGGACCAAGAAAGATCGGAAGAAAAGTATAAGCCCGGACGAACTAAGCTTGATATGTTCTTAGCGATGGAGCCATCCAAGAGACAACAGTCAAGGACGGCAGCAATTGACAAAGGCCAAGTCTCAAGCTAAACTCAACCATCTGATACTTAAGGGGATTGAGTGTGACAACGTTCAAGAAGGACTAGTGAGCAACTTAGGTTAAGAAGTTATTTCCGGTAGAGGACTCATTGAAAGGTTCTGTGAGTGACCAACACAGGATATCACTACATTTGCCAAATAGGGTACCTGGCATGCCATCTGGTGCAAGGTATTGCGAAGGTTTGAATGCTTTTGGCACCTGAACACATTTGTCTTACTGAACTTAGCGAAAACTGCTTCTTGTTATGTGTGAGGAGCTAGGCGAATTACATTAGCAGGCTCAGGTATGAATGGCTCACTTAGTACACAGACATTTGTGTAGGTGCTACTTTGAGTTTTCTCTTGCCAGTAAGATCAATAAATGATCTCCGTATGCTAGAAGGAACATTATGTGACATAACCTTCTGTTTATATGTTGAATTTAGGTGCTTTATTTGAGACCAAATCTAGCAGTTGAGTAGTTTAACGCTGAAACTATCCCCCAATTTGCGAAGCTTCTCTTATTCTTTCCGTGGTCGTTTTAATTTTGGCGAAGAAAGTCTATCAGACGCTTAAAAAGTTGTTTCAGCTGGGCAGTATGTATCAATGCAGAATTTCAAATTGCATGTAACGATATCGACTATGCCATCCAAAGCACCGTATTCGAACATTTCCCATCCACTGATTTGTGACATGCATTTGAGTTTCCAAATATTTTCGTATATAAGGCCTCCACGTGCAGTCTTCCTAGATCGGTAGTTAAAGGCATTTCCCTAATGTTTGCCTTTTATTCGTGGGAGAGCACGTGAAATACGGTGATTTAATTCAAGCAGTGGTGTGCGGCTCCAAGTTTTATACACAGGTTTACTGACGAAGAAAACGTCCATTATTGCACCAAAACGAGTTGGAAAACTGACCACATTGCCGTGACCGAGTGAAGATAGGAGGCTGCAGTCGCAGTGGTATAGTCTGTATCGTGATCAGAATAGGCGAAACACGCAAAATTTGACAAACAACAGCGGGTGTCAGTAAAAATAGCTAAACCTCCACCACGCCTTTTCGCAGATCTATACTCACTCCGGTTAAGCGTTTTGAAACTATTTGAAGAGACTATGTTATCATCATAAGCTCCGCAGCCAAGTCCTTTATAAAGTTGTTACACCAATACTACGATAAATATGAGAACAGAATAGGAATTTAAGTAGTCTACCTTAATCAGCATGGACCTGCAGGTGAACCTGAGTATTTTTTGTGGCGTCATTTGGTGCGGTTTTGCTTGCCTTGAAGCGCGCCACCGTTCACCATGATTTCATTTCTTGACCATACCCGTCAAATTCATCCGGTGGTTGATAACTTCCAAAAGGTTCGTCTCAGTACTTGACACGACTTCAGGTCATATTTAGACAACAGAGGTGGAGTAGACTTGACGCAACATATGGGCTGAAAACATTTGGCACCTGAGAGCCCTAGGCCAGTCCCCAAAGAAAGTTCCAGTAAGATCCAACACCAATAGTGTGACCAGAGAAAACCGGCAGGCTTTGGGTTTTCGTTTCTAGGCCTTGGGGTGACGTTCCTTTTGTTTGGTTATGCTGCTTCAGTTATGGCTGAAATCGTTGCAGCCTACCTGCTTATAGCTTCGTAGGCAGTGACTGTCTACTTAAAGGTTCTCCTTTTCAAATCTTAAGCTGGGTTTGTTTGGGGCAGTAACAAAGCCACAGATAAAATCAATTAACCTTTTGGAATTCTCGTCTTTGTAAGCGCCTGCAAGCAAGCATGAAGTGTTGTGCGAATACCAGTGAGAGAAATAGGGCGAGTGAGAAGAGAGAAAGGGATGAAAGTACCTACGGAAAAATAGGTACTACCCGCGATTTCGCAAAACTAGCCGCATTAAACCATCCTCACCATTATAATCAGCTTAAGGTAGCTCTCATTAAATATGTTACGATATAATACGCTTCCTGATAATCTCACTTAATTGAATAAGTCGGGCAACAAGCATACTGAGTCCACAAACAACTCCTAAGCTTCAACTACACACTTAGTATATGCACAATGAGCCTGTCGTGGAATAACACCTGTAAGGTTAAACAGAATCCCTCAAAAATTCTCAGTCTATTCTAACGGCATTTGCTCCTTTATACCCGCCAAAGTAAACATAAATAAGGGTCATAAACCCTACGAAAGCATGAGGGCCGTGTTCTTGAGCGTCTGAAAAACAAGGCATATGCAACTTATTTCAGAGCAAATAGGGTTAAGTGAGAAAAAAGCATGCACGTAGGGAGCAAACTAGTAATTGGGATTCTTGCTTCTTTTCTCTTCCTGCCTCCTTGTCTCTATTTATTTTTGTAGCAAGACGATTCAGTTCTAAATGTTGCCTTGGACGTAATTGAAAATTTCTGAGGGGAAAACTCCCGGGGAAGCTACAAGCTCTCGGTCTGTGCCACTGCGTTCATAACGGCCAAAAATGATTCATATTCTCACAGCTACAACTTCCTGGTTATGAAACTGATCGGGAAAATCCCACACTTACCAAGCACAGCATGTCACGACCAGCGAAAGTGGCGGACAAGATGTCCTGGAAGTTCACTTGATATGTCCAAACAAATCCATTACGACTAGTTGCTGGAGTAGAAAAACGCAGGTGATGAGAATTGGTGCCAGGATACGTGAAATGCTTAGTTCTGCAGTCAGTAAACAATGACACATAGCAAACAATATGCAAATATTCATTCATCAAATTTTCCTCACTATTCTTATACAAAATGAACGAGATGTACTAATGTAGGTATTGGCCCCAAGCTGTTTTTTTCCCTAGACAATACACGTGATGGTCATGTCAAAGTCCTGGACTTTCGTTGGTGCGAAAACAATACCTCCACTTGTCTAGTCAATTTGTGAATACCTATCCTACTCCTGATCTTAATCTTAATGACGTGCAACATATGTGTCTTCTAGTGAATGAACAGGTGTGGATCGAAGCTACGCACCTCTAAACAGGGTATGTGACTATTATTTTTGAATGAAGACACTTAGGGATTTGGCCAGTGTTACTTTTTTGAAAATGAACTTGTTGAACTACCTCCCCTTCTTACGTGCATGATACGTTTACACATTTACTAAACACAAGTCTCATTTCTACCAGAAAACTTCATCATCCCTATGACTGAATGCAAAAATTCAACATGTGGCTTAACGTGCACTATTTGTACGTGGCACGAAATCTTTCTCCTTTAATCCTGGGGGTTGCCACTACTTGCGATGGGGAAGAGATGATAAGCAACGTGATCGAAGTTTTTCGTCACCAAATCCAATGACCATGTCTGCGTAAATTTTAAGCACCTGTAAATTTGGGAATAAATATTATTATCTCATATAGATCTGGTGTCACAGGGGTACTTTTCTCAAGAAAAACGGAAAGGACACTCTTGATTCTGCTGAGGCTGTTCACTTCTTCAGTGGGAACTGGAACGTATCCTACTGAATAGAGAACACGCTTTGTAATTCCAAACCACAAATCTGGTGACAAGGCTAGTGTCAGTGACTACGGATCCATCAATATGACCCCGATCCCATCACAGCTCACGGGAAAAGTTGTAAAAACAGTATGTCTGAATACTTACTTGCAGAGGATTCTATAACAGAGTCTCGACGGGCCTCTCTGAAAAACAGATCATGCATTACGTGCCATCTTGACTTCTTCGACCTCATTACCAATAGCCGTTGAGCACTCAAAATAGTAACTGTTCTGTACATCGATATACCGAGGGCGTTTCACACGGTTTCGCATAATATACCATTCAAAACGTATAACGCAGAAAATATTAGAAGCCCTGTGCAAAGCTGGCTAAAATCGTTTCTACTTGACTGCATCCAAATAACAAAAATCAACTCGGTTCCATCTGATCCCGGACACGCCACAAGTGGGGTCGCGCCAGGTTGCGTTCTCGGGTCTCTTTTGTTTGTTATCTGCTTTTAGAGTGTTTGCAACTGCCTTGCCGCAGGTGACACTTTCCCAAATACCGATGGCCTACAAGTCGTGTACCCCTGTTATGGCTGTGAACGAGGCGACGCTACAACTGCTACCCGACATGAACTAAAGAGGGTTTATTCTTGGTGTGGTGATACCCTTCCACAGTTAAACACCAACAAATCCGGAAGGATCCGTTTTGCTAACGGCAACCATGACTTGATATTTGAAGTATCTGGAAGACAGCTGCTAAAACTTCGTTCTGTCTCAGACATAGGGCTTAGGTATTCTAGCGACTTCAATTTTTCTGAAGAAGCAGTGTACAGCAAAGCTAATTCCCGCAAACCCCTTGGACGCATCATTCGTAACTTTCATGGCACTGAGTCAAGGGTTCTACTCTACAAAGCATGCATCCGTTCGATCCCAGAATACTCTCCATTTGCTACAGGTGGCTTTCATGTCAAAGACAAAATAAAAGCAGAAGGGGTGCAACGCCACTGTACATTAAGAACATCTGGGGCTGAGTGCGGCCTCGACTACATCTCCAGATGCAACACGTTAGGGCTAGAACCTCTCTAGATGAGGCGACTTAGAATAAATCTTGCATTTTATTATAAACTGCTTTGTAGGCAAATGCACTCATAGTTGTAACATCTACTTATAGTATACGTGATCACAACCTATTAACTAAAATTGAGTATTATAAGACCGACGTGGAGGTAATTTTTTCTCAATAAGTTCCTTCACATTTGGAACCGACTCCCTGAGGAGATATGTAGCGCAAGTCCATTGCTTGTTCTTCGCTCCTCACTTAATAAGCTGCTCACAAACAATGAGTCCGACGCTCGCTTAGTCACCATCCGTACGTTCTGGGATAGGACCCATAAACGTGTTAAGTAAGGTTATCACCAACCTCAAGTACCTCTGGCCCAAATAGAATCATGAAGTTCCACAGGGAGTGTTTGATTGCCATTTCACTTACTTCGATTGTGCAGTCAGTAAAGCACACTTTAGAAGGCACAAATCCACTCAATGCAAAGTCGGTTTTCCCCGTAGATCCACGAGCAAACACCACGTGTCCAAAAACATGCTCACGTTACGTAAGAAAACCAGAAAAGCTATTTTTATATTCATAAATAAGTGTATACATAGCTGGATTGAGACCCAGAAGATGAGAACTCTATTCCCAATTTGTCTTGAGTGGCGTGTCACTTTCAGGTTTCTGCTAGTGCTTTCCTTTCATATTTTATCTCAAGCACACGCTTGAAGAGGAAGTCCCAAGCTCAGTTTTGGCCAAAAATAAAAACTTACAGAACACATTACTTCGTACGCAATATTGTAGTGCTTATTCCTGACACCATAATGCAACTAGGGCTAAAGTAAATAGATTAAATTAAATCAGCTAAACAAACCCCTAGCTAAGGTGTTCAGGTTTCGTCTTAACGCGGATACGTCCAAGCAGGCTTCAACGCCACTTTGCACTCCCTTTGTGCCGGTTAGCATGCACGTACTCAGAGAGTTCAGCCATGCTAGTCAGATGAGTCGAATAAACTTTTCCCCTATTCATTAGTATCACATTTATTCTAATTAAATATATTACCTCCTTGAATACATTCGTGAATACCAGCCCTTTCGATTTCTTTTTCGTTATCAGCACTTACATGTTAGGTGAGGTAAGGTACCGTTTAAGCGGAACACATTAAATTAAGTAGGGTTGGTCAAACGTTACAGAATGGTAGTACAACCAGAACACTCCCTACAGTATCAGGAATTATTGAAGGGATTCTTCTACTGGTTTACTCTCGTTGATTTCCGATTTTCTGAAGCACTGCGTAATCAACTTACCTACTTACTGACATTCTAAACCCTACCATATAAGAAAACTCAACTACAATGAGTGGCATGAGATTTCTGGACGGTTATGATGGCAGCGAAAATCTGGACAAACAACTAGATCTGAGAGATCAGGCCACCTAGTGACTCTGAATGTAACATATTCGCAAGCAAACTTTCGCAATATTCGTATCCAGTACTACCTCAGCTGACTTCGTCTGACAGAAGGCAACTACCGGCATACTTACCTCCTTGATAATGCCATCTACTTCAGTGTGAGTTCTACATAAAAATACATCACAAATGGACAGTGGTCCTTCCAACGTTTGTTTCTCTGCACCACAACTACTAATTCTAATGGATTACACTTATACTGCTGTGCAACGCAACATGGCGGGTGGGAAGTACTTGAACTTAGACATTAGCGTGAAGTAAATGGTTGCGTCAACACTCACTGATATCTGAAGTCGATGAAGTGATTTATTGCTGGCCAGTGATGCCATAAACAAGTGAACTGATGTCAAAATAAATGTTTATCCGACGAAACATGAAAATATACAAACCAGTTAAGCATCCAGAATGCTTGTGACGCAAACACTGAGTACTGCGCGATTTTGATGCCACTTTAGTTTCAGAAAAGTATGATGAATGGAAACTGCCGAAACCCATGAAGAATCCGTGTGTCCTGTAGAATGATATTTTCCCATCTTTTTTATAGCTTGCAGACAATTTTTCATTATGATGAACTTTAATGCCCTCCCTTCTGCATTATTCGCGGCAGGTCAATTATTGGAGATTTCTCTACCATTGGCAGTTTGGGGATGCCCGTAAACAGTTTTAGAGTAGAATATTTATTCACTTATTCATAACTATGAGGAAGTGTTGGAAGTTCGTTACTGGGCGAAGCATTCCGAGGAAGCTGCCCCGTCATCAATTTATTGGTAGTTGAAATTGTTGTTAAGATGCGGGTGTCGTTTCCAACGAACTGTCAGCGGCTGTGAATGTGACATAGCAGCGCTAGTGCGAATGGTATGTGGCCCGTAGTATCCAAGCAGCAGCCTATTCTGATATGCTACACATGGCCTGTCGATTTAATTTTAAGTTTCTTAGCTTTACTGAGAACAACAAAATTCAGAGATCACCGGTAAAAATGGCAGCCAGTCGTTCGAAATAAAGTGTTATTACCGTAACCCCCGTTTCATAAATAACTGGACAGATAGTCGTGAGTTTTGATGCAACGCGAGGATACGAAGCCTGTCTTTCGGGAACAGTACCCGGAATTCAGGCCGCCATTCTGCAGCAGAGTAGTCAACGGTTAGACGTAACTTTAATGCCAGATATCTAAACTATTACATGTGGCCATAAAAAGCGTTGCTTTTATGGAAACGAATTTCTAAATAATTTGCTAGTGCCTCTTTTAGTGTCATCAGTCTGCATGCGTGAAACACGACAAGTGTAGGCGACAAGTAACTGACCTTCTCTTAACAGAAGGCTTTTCTATTGGCCTATGTCTGGAGGAAGTACAACGAATGTCTGCTTGACGCTTGGGGAAACTTAGGAGAAAATATCGCAACGCTAATGAGCAGATGCTGTGGAACGGCAGTAAATATCAGGGGCTTCCTTACCTTTCGGCTTTATAAACTCGATATTGGAAGTGACTTTGTAGCTTCTAAGTTAGGAAAGCACAGCTTGCATGTGATGGCTAGTGGTGCTATCTGGCTCATCCGACTGCGGTTGGCAGGATGCACCTCGAAGGTAAGCAGTTGAATGACTATGTCTGTTGGTCATTGTGCAGCAACACAAGCCCCTCCACTCCTACTGCTATGGCCATAACCCGTTCTGCTTTCCACTTCAATAAACAACAAAGAATGAGTACATGAAAAATGTAACAAAGTTTATTTGAGGAGTGGAACAATGTGCACAGGTAGTTAGTAATTACTCAGTAGTTTGTGGGGTTACTGAAGCCTAATTTTTTAGTTGGCACCTTCTCGATTAAGGAACTGAGGGGCGCTCGTTTTTTGTACACGTCTTACGTTGAAAGAAGGCATAGCATGAAAAGCTCACAAGACAATGGAATAGGACGGGAATCGACAGTGAACAGCTCCCCGCTAGACTACACTGCTGTCGACAACATTACTAGGGTACATCAGCCCCCGAAAGTTTCGATAGTCATATTATGCCGTCAGCTTCCCCAACTCCGCCTCAGCCATATTAATAATTTGACTTGGTAGTGCACTCCGCCCGACTGGTGATATAATCCCCCTCTGCTGATCACCACTGAGTCCGCGAACCCCCCATTCCACAGACGTTAGCAGCTCTGACAAGCTCTCGTGTTGTGTGTGGTGTCAACGGGCTGTACAATTTCATGACGCCCAAATCCACATAAATTCGGAAAGTGAGT
The DNA here is from genome assembly GCA_944470555.2 of Heterobilharzia americana. NCBI lineage: Eukaryota > Metazoa > Platyhelminthes > Trematoda > Strigeidida > Schistosomatidae > Heterobilharzia > Heterobilharzia americana. Next base: position 82,370,649 of record OX104130.1, on the reverse strand, counting down.
GGGAAACCCAGGAACTTGGATATATAATGTAAATGTAATGGTTTTCATTGCAGTAATTACTGTGACTTTCTCTGCTTTCTGACTCCCTCCCTTACCGACCAACGTGGCAACGAAAAGCAGCATAATCGCACTTATATACCGAGTTTACTTCATTGTTCGCGTCCCTGTCTGTGAAAAAATAACAGATCTTGTACAAAGTATGAGTTTTCCTTGCCAGTTAATGATGACTTCATTAATTAAGTATACTCTTAAAATAGTCTGATGCACCTTTCACACCCCAGGAATGTTTGCAAACTTCCATTCCTCAGAAGTTGTCCTATTTCAGTGTTCGACCCAAGCGTTGTGGTGGTACAGCGCAAACTGCTACTGCTTACCAGAGACACCTCTCCGGGACCAGATAAAATCCATCCGGTGGTACTGCGGGAGGGAGCTTCAATCTTGTCCGAACCCCTAGGTAACTTATTCAAGAATCCCATGAGTCAGGGGATGGTACCCAACTCTTGGAAGCTGGGCCGCATAAAGCCAATCTTCAAAGGGGGTCAACGAAGCCATCCAAAGCAATACACACCGGTGACGCTTCTATCCATTCCTTCCAGATTAACGGAATCAATGATATACCATGAACTTTTATGTCAATTTTTATTACCAGGTAATGAGACTTTTGAAAAAAACGGTGAAAATGAGCATGAAATTTTTGTTTTCGATATATATTTAAGTACACATAATTCCAATCTCTACGAAATGTCCTCATGGTATTAAAGACTTTTATTTATATTCCAGGTGCAGCGAGCACTGGACGAAACGTCAAAAGGAACTGAGGACCGCGATCGACGTACACTTCGATTCATCGTATTTTATTTTTCATTTCCCACGATACCCTAGAATAAGTTCAAACAACCAGGGGCCACTTCACGCAGTGGGCCCATCGGAAGAGTTTTACCAGTGGAGAAACCACTGGGTTTTTACTTCCGGCTGGTATCGTCTTAGGTTCCTCACGAACCCACTACGGGGGAGTGATCTGCAGCGTCACACACTCCCCCAAAATCAATAGCCTAGGGTTTGACGACTTTCGACATTGATGATGACCTTGATAGTTTAACCGGACTCGCTAAGCTGAGGGCACCCGGTCAAGCATCCTCGCCATTTGGCACGCTGTCGTGTTACGTTGCACTGCTCGCATTCGACTCTCTAGCTAGTTAGTTGGAACGCATCGGTATTTTGGCACAACCATCCAAATATACTATTCCATCCGACTACACTATCGTGTTCTTCCTTGGTCTCGTACCCGTGGGTATATAACAAGTCCGAATAATTAGTGATTGGTCTTTGTGTCCGTCAAGTTCGCACCATGGCAAATCCTAAAACTTGACTCGACTTCACAGCTGGGCGGTCAACAACAGGCTTGCATTTAATCCTAGGAAATGCAAGGTGATACACGTAAAGCATGTTTTATGTCATGTATATAGCCTCAACAGCATGGAATTTGAAGCTTCACTGACGGAGAACGATTGGGGTGTTTTAGTCCCACAAGGCTTAAAATCCTACGCCAACTAAGACAGAAACGCATTTCATGGGAACTTGGCGTTAGTAACTCTCAGACGAATTTTCGGACCATTCGGTCCTAGGTGCCTCCACAAAATTTTCAACAGTTTCATACGGCCTCGCCTGGGGTTCGGAACAGTCCTCTTCCCTCTTCATATTCAGAAGGACAAACTAAGGTTAGAACGCATCCAGAGAGTTCGACAAAACTGTTCAAGGACTTAGTTCCAAAACATACGAAGAACGGCTGGTTGGGCTGGATCTGTATCCTCTGGAGTGCAGAAGGCTAAGAGCTGGCTTGATAATGACTGACAACATTCTCAGCACGCCTGGCCACCCACTCAATAGCTCATTAAATCTCAGCTGCAGCGCTAATCTTAGAGGACATGCACAGAAACTAAGCCTGGAACATAGCAGGTTGGATGTCAGGCACAACTTCTATTCCCTAAGAGTTGTTAAACCCTGGAAGCTCTTCCCGAGGATGGGATCCAGGCTTCTTCGTCTAGATCTTTCAAACCACGACTGGATACCCAGTTGATGTGTGTCTGGGATCTGCCCAGAACTAAGTGAATTTCCACATTTTTCCTCTTTCCTTACTTGTTCACAGGTTAACAATCATAAGGAGTAGTGATCCATGGATTGTAGACGTGGAAGCTTCTATTCCACCAACAACCATCTGAATCATTTGAATTTAGCTACTAGATTTACTGGTACAACATTAGATCTGAGGGCCATTTTAATGCTTGTTTACGAATGCCGACTGTTGCACAAATGTGTCTATGCAGCGTGAGAACTAATCATCGGGTTAACAAGATTAGAAACTAGTGCCTTGGCTTTTCTGAGGGCCATATGGCACTGACCAATCAGAACAAATAAAGTTAACGCTTTATCTCACTCGCGCAAAGTTTGATATTGCAGTTTGAAGGTTGGGATTACGTCCGGCGACTGAGATTCGATAACGGTTGTGCATATATAGATAATGGTGAGTGTTTGAAAAGTTTTTATTTCGTATGGTAAAAATTGGGATGGGACCATGTTATCAAATATTTAGTCTTACCAAATTCAAAACGATTGATTCTTATGTCACCATAAGGTATATTGTTACGGAAGTTTGCATCAGCACTATGCGTTCAATGCTTTCTTGGGGTTCAAGTAAAAAGTGGCTACAAACTTGGAAACTGGTGGCTTGTTGCAACCAGTTAAATTTTAGGATGATTTTGTAGGCATAAAATGAGATTAGCTATTTCAATGTAGTTACGTCTTTTAGAACACTTACTAACGAAAAAAAAGAACAACTAGTTTGGATTCGTTGGCGAAATTTGTCCGCAAATGTTCCAACGAAAACGATCTTGCGAGCTCTATATTTTCAGCCTATTAACTTGGGAAAAAGTCTTTGGACTGGAAGCATTCATTATTTTCAGACAATCAGTGGACGTATGCGTATCGTGGCCAAGAGAAAAAAGAAAATGAGGTGAACGGAAGCGTAGAGTGGGAAGCACAATGTTGAAATGAAGCAACGTTCATAGGGAAACAAATAAATTGTCCTTTTCACGACATTTCCACGCGATTGCTGCGTCCCCCTTCCTAGTCGCCTTCTGCAGACAACTCAAGTTTTCCTTTCTCATAATAATGTGGTTTGACTTTCTTTTCCCATTTTTCTCGTCAAAGCATTGTTATGGAGTCAGTTTATTATAAGCATATCTTTAGTGAGTGTTTGCACACAATGATGTCTCTTAGGTCGAACTAAACTTTAGTGACGGTAAACCTTAGGAATGACCTTTCAGTTCGCAGATGCATTTAATCAAGATCGCCGATTTACATCGGTTTTCCATGCTGTTGATAAATTATGGCAAAGCCTACACCGTTGGTTATTTGTCGAGAGTTGCATTGCTTGCCATAAGTCCAAGTATACTTAGGGTTCCAAGCTGTACCAAAAACTATTTGGAATAAAGTGAGTTCTTCTTCTTCTTATTATTGTAAATGTGTCGTAATGGGTTCTATCTAGTAATAAACATAATAGCTCTACTTAATTTAATGGTCAGAATTACGAAAATTGGGTGTAACTTATTTATCCTCTCTAAGCTGAGTCAGGCGGAGTGCGCAACTGATGAGTCTTGCTGTTAGTAGGCGAATAAGCTGTTCAGTAATAAGATTACTTAAATCTAAAAATCCTCCAGACCATAATTGTTGAGGATGTCCTGGAAAAAGTTGGGTGTCGAGTTTGATTTAATCACTATAGGTATATATTTTAGTGTAATCACAGTTTTTAGAAAGTCGAGACAAGATGTTGCTGGACGTTCCGCCGTGTTAGCCACGGTTTCTTCAGCAGAATACATGGATTTTTATTCACACCAAAATATTTAATTAAACAATACATCAAACATTTAGTGAATGTTGGTCATTAGTTAAGTGGTTTTATGTCCAGCTTAAGTAATCAAGATTAGTCATCACAAGCTCACTGTTGTTATTATCACCTGTCAACGGAAATGTAGGATAGTCATTGTGTGTGTGTGTGTAAGTTTATGTGTTGTAGAGTACGCGTTGCTTCTTGTACTTCTATTTATTAACCGTCAGTAATTATCATTGTTATTAAAGCTTTTGTTAGAAAAGTTCATCACCAATGGTTTTGTCAAACAGGTGACAAGTCTATTCCTTCTTTTTTATTCATAGCATTTGATGTTGTTAAAATGTACAGCGCTTCGGAAGGTAATCTTGCTTCATGCGAATGGAAACCTCATCCCAATATGTATACATTTTCAAAGCCAATCATATGTCCACTTTTGAATGTTTGCATAGCTATTGCTGATCGCCTTTCTAAATTTTTCGATTCATCTTGATCCCTCGGCGAATGTTTCGTACATAACTTGCGTTCATTCACCTTAACTTTTACGGGTCTACAACTTTCTCCAGCGTAATTAGCTTCACATTTCGAACATTTCGTTTTGTGGACAATTGTTGCCTATCGTCTTAAGAATTGCCTTTCACTTTGACTAAAATCTTTTCTAATGAATTTGAAGGTCTGAAACAGACCTTGATACCCTGCAAAGCGCATACTCTTTTAATCTGTTCATAAGTGCCTTTCCGATATGGTATTGTCATAGGTGACACCTATGATTTTGTTCCACCTTTATTGTTAGTAGTAGTAGTTGTTGTGGTGGTATTTCTTGCCATTTCATTCGTTTGGTCGATGTTGTTGTTCAAAAACGTATTGTGGCATCCATTTTCCTTCAAAACACGCTTTGTTTTGGCGATTTCGTTTTTCAAATCAATTGGGAACTGTTATGATATTTTTCAATCTATTTTGTAGGTTCAATGCAACAGTAGCTTTTATATTAATTGGATGACCCGGACGGAAATCTAAATAATTATCAGAATGTGTTGGCTCCCTGTACATTTTTATACTGAATTTACCTTCAGCTGTTCTTTGGATAAAACAATCTAAAATTTTTTGGAGGCCTGTCCTTAGATTCTATTTCAGTAGTGAATTTCATCAAGTCCGAAATAGAACTTGTTTTCGAAAATTTCTGTTAGTTTATTTTCTTAAGAATGACAAGCGTATCATCCACATACCAATACAAAATTCTGGGTTGGTATTGGACACTTCTTGATGGTTTCTCTTCCATAACTTTCATATAGAGATCCGCCACAATTGGAGATGCTGGTGAATACATTCTATCTGCATTTAACTGACCGTACATTCTGTCTCTAGACGCAAAATATGTAGATTCTAAGCATAGCTTGGACGATTCTATGATATTCTCTGTTGAAAGTGGATATTTAGATATTACATCTTGAATAATAACAATTACAGTTCTTAGAATATATAGACATTCGCATATTGGTTTACCAGTGAAAAGAGAAACTGCATCAAACTTGCCATAATTTCATCTCATATAGTCATATTCAACAGCTTATTTTTGAAATTCTGAGCGTGTTTTAACATTTAAGATGTCATATTGAATTGGTTTCAGAATTCTTGAAGTAAAGTTTCTTCAACACAGAAATATATGCTCCACAGTAATCTGCAGGTTTATTAGAGCAGATAAGGTAATAGGATTAGATGATTGTCTTGTTCGGAAACCCAAGTATAAGGTATGAGGATGATTTAAACAGGACCGAGTAAGCTATAAACATGTTTCCACAAATCACAGGTTCATGGTAATATACAACAGAAATAAGAAATGACACTGGATAAAGGGTATACCAGAATAATCTGTCCTACCAGTTATAGAATAATCGGTACAGTTGGATACTACCGCATACGCAGATTTGGGAGTCATACATATCACTGTAACATAACAATTTTCCATAACGCCTAACACGGCCGGGTGAGTTCTAGTAGAGAGCTTTGATTAGCTTTAAATAGTTTCTTGGTACTGCTTTCGCAGTCAGACACTGCCACAACACCTCAAGGTTGATTGAATGAAATGCCATCTTCAGGTCAAGATATGTATCAAGAGTCGGTCCTAAACGGATATGCCTATGTTCTAAAACCTATTGGAGGGTAAAGTATGATCGATGCACCATCGTCCAGGTATGGAACCCACTTTGTTTTCCCGAGTTTGCTGCTCTTGAGCTCCATTTAAGTGTTGGTTAACTATGGAACCTAAAATCTTGGACACAATATTAGTTGAAGTAGTTTCCGAATGGTCGCCACAGGTAGACTTCTCCCTCTTCCTATAGAATGGGATGGTCAGTGAAGTCGACCAGTCTGACAGCATTACCGCTGATTCTCATATGCTCACTACTTAGTACCTGCGTCACTTTAATTAGCAATTTCCTACCTCCATTTCTGAAAACGTCGGGTGGCAAAATGTTATGTCCTGCTGCTTTGCATCGTTTCAGGTTCCATACAGCCTTCTCAACTTCAAGAAAGGTTGGAGGAATGACATCTACATCCGATTCAGGTTCATACTGGATTCTGGGCAACTGAAACGATGCTGTGGACCAGTGGAACTGTACTTCACAGTGTTCTGCCCAACTTCCTAGTCACCTGTCCTGAGAGGTTACCAGCGTCCCATAATTTCAGTGATGGTTTCACTGACCATCGTCTTCTTCCCAGTATCCTTAGTAAGCCTCAATAGCTGCTTGGTGTTGCTCGACGCTGATACCTTCTCCATCTCTTTTGCCTTTCCTCTTCATTATAGTCAACCCCAGCTTGAATCAGTCTTCCTGCATCACTCGGTTTGGGATGGCGTTGTGGAAATCCAATGACATTTACTAACCTTCGGGTGTAGGTTGTTAACTGTCTTTACCGCCGTTTCTACAGCAGACTTAATATCACGCCAGGTTTTCTCACTTTCACAAACATTCGTAACTAACTCCCCTAAATACATACCTGGCGTTCTTATCTTCCAGTCAGTCATAAACAGGCTTTACTACCGCATGTTTCCTGCGACCAGTGAGGTACAAACATACATGAGCCCGTACTAACGCGTGGCGCTTCAGAAAGTGGCTATCCTCCACTGATCCTCTCGAACTATGGCTTATAGCAATACCAAATGCTCTAGTACACGTTCAAAGCCTCTACCGGAGAAGTCCTATTCACTACCGCGTGGTGGCAGTGTTTTCAAAAATGTGAAAGGAAGCAAGTGAATGTCCGGTGCTTATCGCCGGATTTGTGGATACTGAGGGTTCACCTGGGGGTGCTGGAAAACCCTGATTCCAAACCGGTGGTGCTCATAGACTCCAGGTTCCCGATGGAACGAACGACGTATGAACCTATTTCGGTCACCAGCAACCATGGGAATGCTGCTCCACCACTTTGCGGATTAAAGTCAAAAGCTCGGGAAGTGGTCTCCTAAGAAAACCACCTGCCTCGGTCTGGGCACTTGGGCAGTATCTCAGCCCTCACACAATATGAATTTACAGTTAAAAAAATGAAGATTTCAAAGCTATTAACCCAATTTTTTACGAATACTCAAGCTCTCTGCACTACGAACTTATTAACCGATCACTCAATTTATTCCTATTTTTGTTTACATATGAACTGTGCTGTTTCACTATTGCCATTTCCACTTTTGTCTTTATCTTCACTCTGCTGCTGCCCATTGCTTAGACTTCTAGTCTATCTGTACAGTTTTGTGTCGCTAAATGTTTGCCCTCATAAAGCTGTCCTCCAGTGCGACATCTGACACAGCTATCCTGAAACCATGCATGTCGTTTAAGCTTCCCACCTTAATGCAAATCGGACAACAGGCAGGCTTGGCTAGAACTCTGGAAAGCCTGACTACTGATGTATGCTGCATCTCACGGACCCGCATACAAGATCCCAGTAAAGTGCTTCCCATCTGTCAGCTCGAAAAGTATGTTTCATGTGCTCTTATCCGGGGAGCGCGCGGCACCGGCAACCGGCACAGATCACAACCTATTTCTAGTCCGCACCAACTTCCGGCGCAACCATCACCGTTGTGCTACTTGGCTTCCTCCCTCTGTCACTCAAACAGGTCATATTGCAATCACCTACCGATGGTGTGGGTGTATACAGGACTTCCGCTGCATATGGAGTACTTGCCTGAACTCTGATCAAGCTTTAGTGTGTGCTAAACCCATCTTGCTTTTTAGTGGCCATCAAATCGCCGTTGCACCTAACATTGCAGCTAAATACCTACTACTGGAAGTGTGCAGGCGGTTGACACTTCCCAAATGCCCACACCATGGAAGGCTGTTTCTTCTCCAGGTATCTGAAATAGAAAAGTACTTGTGACCTCAGAGCTTATAGGGCACCTGCTTTGGGCTTGCCACAACCTTTCACGGGTAGTTGTCTTGGGATTTGGTTGTTCTAACCCAGGAAACTTATCATTGTGTGAATATTTCTTACAAATGTATTCTTAATAAAATACGGACCATTAGCCGATTACATGCAACAGATCTTAGTAACCTGTTCTAATTTTTTATGAAGATGGGTGTTAATTCTAGCCTGCTCCCAGCACGACGAAACTGCAAAGACTAAAACATTGATTGAGTGACGTTTATGATCTCATGCAGCTGTCGGTAGCAAAAGTGAGAAGAGTGAAGACATCGATATCGGGTGATAATGGTAGTAACTAACAAAAGACAACTAGAACTATGGGCAAAACAAGTCGGGGAGAAATCTAACTGTTTGACATTCGTCTACTAATTCATTCACTCACAGCTTTCATGGAAGGTTGAAGTCGACTGTCAGTTTCATGAGTATATGAGGATAGCTGTGACAGAAACGAATAACATTTCCCATAGGCTTATTCCTAGATATCTTTAGAGACATTAGTTTAAATCCATGGGTTAGATAGATCTACATAACAACCCAAGAGTTCTCATGAAATGTTGTCGCTGTAAGCCGCCACCCCTTGTACATCTAGTTACACAGAAGCATTGGTTAAGTTAATAGCGAGGTGTGGTCTCTTTCCACCATTCTCCTTTAACGCTCTAAAGGAGGAGGGAAATCGTGTTCTGATAATGATAAAGGAATAAGCTTGATTGGCAATTTCTAAAATACTTTGATTGGTCGTTTATGAGTACCAATTTTCATTTCGTCTGGTCCTGAGTGCCGATCAAATTCTATCGATAATCTTTCAGTGTTACCACGAAGGTAGAAGACTCACCATTGCGGTGCACTTCGATAGAAGTTAGTTGGTTGAAGGCATCATCCCCCTCAACGCTGCAGAAACACCTTGTTCATAAGTACCAGCAAACACGAAAGCTGGGTCCAGGATTTCCTGCAGATTACCTCCAACTGACTGTTTTTTAGAGTTGATAGTCATTGGACGCGGTTGACACTCGAAGGAAACCTGAAGAAATAAAGTAGGCTTCAACCCTGGTACGTTGGTCAAATCTTTATTCCTGTAGAAATTCTAAAGCAAAGTAATACTTTATTGCCCTATCGCTAAATCAAATTCGTTTTTTATCTTGCTTTGACGGAAATAAAGCACCTACTGTCTAGTAAATAGTCCATACTTAAGATATCTACACCCTTTTCTATATGAGGGGTTATTCACTATAAGGATAATGTATACACGTAGTCAGTTAATCGACACTTTCCTTCTAATATTCATTTGGACTGAAGGGGTAGTTACCATCGTTGTAAAAGTCATGAACAAGATATCTAGTTGACCGATGGAGTTTAGGCTGAAGATATGGCTCACTGGTTAAGACACTTGATTTTCAAACATCCTAGGTTCGCCTACGTCGAACTGGACAAAAGACTACTATCACAGGTGTGGTTGATCTACTACCATGTAATGGAGTGCAAAGATCTTTAGAGTTGTTAAAATAAAGTGCGGCAATTATCTTTGAAATATGATGTGCGTTATACTTTAGAGATGTAGGCTTCCTGGTTAAGATTTTGCTGATATATTTTGAAGTCTTTGGCCGTTCCGCAAATCTGTCTATTTTTTATCAGATGCTGTTTTTATTAGACGTCTTATTTTCCTCTACTCATCAAGACTATGGTTGATTGTACAAATTCGTATCCAATCCACATTTCAAACATTCACTCCTTTCCTATGTTATGAAGCCTATCGGAATAAGTTATTGTGAAGAACTATCCTGAACAACTCCGTTGAAAAACCTACTTATTTTATCAATACTTGGTGATTGCGTGTTAGCTTCCTGTGCTGATGTTCCTGTAGGAGACTGACTTTTAGATAGTTTACGTTAGAACTGTTATCTGTATCATGTTCAGTTAGATACACTGTAGTTTTTTTTTGCAAAACATAGTCCTGATACTAATAGTTAAGCTAAGCTTGAATAAGCACATTATCAGTACACCTTTTGTACCCATCTAGCAACACATGGGAATTTGGATTCGCTATGTAGACGATACTTTTGTCATCGTTAAAAAAGATGATATAGAAAACATTTGCAGTTTGATTAACAACGTTTTCAATAGCATCGAATTCATAATAGAGGAGTCGAACAATCAACAACCATTCCTGGATGTTCTAGTCAGTTGGACAAATGTCAGAAAACTAGAAACCCAAGTGTACAGGAAGCCAACACACTGATCAAAACCTCAACTACAGTAGCAACCACTGTCAAAATTAGTTGCGTGCTGACTCTATTCAAAAGTGCAAAAACACTGCAGCACAACAACTTCACGAAGAAACGAAGAAAACTACTCGATGTCCATCCTAAAGAATAACGGCTACCTGTGAAAATCTATCAGAAGATGCGTATCCCGTACATCATCAACTACAAAGTCATCTACACAGATTAACAAACGCATCATCCTACCGTGCATAAAGAATATATCAGAAATCATGACAAAATTACTGAGACCACTTCGTGGAATTGGTGTGGCTCATAAACCAACAAATTTCCTGCAAACACTTATGCAGACCAAACGACGAAACAACCAGAGAAGACAAATTGAACATCATTTACAAAATCAACTGCAATAACTTTAGTGAACACTACACTGGACAAAGTGGTCACACTCTTCGCCTTCGTCTACATTAACAACAACAACATGAACACCAATTGGCTACTGAAAGTCACACACGACATTTCATCTCATTTCAATGCACGTGAATAACAACTATGGACATGAATTGAGTTTCGACAATGTAGAAATGTTGACCGAAGAGAGGAAACACAAAGAATATCAGAGAATTTTTAGAAGCTTGGCATTCAGATCAGTCAGTCACGAATCAGTAGATGTATGAACGTAGACCCAATCTATCAACCGATGAGAAAATTGATAAACAACAGAAAGGTCAGAGGTCAAGCAAAAGAATAGCCAACAAGAGGATGTTTGGAGTCAGCGAAACGATAATCAAAGGAAACGGGCAATCAAGAAGCAATTCCTCAGGGCAAACTATTGAATCCCTCACGGAGATATTGACATTTCACTTCATACTGAAGTTAGTGCTAATGATGTCGTCTAGAAAGACGATGGGAGCTCCACGATTAAGCAACCCAGCTCAGATAACACAATACAACCAAAACCATCCACCTAAGCTACAAATATTCTCCACCAGTTGAAACAACTAAGTGCCACTGGAACCAAAGCAAGCGTCTAAAAGAGATAGCGGTCCTTTTTTATTTTCAATGGTGTGTTAATGTGTGTACCATATTGTTTAGTTTATGTGCAAAATCAAGTTAAATACCTTGGATTTTAGTTAAAGTCAAAAATTGTCAAGCGTAGTTCACTATGTAAAGATATTTATGGCAAACGATTACTAACATCAACTCTTTGAATCAATATTTCTAAGATGAAATAGATGCATCCTTTTTAATTGGCCTGGAGGTAGGAACTTTGATGACTACTTCAGTATACTTCAATTCTGTGTGCTCCAGTTGAGATAGACAGGCAATAATACTTTTACAGGGCACTTAAGTTTTTTTGGATTCATGTATGCATGTATGTATATATGTATTACTTTCAGGTGGTTTTGTGAAGCTTAGTGTTGAAATGGCATTGGGTTACTGGTAAAAAAAAAACACAACTATTATAGTTTAAGTACTCCATATAATTGGATTTTATCTTTAACCTACCATAATTTTTTTTATATCTTTTACCACCAGAATAAGATGTAATTACCGGTTTCTGATCGTCGTCCAATGAATCAAAAGTTTGCTTATGAGAAGAATTCATCAAACAGAGCATGGGATGACGCTATCACCACAGATGTGAAGAACTTTAATCAAAAAAATTCTAATGATACATCAATAGCATATAAACAAACAAGTGGTCAACGCAATGAATTCAATACAAAAACTCACAAAGAATCTATTTACTCTGATACCTGGTTAACAGGATCTAATCGTTCTTTACCTAATGGACATGAAAACTACCATAATTTGGATGATAATAACACAACTGACAGTACAGGAAGTGATGATGACGCTGAAGATGAAGATTGGGTAGCTTCTGATTATGATAAAAAGGTGATTAAATTTTGACATCTTCGTTTCTTTTTTTTCAACTCTCATTATCACTACATACTCATCCTTGTAGTGGAAATATCTACTGGTTGACATGAATTTACACTTCTATTGTGTTACCTTACAAGGAAAAAAATCAACAAGGTGGTATTTAAATCTAAAATCTTACTCAGAGGTAAACTTTGTTAGTTTTAGGATCTCATTGGCCCGATTAGACAAACTGATTTGATTTACATATACTATGCGATCACTGTGGGGTCGAATCAGACGATTGGGATCAGTTAAATAATTGGAGCACAGGAACTTAACCGAATTCAGAATGATTAGACCATAATAACATCAATAATTTAGAAAAAGACTCAGGTAGTGCAGTGCATGCAATAAAGTAGAACCAAACAATGGGCTCCGCGGAATGAAATCACTGTACTTATTATTATTATTTGTCCCTTCGGTTCCTGATAGAAGACCGGGCTTCAGTAGCACGTCTCCATTTCACTCTCTCCTCTGCAGCCTCTTCTTCTAACCTGGCTCCAACACTGCCCAGAAGCTTTCATTTCTTCATCACATCATCTCCATGTCACTAACACCTGGGACGCCTAACTCGTCGTTTCCCCTTTGGATCCCACTCGACAGCTTGGCATGGCGCGTGATGTCCCCAATCAGTCTTCCCAGTGTGTGCCCAATCAAACCCATCTCCACTCTCTTCTGCATATTTGTTGGGTGATACGTTCTCGGTTGGTTCGTTCGCAGAGTTCTTTGTCGCTTATTCTTTCTCGCCTTCTCACCTAATCTGTTCTCATTTTCAGTATCGAGTGAACGAGGCAGTGTAGGCGGCAGCTGTTGATGAATGTCTGTAGTTTGTTGGAAATGCTTTCCGTGACGTGCCAAGTCTCTCAACCATCACATAGAAGCACTGACTTGATTGACATTAGTGTTGAAAAACTGGATGTTGTTCACGTTTTATGCTGAGTGTAGTGTAGTGTGGTGTAGTGTAGTGCAGTGCAATGGGATGGAGTAGATCTCCACACTGATTTCAGACTAGTGAAGGAAGGAAGGCCTGTCTTGTTGTCTTTCCGATTCTGGTTTTGACATCCTCATCAGTGTCGCCATGTGTAGTTGAAACGATGCTGCCTAGGTGAGGTGGGTAGGTGAAACAGACTACTTCCTTTAGGTTTCTCTTGTTGATGGTGATTGGTGCTTGTTGTCGTTATTGTTGTTGGTTGGGTATCTTCATCACCTCTGTCTTCTTTGCGTTCACTTGAAGTCCCGTCTTCGCTGCCACTTCTGTCAACTTGTTAGTTTTCACTTATAGATGTTCGAGTTTGTGCGACATAAGACACTATACATAAATCGTTATGGGCAAAATCCAAATCTTCTTCTGGTGTCTTGTTATCAGTCAAACAGTGTATGCCTATCTTCTCGCTCCTCACGGTTTGCTGCATGATCCAGTCGACCAATATCAGGAAGATCATCGTTTATAGTAGGCGGCAACCATGTTTTGGTCCTGTCTTCATTTTTTTGCCCCATTATATTACTAAATATTGAGGTAGTTAACATTGCCACATTGGATTTTGAGTCTTTCGTTGAATATCTCTCCTAGAATAAATCCGTGCTAAAAGTGTGTATTTGTTGAGTAACTTGAAAATGTTATTCTTTTTGTCAGTATGACAGCACAGCACTGTTCGCTAAAGTGAAACTGTTAAGCGTTTAAAAAAAAGTTTTTACTGGGACATTAATTGCTCTCATCTGGTTAATTTCAGCGTTCTAGTCGTGCTTCTCGAACACAAACTACTAGTTCACGTAAAACTCTAAATGGTTGCAGTTCACATCGAAAAACCTCTTATACTACAGATCGTTCTCAACGTAGGTTTGGTGGAAGTTTATCAAGAACAAATCACTACAACTCTGGAAGTAATCGTATTGTTTCTTCGAATAAATCGTCTTCCAAATCTACCAGTCGACCAAAGAATATTAATCGAACAGTTCATACCTCATCGTCTAGTCGTAAAGTGAATAATACACGCCGAACAGATAAAGCTGAAAAGGCTGATACTAATCCACAGAAAGTGTCTGATCCATTAATACCCAATGAATTAAAAAATCCTCGACAATGTTTTGGTCCTGGATGTACTCGACCTGCAGCACGGCCAGATACGAAATATTGTTCTCATGAATGTGGTTTAAAACTTGCTATCAGGTTAGTCATTCAACTATACTTTGATTTTTCTGTTTTTTTTTTACTACCTGCTCAGTTGATAGAGTATCGAGCCGGAAACCCCGATGGTCGCTGGTTCGAATATGCCCGCAGTCATCACGAAGTAAAGTTGCTGCTCTGTCAAACTACGGCTATCTCAAATAGTCAAAATAATAATCAGTACGATGCCTCCCCCCATCTCTAATTTCGATAGGTTTTGACTCGGATGAGAAGTCCTGACTAGGTAACCAATGTGAATACGACCAGTCGGTAGTAACGTGCCACGAATTCACATGGTATTCGGGTAAAACACTTGACTAATTGAAGTGAAATAAAAATCAGGTGAGCTGTCAGGCCTCGTAGTTCAGTTGGCACAGCATCAAGCCAGGCCGCTGGTTCGAGTCCGGCTGCAGTTCAAATTTTCAGTTAACCTTCAATCATCACCTAGTATAAATACCTATTTTGTGAAATATAGTATCTGTAAATTGCACCTTTGAATCCCTAACTGAGTATAACGTTCTCTGAATTTGTAAATATATCTTTTTAAAAAATTGTGGTTGGTAGGCATGAAAAGTAGAAGTTGTACGAAGTACGTTTAGACGTGTATAGTGCATAACTACCCTATAATGTTGTATTACTTAATTATTACGAAGTTGTTAGACTTAATAGGTTTATTATTTTGATTTTCAACCAATTGACGAACTGACTGACGTTGAACCTTGCAGATAGTTGTATTGGTTCAAGTTGCTACACTTCACAGTAGTACAGAAAGAACAGGTGGATAGAAAAGGAGGGATATCAAAGTGGAAACAATTGTGTGAGAGAAGATAAGGGTTAGTGCAAATAGTCAACATCTCGGCGAATTGTATTTGATACTATTTAGTTGTGGGGAGGACCAACGAACGACCAGCCTCGTTTGACTTCGATTGTATATTCATCAATTCAAAGTGACTATCGAAATCCAATTAACAACCTTGTGCAAATTCGTACAGTAGGCAGTCAACCACACCTGTTGTGTGAAGGCTAATGGTAACTTTGGCAAGTGGAGCCGTCCTCGAACCCTCAACCCACTGGTTGAAAGTCAATCGTCTAAAGAAATGAGCCACAGCTTCACTCGAAGTAAATGATACGAAGACGGCAAATACAGAGGAATCAGAGTGGTCACTTTTCAAGTCTTACAATCACATTTGAAGTTGATAAAATTCAGTGTGTACTGATAATACTACTTATCCTTCATGGAATAAACTACTCATAATGGATCCACCCCTTCAACTTTCGCTCTCCCCTCTAGGAGGAGAAGGTCAGTATTTTCAGGAAGGAAAGAGTCTCTACAAATGTGTCTAACCAGGTAACTTTATCAGCCAAAGAAATAAAAGGATTTTATCGGTTTGGTGTGAGCATAGTAGACCAGGATGCATAAGATTCTCAGTAAAGAGGATACATAGTCGGATAATCTGGTAGGCAATGAGAGACCGATAATCACTTGCAGCAGGCAGACAAAAAAAATCAAAGAAGAACCTGGCAGACAGATGCGTCATCTCAAATTACCACATTTTACATTAGTATACAAAGACATGTGGATAGAAAAAGAGTGATATCAAAGAGAATAAACAATCTGATGATAATGGATAGTGAAAATACTCAGGGTTTAGAAGATGTCATGAAGTGAATACATCTATGCTACTGTGACCAAGTATCCTCAACTACGGATTCCTTTTGTCTGGGCGACCCCAACCAGGTAGTCTACATCTCTCCCTACATGACTTAGGTCACTGATCTGAATGGAATTCTGTGTATTAGTGTTTAGGTAAGTTGGGGGAATACGCATCACATAGTAATATGTATAAGTCTATTGTGTGAAGTTTCCTTACTACAATAAGTTGATATGATTCGATAAACTATACTACTTGGTGCCCATGAATTTTCTCTTTGAAGCATGTGTCTCTAGATTACCTGTAGCATGTTCTCATCATAATCAATATCAACACAGGACCAGGCATTACTGCGTAACGGTCCGAGTTGCCACAGCTCAGTACAGTACATCAAATAGAAAGGTAGTAAGGTGAAAGATGAAGATAAGAAAATTCAGTCAAAAGAAATATAAAGTACGAGAAAGAAAGGAAGAATGACAAAACGGTGAGAATCGGCAAAACGTTAAGATGAGGATAATGTGTGTGTATACGTCTGCGCCACTGACATCGGTTCTGAGCCATGTGATCACCTAGAGTCTCCAGCCACTGGTTCCTGTTGTTTCGCGGACCGCAACCACCTAGTTTGCATCGCCCCACATGCCTCAAACCAACAGTCAGAGATTTCATGCATTGGTAACATGTTCTCACAAATGGTAATATCGTTCAACTAACTCTAGTCACTTGTACCCAATACATTGCAAGCTATTTACAACAAAATCATATGCCATTTCATAATAATCTATTTATCTTTCTTGGTTAAATGTTAATTCAAATGGAAATGCAATCAAGGACATACGAATTTATGCAGTAGGCAGTGTAAGGGTTAATTATACTACTATCTGGTGGTCCGAACCTCGGTAGATGATGCGGTGTTTGAACTCGTGAACTGCTGGTTACAAGTTAACTGCTTAAATAAATAAGTCAGTATGAAAATATAAATTCCACATGTTTAAAGGTTGAAATGTTGCCTTTTCTTTCTCCCTCTCTCCCTTCCCCCTTTCTCACACTTCTACTAGACGCTTGGAAACCTTATTACCAGAAAGTTTTAAGACTTGGTATCCTGATCTACTATCAAAGGATAGGAATACACTTTCAGAGTTAGTAAAATTACCTGATTGTATGGCTACTGTTATTGATAAATCACGTCTTGAAGAGATTAGTAAAGAACAGTGTGCAGTACATAATCGATTAATTGAACTAGAAATGGAGCATCAAAAACTGACAACACTTATCAATCATGCTCAAGAACGTAAAACTGGACGAAATAACGAACAAATGGTAAAAAATTTGTTTTTTTCTGAGTAAAAGAAACTATGTTGTTATTTTAGCTCACTTGCTTTATTTAATAATAATGCTTATGCATAGTGTAATAAGAAGACGGAGGTTATCTGGGAAATGTGTGTGATGTATTCGCCCAACACATTTTGAACAATCTCATCACACATTTACTTGTCAACACATTTTATATGGAGGATGAAAATGTCGTTTTGTGGATATCCTTATGCCTGAACACAGTACCTCCAATCACCAAATCGTTGAATGCGCAGAACTCTGCAAACAATTCTCCATTCTCGTTCATTTCACCGAGCGCTTCTCCACCCATGGTTAGTTCTCTTCCTGTGTTGTCCGCTCCGAGTTTAGCATTCATGTCGCCCATTAGAATTTTGATGTCGCCATCCGAGCTGGGGTCTTGTCTAGTGTTGATTGCAGTTGTCTGTAGAATTCCTTCTTGTTCTCTTCATCTGCATTTTTTGTAGGTGCGTAGCATTGTACGATTGTGACTCTTTCCTTTCGAGTTGAACCTTGCTGTTATGATCCTGGAGGAGATTGGTCCCCACTGTATGAGAACCTTCGATGCTGCTGGGGACATCATGATAGCCACTTCCTCAGTGTGCTCGTGGTTGTCGTCTGGGTGACTATCGGAGTAGATTATTGACTCTCCAGTTGACAGTTTGGAGTGTCGACTTCCATCCCATCTGCCTTCGCAGATTCGTAGCACTTCTATGCTATACCTTCTCATCTCTTTTGCAATCTGGGCAGCCTTGCTGGGTTCAAACATCGTGCGGACATTCCATGTCCCCATGTTTACTTTTGCTTTCATCGAGAGAAGACATATCGGCCAATTGGCTTCTCGAAGGCTTTCACCAAATGGCGTCCTTTCGCCTCTCCGATTCCAGAGAGGAATAGGTTTTTTTTTAATATTTTGTTTGTGCTTTGAAGTTTCTTTAGCGGTTAGATTTGTTTTACAGGGTATAATTGCTAGCCCTATGCCCAACCTTCCCTCTTTACCCTGGCTTATGACCGGCTAGTAACTAGTGAACTAGTTAACCAGGTGAGGTTAAGATAATACAGGATTTGGAAAATATAAGGGGATAATAATGAGGAGGAATAGTACATCCTCACACCTCCCTTGGCATTAAAATGAGATGAAGATTACCAAGGCTGAAGGTTTAAGGTAAGGACAAATTGCTTTTAAATGCACACAAAGGGGGTTGAAACTTTTGTATAGCTAATGCTTCAATGAACCTAAGTATACGGTCTTGATAGCTGCTATACAATGGTCTGAAGGCTGTTTTGACGTCAGTTCTGTGACTTGTTTCTATAATGTGTGTTTACCTATCGACGATAACGTCTGTCTAAACCCTGAACTGATCGGATTATTTGGATGTAATTGTTTTTCTAACCACTTAGGGAAGTGCTCCACCACTGTCGACTTCATAGTTCGATTACTCTTCCCAATGTAGGTGTCACCGTACAGACACATAGATTGGTATACACAGTGGGATGTGACGTAATCAACTATGTAGTGATGAGGTTTATTTTGATGCATAGATTTCATTTTGTCGATAATATTGAGCTTGACTGCATAGTATGTCTTTCTAATAACTGATTTAAGTCTTCATCTTAAAATCATACTGTTTGATGTAAACATCCTTCTTCGGGATAGAATACTGATTAGTTCTCACCGTTGAGACGTTTTTATAATGATTATCAGTTTGACTATCTGAGATAGCCATAATTTGGCAGACTTGTATTTATACTGGGTGACGATTGAAGGTGAGATGAAAATCTGGACGCGGTCGGATTCGAACCAGCCACCGCCAGGTTACCGGCCCGGTCCTCTACCAACTGAACTACAAGGTTTTTATAATGATTGATGAACTTCAGAAGATATGCATTTTCCATGAGTGTCTTTGTTAAATATTTGAATTCTTCTTTCAATGGATCTGTTATGCAGATGCGTTAGGTTCTTTTGAATAACCACTTTAATAAACCTCGCTTGTATTATATTGGACGGAAACTATGAAAGTAAAGGTACTGTCCAGTTCACGTAGGTTTTCTATCCATTGATCTTTTTATCGATCCATCTTCCCTTCTAGTGAAGAAAAGGAGGTTGATTATTATTTTCTGCTTCACAGGATAAATTAATGTAGCTTTGTACGGTGTTAAGTCGATCTAGAAGACTTTTCGCATTCTCACGTTTGTTACATATAACTAAGATATCATCAACGTATCTCCCATATAGACAGACTTTGCTGATAAATATCCTTAGCCAAAAATTCTACATGTGACATGTAGACATCAGCTAATAATGATCCTGAGCGACTGTCCATAGTAATACCATCAACTTGTCGAAAATATTCACCATCAAAAGTGAAGTGAACCTTATTGGTGCATAATAGTAATAGCTCTTTCAAATACATCACATTTCTCAGATAATCTCCATCTTTTTATTGTTTCAAATAGTGATTATATCTTTATTCATCAAAATAAAAATAAACAAATAGAACTTTATTAAAAAGTAATTTTTTTTGTCATCTAGTTTGAAGAATTCCTCCATGTGTATCTGATTTATATACTGGTTAATTGTTTATCGAAAGTGAATGTGATTTGACTGACTGGAATAGAAGACTGTTAGTTGAATTGTTTCACTGTAGGACTCAGGTATTCTCCTAAAAGACTACTGAGTCTCTTGTGGTAATTAGTTGATTAGGATTCCATTCATGTAACTGGTATTTTCACCTTCAATAGTTAAAGGAACACTGAATAAGATTGGTTTGTATGATTCGTTATTCAATGTGTATATTCTACTGATCTTCTATAGAGGGGTAGTTATCAAGTTCTGAAGGAAATTTAGCGATCATGACATCTGCCGCCATACAACTTATGAATTAACTAGATCATGAAAAGTAACCAAAAATAAATCAGCAAAGAAAATTTTCTTTTCGACGAAACATTTTTTAGAAACTGTACGTTGGTATCTATAGTTATTATATATATAAGTACTATCCAACAGGCAAAAACCAATAAGTTGATAGAAGTGGCAGCGAAGACGGGACTTCAAGTGAACGCAAAGAAGACAGAGGTGATGAAGATACCCAACCAACAACAATAACGACAACAAGCACCAATCACCATCAACAGGAGAAACCTAAAGGAAGTAGTCTATTTCATCTACCCACCTCACCTAGGCAGCATCGTTTCAACTACACATGGCGACACTGATGAGGATGTCAAAACCAGAATCGGAAAGACAACAAGACAGGCCTTCCTTCCTTCACTAGTCTGAAATCAGTGTGGAGATCTACTCCACCCCATTGCACTGCACTGCACTGCACTACACTACACTCAGCATAAAACGTGAACAACATCCAGTTTTTCAACACTAATGTCAGTCAAGTCAGTGCTTCTATGTGATGGTTGAGAGACTTGGCGCGTCACGGAAAGCATTTCCAACAAACTACAGACATTCATCAACAGCTGCCACCTACACTGCCTCGTTCACTCGATACTGAAGATGAGAACAGATTAGGTGAGAAGGCGAGAAAGAATAAGCAACAAAGAACTCTGGGAACGAACCAACCGAGAACGTATCACGTAACAAATATGCAGAAGAGAGTGGAGATGGGTTTGATTGGGCACACACTGAGAAGACTGATTGGGGACATCACGCGCCATGCCAAGCTGTCGAGTGGGATCCAAAGGGGAAATGACGAGTTAGGCGTCCCAGGTGTTAGTGACGTGGAGATGATGTGATGAAGAAATGAAAGCTTCTGGGCAGTGTTGGAGCCAGGTTAGAAGAAAAGGCTACAGAGGAGAGAGTGAAATGGAGACGTGCTACTGAAGCCCTATGTTCCATCAGGAACCCAAGGGACAAATAATAATAATCATTTGTCTCGTGAATTTCAGACGGCAGTGCTAACCGATGCACAAGAACGCATATGTTTGCACAACAGTTTATATTATCATGAAAACGTATCCATCCAGAATACAGTACGTGTATACTTTATAGATATGGTGAATCAATAGTTGACTGTATGTGTATTTTCGAGTTATTCCCTTCAGTTAGGCTTTTCTTTCACTCATTTCATGTCATTTTGTTTTATTAAGTATAGCATTTTCAATTGTTGGACGTGTTCTGTGTGTTTGGTCAGCCTAAAGAGATTCACTATCTACGATCTCGAACACAGTTGAATATCCCAAGGATTGAGGAATCACCTGGTGTCATTTGTAGGGTTTACACACTAGGGTTAACGTATAGCGTAGCTTACACATCTGTATTGTGGTTGTTGAGTTGGATTTTCTTAAATCGATTCCTGTTTTAATGAAAAATACTGGAAGTCATTCGATAAGTAACCGTGACCACAGGCTTCGTGTTTATCAGCAATCATGAGGTAGTCGTATCTGCAATCGTAAAAAAGTGTGTGTTTGTGTCCTGTTGGTGGTTTGAACCTGGGTCACACTCTGCTAAGACTAGAGACTTTACCACTAAAATACTTAGGGTGTGACCAAGCCATTTTAGGACTAGATTATCTGAAAGAATTAGTGGTTCCTGGGTAACTGATATGGCTTTCTAAGTCCTTCCTACTCCTTGCTCTAACACCTAGTCAACTATATCAGTTCCTCAGAAGTAACCAGTTCGTGTAAATTAATCCCTTCAATGTTTTATTTTATTGTTTACCTAGCTCGCTGCAGTTGCTCAAGATGTTGAACAAGTTGAACAGATGGAGCCCATAGTATGTGTTACGTGTTCAGCTGAAATTAGCATGCGACATGCTTTAAAGCATATGGAGAAATGTTTTCAAAAGGTAAGAATTATTATGTTATGTCTCACATATATTATATATAACACGGTCTGTTATTGAACAATATAATGTAGTTGTATCAATAGGCTAATGAACCGACTAAAATGAAGACTGAAAAGCAATTGTGTAATGATTTGTTGGACAATGCAAATAAGGAGACATTGAATTCGGGGGTTTGCGAGGATTCAGTGATTTTTCAAGTTTTTTATTCATCATGGATTAACATCAGTTGGAGAAACATTGAAAAGGTGAGAGCACTCGATAGCTGTTTCGTCCTAGTATGCGACTTCTCAGCAATGCGCACTCATGACCACGTCAGAGGTCGGACCCAGAACATTCAGGTTTCGTGATCACCATGTTACCATTGAGCTACCGGTTCTTAATCGAATGGTCCATATTTCCAACTTCTATCCATGATGAATACCAACTTCAAGCATAACAAAATCCCCACAAACCCCAAAATTCAGTTCATCCAGTACTCATTGGTGATTAACTTCCAGAGGTGATTCCTGAAGTTACAATGAGATGTCGTGACCGGTGGGGTGATGGTCACGCTATGTCATGAACTGAAAGAAGTTGGATATACGGATCATTGGATTCCAACGTTGTGGTTCGATGGTAACAAGCTGGCTGCGACACCTAAAGGTGCTGGGTTCG
This sequence comes from Heterobilharzia americana, assembly GCA_944470555.2. NCBI lineage: Eukaryota > Metazoa > Platyhelminthes > Trematoda > Strigeidida > Schistosomatidae > Heterobilharzia > Heterobilharzia americana. The sequence continues at coordinate 82,347,616 of OX104130.1, read as the reverse complement.
ATCCCAGGCGCAGTTCGGTCATGGTCGCGCACTGCTGAAGAGTCCCATACTGGGACGAAATAGCTGCTATTCAGTACTCCCAGTTTTCCAATGTTTGTCCAACTGACGTTAGTTCATGATGAACACCTACTTGAAAAATCAAGGGGTAGGCAAGTGATCTTACACGGAGGGAAGCTGTTGGTAGATGTGAAATACGATGATTGAGTGTTAAGTTTATAGATGTAAAGAACGTGAGGCAAGAAACAAAGAACGTAACAAAGGTGATAATAGTAAGCTAATTAATTATAATGAAAGGAAAGGAAAATAGCTGATGAACGATTAAGACCATCATATGCTTTCTATCGAAGGAGGCGTATACTGCGCTGCAATCCATCCTGTCCAGCTATACGACTGTGAAACATCTCCGTTGAAAGTAGAATATCTGAAATGGTTACGAAGTTTTGATCACAGATACCTTTGTAGCACTGATTGCGAGTGGTGGAATCACCGTATGAGCAATGTTGGGGGTAGGCGAAGGATGTTAAGCAAGACAGGTAAGCTGATTAGTCAGGTTGTGCACCTTGCATGCCGAGCCACTGCTTACCTCTATGTACTATTCTGATAGGAGTTGAATTAAGTTTGAAGAGGGTTCAAGGTGAACAGACCAAGATGAGACTTCAAGTAGATGAAGTCACTGACTATTTCTCTGAGCTGTGTTGGGGGAAATATAGACTACCTGACTGGATTTCCAAAAAGGAAAGAAATCAATGACTGAAAACTCTTGATGAAATGTTGCTCCTTGAAGATTTATATCCAGTAAATAAATTTATTTCAATGACCTTTACTTTTCTTGATTTCATTCCAGATGGAGGGGAACACTGTATTCTGTGCTAATCAAAAAGAACAAATTATGGGTACACCATTATTTTGTGATGCATATGATTCACAAGCTAGAGCCTATTGTAAACGATTACGTGTTGTCTGTGAACATTATAAAGAACCAAAATTGCCAGCAGATACAGTGTGTGGTTCACCACTTGTACGTAATGTATTTGAAGAAACTGGTGAATTTTGTTGTGTACCACGGAATAAATGTACTAAACATGTTGGTTGGGAACGTCTACGTAGAGCTAAAATAGATTTGGAACGATATCGTTGTGTAAGTGATAATTAATGTTTAGTATAGTTTTCCATTACAGTCAGATCATATACAATTGAAACTCTACTGCATCTACATAAGCAACCGGATAGCCCTATACTGATGTATCTCTTCCAATTACACCATCATTATTGATTGTGTTTACGTAAACCAACATCTTTGTATGCATTTTATAATACTAAGTTAGCTAACCATATTTGGAACAGCGTCATGGTACACACATAAATCATCATGAGTTATCACTTTTCGGTATTATCAAGTAAATAGTGTGATAGTGTACCACTATATTCCTCTATCAAATCAACATGTGTAATATGGAATGTAGCCTATTTGATGGCTAGCAGGGGATTCTAAGACATGGTTTTTATGTTATTTAGGACTCGTCAGCTTGATATACCTACACCCCAGTGAGTGATACTGTTTCCACTGAGATTTAAACGCCAAAGCGTTATCCATATGGGAATGAAAGCCACCATTTGTACAACAGGTATTAGTTGTTGTTTACACTAGATCGAGTTGCTCGACCTCTATTAGCAGATGAGCTTCTATATGGATACTTCAATACCGACCGAATATTCGTATTCCTGCTCTAGTGATCTAATGGGTAACGCTTTGACATTTGAAGCGATGAGTACTGGCTTCGGGTCCGTAGTGTAGGTGAATCCAGCAGAAGAGTACTGACTAAAACAAAACACCTGTCTTCGATTGCACTGTTAGCCATAAAACAGACTAGAGTATACAATATGAATATCCAGGCAGTATCGAGGCATCTGTATAGAGGAACCCATCTGCTAACAGAGATCGAGCAATTCGACCCAGTGTATCAGCGGGAAATTACAAGTATCAATGAATAAGTCTAATATGGAATCAGTTTGTTAGCCTTATCCAATGAAGTACGATCGAATGATGTTCATTTATGCAACACTAGAAAGTAGGACTCATTGTAGTAACCAAGGCAGATGAGCTGTTACCTTAACTGTGTTTTCGCAATAACAGTGTTAATTTCTAACTCCAGTGGAAACACTGAGACGAACTTTTAGACGAACTTCTTTTAAAAAAGAAGAATTTATCACCGCATTCCATCTAAGGATTCTATTGCTAGCCACTATCCATCATTATTACCAAAAACAGAAACTACAGGAAGTATCAAGATACCTACACAGGAGAGCCCCTTTATACCAGTAGAGATTGATCTATTCGACCCAATCAGTGATGGGAAATTACAAGTAGTAATATCAAAAACTATACCTCGGAGTGGCTATTGTGACTCAGTGGCCTAGTAGATAAAGCCGTGGCGTTTAGAGCGATCGGTCTCGGGTTCGAGTCCTGGTATGGAAAACATTACTCACTGGGGTCCAGGTTATATCCAGCTGAAGGGTCCTAAATGGAACAAAACGTGCGGGGTGGATTCCACTACCAGCCAATGCCCACCATTAGTAACAAACTGAAATTTCTGGCATTCACGGAGGAGCTCATATGTTAATAGAGACAGATCAAATCGGTCCAATCAATGTGTGGAAACTATAAACGATAACATGAGCATTCAATTTCAATTTAAAATTCCGAATTATTTTTCTTACACTTGATTTTAAATCAGTTTTTTCAAAGCAGTTGCATGAGCAGGTTAGTGATATTTCGGTGAATTATTTTCTATACATCATCACAGTTTAGTTACAACCAAACTGATATATAACTAATTGAAACGTTTTTATCATCTGTTTTCTCATAGTCGAATGGAGGGCTTGATTACTAGTCAATTAGTTCGTTGAAATCCGTTATTGGTTATACTGAAAGCGTTTCGGCGGTTAACGCTCTCCGACTGCCCACACCGTGGAAGGCTATTTCTTTTTGGGGTGCTTGAAAAAGGAGGGATAGTGTGTGATTGCAGAGCACAAAAGATGTCAGCTTGAGGCCGGTCACACATGGTCTTTTGTTAAGGTTGATATTTTGGGTTTTGCTTTTGAATCCGACTATGAATCCCTGTTGCAAGCGTCGGTACGCGGTGAGCGGGTGGGAGTGTGCTATTTTTGGGCCCGACCCTCTTCTAACCCCTCCCTCTTCCTATTGGAAAGGTAGAGCCTGCGTAGCAGTGCTGATCATCTAAGGGAAACACGTTACTGCTTTCTGACCGCCGTCCAGTCAGCAGTACGACTTCACCCTTAGACCCGTTTTATAGTGTAGTAATCTACACTAAAATGGTAACTGCTTTTTACCGTACCACTATCCAACAGACCTTTCTGGTGTAATAAAACCTCTAGAGAACAAGCGTTCCACCAGCAAAGGTCGTTGGGTTATTGTGATATGCAAGCTCTGCCACCACGTCAAGGTAGCAGCTATCGGTTGGTTGATTCTATCTGTCTGTTATTGGTTATGACTGATTTTTTATTACCTCATCTTTTACTGATCAACCTTTATTATTGATAAATTCCACTACATACGACTATCTCCCTTATCTTTTCAAAAAACCTATCCATTAACTTAGAGGTTTGCTTGGAAGATCATTATTTCAAGTTGCAACTGCTCACAGTAACACAGGAAAAAGTTCTGGGACATGAGAAGTTATCAGGTTAACAAGTAACAAATATATGAGGGAGAAGAAATTTGACTAGAGATTTTTGACCCTTAGTCAGTAAGCCTACAGTCATCTAGATGACTCGAATGAACAACGAGAGGTTCCATGCATTTATTCTACATCTCGTTTTACCTACTCTTAACTTATTTCCAGAGTAATCTCCTACTTTGACTAACATTCAATATCGGTGTAAGCAGTAACTGAGGTATGCTTACTGCATCAAGCGATACGTTTTCGATAAAAAAGGTAAGTCAGTTGAAGTCATAGAACTGTATTAATTCAGATAGCTGCAACATGTGTGTCACACACGCCTAGTCCACCGTCTGCCCTAACAACGTACGACGTTAGTGAAAAAGGCTAATGATAGCCAGACGAAACAAACAGCATCAGCGCATGTAGGGAAATGTAGACACACTTCCCTGTTGGTATCCACAAAACAACCGAAATCGGTGGTTAAAGACTCTAGATATCTTACACAAAATTGGAACTATTTGCGTGTTTACTGATTATCTCAGTCTTCAAGAAAGGCGAGCAGTCCTCTTGTTGATATTCAGCCTGACGGACATAGTGTCCAATATCCTAGGTTATATAATTCTCCGACGCCTGAGTGAAGCTCGAGAACAGCAAGCCCGATTAAACCAGGCAGGCTTTAGACCCGACCGCGAGTGTATCGACCGAATATTCACACTGCACCAGGTTCTGAAATACAGGCACACTTACCGACACTCAATAATAGCTGTATTTCTCGACGTGAAGGCGGCAGCATTCGACTCCGTTGATCTAGAGGTCTTATTGTAATGTCTCTCACTGAAAGGCGTGCTGAGTAAGTACATCAACTTATTGAAGGATCTCTACTCGAACACTTGTGGACGTGTTAGAGGCTATAGTGAGATGTCCAGGGAGCTATGCTCATCGAGTATTGTCCGTCAAGAGTGCCCACTGTTTTCATTCTTATTCAGTTTTATCATAGATATTCGTATGGGGTTCTCCCCCTCGTCACCTGATTACACAGACGTTAACCTAATCACGGGAGAATTTTCGTTAGATCTAGAATATGCAGATGATATAGTCGTGTTAGGTAAAGATGCTGACAAGATGGAGAGTCTTCTGGACACTTTGAGTGACAATTTGAGAATATTTGAGATGTGTTTCTCACCACCGAAATGCAAATTGTTGCTCCAGGACTGGTGTTCAACGGTGCCTCCCCGGCTAACAATAGAGAGTGAATGTAGTGGTTGAGTGTGTCGACCACTTCACTTACCTGGGAAGCAAAGGAAGATCAGCCCTGGTGGCTCAGTGGCCGATGAAATCTCTGCACGGATACAAAATGCTCTACTGGCTTTCGCCAACTTACACCACCTATGGCGCCGCCGTGATATCCGATTGTCTGTTAAGTGTCGCATGTACTGCACATCAGTCCTCTCTGTTCTACTCTATGACTGTGAAACATGGTCATTGAAGGTGGAAGACATGAGAAGGCTGGCTTCAGGTGTTTGACCACTGTTGTCCTCGTAGTATAGGCCGTATTCCGTGGTGTCATCACATGAGTAACGGAGAAGTCAGGTGTAGAGTTTTAGGGAGAAGAGGTCTGTTGAGTGAGTTGACACTGTTGTGAACCTTCATGGAGTGAGATGGCTGACTGGGACATATGTGTTACGTGTGCCTATTCGCCATCTGTCTCGTCACACAATGTTGACCGAAGTAGGTTCAGACTGGCACAGGGCTGTTGGCTGTCGACCAGACTAAAACATGACATGAATGTATGAAGTGTTTGACTGTTGGTTTTTAGGCATGTAGGTTGATTTTGTAGACTGGTTGGTTGGTGTGTGCGTGACAAGAGAAACCAGTGGTTGGAGACTGACTGTAGGTGATCACATGGTTGAGAACTGATGAGAGTGGTGCAGATGTATACACACATTATCCCCATCTTAAAGACGCTGTAGTGAATCTCACCATTCCCACATTCTTCCTTTCTCTCTTTTTGTACTTAATATTTCTTTTGATTGAATTTTCTTTTCTTCATCTTGTACTTCACTGACTTTTTACTTTATGTACTGATATGATGAGTTGTGGCAACTCGGACTGTTACGCAGTAATGCCTGGTCCTATGTTGATATAGCTACTGATGTGAACTATTTGAGTGTACCTATATTTCTCAATAAACCCGTCAAGGAGTCATATAATACCCGAATGATTATTAATGTTATATGCCATGTAAAATGAGTTTCACTTATTTTTTTTTCCTATGAGACTAGCGACTGGAAGTCAGTAAAATCGTATATGGTTGTAGAATTTGACGAAGCGTTTCTCAACCCTATCTCTTTATATAAATACTTATCTGTTATCTGAAGGTATTTCAAACAGTCTGATCAACTATTTTTTTTCTCTCTCCAATCCTTCAATTTTTAAGCTGATACAAATGGATGAATTGATGCAAGAAGAACAAAGATTACAACGCGCAATGTCTCAACGTGGTGGTATACTTGGTATTCTATTACACCAAACTATTGATCATAATCCTCAAAAACCAATTCCTATCCCAAAAGATGTTAAGAGATCTTTAAAAATTGAAATTTAATCAGATATATCGTTATCGAAGAATGAAGGAATTTGATTGACTTGTACACAGAATACTTCTATTGTCAGTAATTTAGTCTCCATCTCCTCTCTTCTTATGATTCCCTTCTCTATAAATACTTGTCACTTTACAATTACTTCAAAACTATTATTAACTTTTATATTACATTTACTTCACTATACAAAGCACTCACTTTCTAGGCATATCTCTGAACATTATCCTGCATGGTTGTCAAAGGGAGAATGTAGATCAATTAACAGTTCAATTCCTTGAAAATTTGATCAACTCTGGACATGTAGCTGTAACTGAGTCCTCCTTAAGTGTCATTTACAAACTGATAACTGATAAATTGCGCACAGGTGCATCGACTCAAGTATCTACATTTCACAGTAGTACACAAATAGCAGATGAATAGAAAATGGAGTAGGAGAATAAACATTCTGAAGGTAAAGGTTAGTGCAAATCTCCAAGCTTTAGATGCTAAGAAGTGAATATATCTGCGCTACTGCCACCAATTTTCAACCGTATTACTGAGAGTCCTCAACCACTGATTGCTTTCCGCTTGAGAATCGAAACACGACTCAGGCCCACAGTAAGATACTTCATCGACTAGTGCCACGTCTTTGTCCGGCTACCCTGAACCCTCATCTAACATAATTCAACATACCCTGGCACTACACACTGAGGTAGGCGGTGGCTTGGAAAGTGCAACACGTGTCCAAGTCATCTCAACTGATTAATGTACACCAACTTCACCAATCGGCTTGCATGTTTCGCCTAGTATCCTTTTCTTGGCCTCAACATTGCTTATACGGTGATTCTACCACGAAGACATCTGTGATCGAAACCCTGTGACCGCTTCATATCCTCTCCTTTCAATGGAGATTTCTCAGCTGTACAACAGGACAGGGCGGACTGCAGCGTAGTTTACTTGTCCTTTGATAGATAGCCAGATATCTCACCAATCAGCACCACAGGGGATGCAAGTTGGCAACTGCCAGGTGGACCTTATGTATCCAAGCTGAGATTTCGTCAGCAAGCAGCCCATTAGGGCTGATGCAACTCCCCAATCGAATGAAGTGGTTGGCATATTCTACCACCACACTCTATCATTAAACTGAGAATGATAGAAGATCAGTCTTGAAGCATCATCTTACATTTCACAGGTGCCGGCGAAACGCATGCAAAAAATACTCAGATTTCTCCCCAACGCGTTCACAAGACCCTGCATTTTTTCAGCGTAATCACTTACTAGAACAATATCGTCTGCATATTCCAAGTCAACCAGACAACCTCCAGGGAAGTAAGTCAATCCCTGTAAAGTCAAACGTACCTAAGGTTATGTTCATTAGTACGTCAATAACGAAGTTAAATAAGAACGGTAACATCGGAAATCGCTGGTAGACACAACTAGTTGTTGCCAGTTCACATGACCACTCTCCATAAACCCTTACACAGCTGCGTGAGTTCTAAAGGAGAACACTTCCCTTGAAAATTTTTAGTAAAGCTACATTACGACAGCAAATTTTGAAAAATATGATGAGTTCATACATTCTTTCATCATCTTTTCAACTGCCTACAGGCTATAAAATCATAAGATATCCATCCAGAGCCATCCAACCTACATACTTCACTTATCATGACGATAATAATCCATTGGTGCAGATTGAGAAATTTATCATGATGTTTATATAGTCAAACTGTCATCTTGCTACATATGATCAATAATAAAATGGAATAGAAAGTATTACACGAGTGTGTGTAATTAGTTAATAATTTGAATATAGGGTCAAAAGTTCTTTGTATGGGTGAAGGTCAAATCAATCTCGGTCAATTAATAAACTTGTGGTGATGAAATAGGCCGATATTATCTTATCATGAGCCCACTAGCGCGCGAATGATCTGTAGCGTCACATACTCCTCCAGCATCAGCAGCTTAGGACTCGACGAGATTCAATATTCGTGCTGACCTTCATAGTTTAATTGGACTTACTAAGCAGAAGGCATCCGGTCAAGCATCAACACCATTTGATACGCTGTCGTGTTACGTTGGACTGCTTGTAATCGACTCTCTAGCCAGTTAGTTGGAAGTCATTGTTATCTTGACAAGACCTCGCAAATGTGCTATCTCATCCAACTACTCTATTGGGTTCTTCCTTGGTTTCGTATTCGTGGATGTATAAGAAATAGGAATAATTAGTTATTAGTGTCGACGTCTGTCAAGTTCGCAGCAGGACAAATTCCTAAATTGGTGAGACTATTCCATTGTATACTTGTATATCGTTTTCATTTTGATAACCTTAATGCACTCATATGCAACTCCTTTCCATGTCCGAACATATTCCGAAGCTTAGGCGTATTAAGCCGACGATGAACTCCATCTAACTCGTGCCATACTGGCCAGACAATGCAAGTAATCCCTATGCACTTCTCAAAACTGCGCTACTGAAGAAAAGTAATAATCACAGATCGCCAGCGCCTAGATGAATTGCTTCGTAACATCGAGCTAGGCAGCAACTCAGCTACTGAAGTCTTCATATGCATGCGAGAAGTTATGGGTACACGCACTTCCGACAATGGCCTGTTCCGAGGACTGTTTCTGTTAGTGGACACTTCAGTCAGTTCCACTCGAATACCTGGCAGGCTCAGCGGATAAAATACTGCAGACATCTAGCAGACCCATCTCTAATGTATATTCGAAAAACCTGAGAGCAAGGATTCAAAAGTAACCAAGCTGCGCAACTCTGTGAGATAGCTGCTAAGAACCCGAAGCCCTAGGCTACGCAGCACATCATAGAAACGCGTCTCAACCCATTGCAGAAACCTGCGTGGTAGACTAAAAGTTAGACCTAACAGGGTAGAAAAACGTAAATGGTGTTCGTTTCATAATAACTATGGGGACGAAGCCAGAATATGCAAACAACTATGCAGTTTCAACACAGATACAAACTCGGGAAACTGTCCCGCTGGCACACGCTCACAGCAACCGAAGCCAGCGGAAAAAGCCGTCTGCTTTATGTCACCGACATAAAAACAAAAATTCGCTACCTCGTCCACACTGGTGCTAGAGTTAGCGTTCTTCACGCACCGGAAAAGGAGAGTCATCGTGACCCACCCTTCAGGCAGCTAACTGCAAGCGATTGCGACCTTTGGGAGACGATATGCTTACCCCAACTTACGTTTACGTAAATGTATTTACTAGATTTTCCTCCTAGCTTGTGTTTATATGCCCATCATTGCCAAAGATTTGCTTAACCATTACGATCTACTTCACAGATGCTCGTCGATGGCAACTGATAGACAACAACACGAAGTTATCTATTAACAGCACCACCTACGTAGGTCCAAGTTTACCCATTGTTAGAACTAAACACTCAGGCGACGCGTCCTATCAAACAGTGTTAGAGAAATATCCAGAGTTACAACAACCGAAGCATACTCTGGCATGCATAACCAGTAATATTATGCATCACATCACAACCATAGGTCCACCTCTGGCATCCAAAGCTCCTCGTCTAGCCCCTAATAAGCTGAAAACGGCGAAAAGTGAATTCGACCATATGCTCGAACGGAACATCATCAAACCATCAAATAGTCTTTGGGCATTGGATATGGTTTACAAAAAAGGTAGCCCAAATATTGAAATTGATCGCTGTGCAATTTCATACATTGTATTTTATTTTTTATTTCGGCACGACACTGTAACAAATTTAGACAACCAGGAGCCACTTCCTACAGTGAGCCCATTTGAAAAGTTTCACCAGAGGAGAAACCACTGAGTTTTTCCTTACGACCGGTATAATCTTAAGGTCCTCACGAGCCCACTAGCGTGCGAGTGATCTGTGGCGTCACATACTCCTCCAGCATCAGCAGCTTAGGACTCGACGAGATTCAATATTCGTGCTGACCTTCATAGTTTAATTGGACCTGCTAAGCAGAAGGCATCCGGTCAAGCATCAACACCATTTGATACGCTGTCGTGTTACGTTGGACTGCTTGTAATCGACTCTCTAGCCAGTTAGTTGGAAGTCATTGTTATCTTGACAAGACCTCGCAAATGTGCTATCTCATCCAACTACTCTATTGGGTTCTTCCTTGGTTTCGTATTCGTGGATGTATAAGACCTAGGAATAGTTTGTGATTTGCATCTTCATCTGCGACTTTCGCACAAAGACAATCCGTAAAGTCATTCAATAAGCTGTACATTCGTGAATATATGTTACATTGACCAGAACGTTCCACAATGATTTACGCTTACAGGGTAAAATATATTAAATAACTAAAGGAAGTTAATTATTACTCATTTGCGTTTAGAGTAAGAAAATAGACAATGGATTATTAAATTAATTCCGACTATGCAATGCAGGATAAATCTATGAAGGATTAGGAAAATAAACACGGAAAGTAAGCATTCCACTCCCTCCAATAAACTCTCCATATCATTTAAACGCAAAATGCTTTGTGGAAATAAGTTGAACCTGTAAAGAAGAGGCTATTGAACCACAGTCTCCGTGATACATTTCATTTTGTTGATTCAATGAAGAATGTGAATTAGACAGGTAAAAGAATGATTTCATTGAATGTCGTGTCGTGTCCATCTTCATAAATATCCCACTGACAGAAATCATCTGCTTCCTATGTGAATTCATTCAATATCATAACATAGATGTTGGTATTGCAATTCACTACATAAAAGAGTTTGTAGTACACCTTCCTGACACCAAAATGTAACTAGGGCTAAAGTAAATAGATTAAATTAAATCAACTAAATAAACCTCTAGCTCTCCTCCAGATGCTTAAGGTGTTTTAAGTTTTGTTTTAACGAGCATGCATCCGAACAGGCTTCGACGCCATTTTGTGCTCCCTTTGTGCCGGTTAGCATGCACGTACTCAGAGAGTTCAGCCATACTAGTCAGATAAGTTGAATAAACTTTTCCCCTATTCATTAGTATCACATTTATTCTAATTAAATATATTACTTCTTCGAATTTATTCATGAATACCAGGCCATTTGATTTGTGTTTCGTTATCAGTACTTACACGTTAGGTAAGGTACTGGTTGAGTAGGCAATAGAGGACATCAAGTTAAGTAGGGTTGATCAAACGTTACCTAATAGTAACACAACAAGCACTCACTACAATTGGTGAGTCCGAGTATCATTTCTTACTCTTTCTACTACTTTTTTTTACATCCTGCGTTGATTCATTTGTTCCATATTTATTTTTGCCACGGTTTTTTTTTTGTATTGCATTCTCTGTTGGTTTCTTACATTTTAATTTTGTTGTTATCAACTTCGTGCCTCTTTATATCTCTTATCAATGGCTGATAACGACGACTCTACTGCACAGATGGCCATAACTCTTCAGCTTCCCACCTTCTGGGCACAAAGACCATCCGCATGGTTCTCCCACGTGGAAGCTCAATTTGCCTTGAAGCATATTCACTCATGGGTAGCTGAATCCAAGTTAGTTACCGTCAGCTTGCTGGAAAATATAATCGACGATGTCTCAGATGTGTTAGATGACCCGGCACCAAATTCGTACGATCGATTCAAAGCCGCCCTCATCAAACGCGTTGCACTTACTGACCAGCAGAAACTGCAAGAACTTTTCAAGGATGTGCATCTCGAAGATTCAGGATACTCACGACTACACGAGTCTTTTTGAGAGTCTCGCGGCAAGGGTTTTTCGGGTCTCGCGGCAAGGGTTTTTCGGGTCGTGTTGATGTAGAGGGAAGTGGGTCGTTTTTCAAATACGCTGCCTTCAAACGATCGACACTTATGGTATCCTGCCGTCCTGATCTGTCAATGACGAAGAACTTTTCTTTCTTGCTGACGAGCTTGACGGGTCCGTCGTATGGTGGTTGTAAGGGTCTACGTACGGCATCACAACGCACAAAGACGTGTCTGAAATCTTGAAGTCTTTTATCCAACTGCACCCGTCTACACTGAGTTCGTGTGGATGGAGGTTAGAGGCGACGCATGTGAAGCTTAAGAGTGTGTGCATAACTGCGGATATCAGTAGGAGTTGGGTTACTACCATCTGAAGCGACTATTTCACCGTGCAAACGTAAGTTACTGTCGTAAACCAACTCAGCAGGCGTACACTGTATATCTTTTTTAAGTGTTGAACGAATGCTGAGAAGAACCAACGACAGAGACTCGGTCCATTTTATATTGTCAGCTGCTGTTAGTGCGCTATTAAGATGTCGATGAAACCGCTGCAACAAACCATTGGAAGCTGGGTGATATGCAGCAGTGCGAATGCATTTGCATCCCAACAGACTCAACAGGTAACCGATTCGAACTATTGACCTCGGTCGGCTGTCACGGTGGAAGGGTATCCAAATTGTGAAACCCATCTTTAGACGAAGACTCGACTAACCGTCTCGGCAGTAATGTCGGACAATGGGGTCGCTTCCGGCCAGCAGGTGAACCTATCGACAGACGTCAGTAGGTAGCAATAACCATAAGCTGTTAGAAGTGGGCCAACAATGTCTAAATGAACATGGGAAAATCGTGAATCCGGTTTCGAAAAAATTCCAAGTGATGGAATGTTATGACGATTCACCTTGGAACGTTGGCATTGAGTACATGACCTTGTCCAGTTTCGAACATCACGGTTAGTACCTTGCCACACAAACCTAGCAGATATCAGTTTGTCAGTAGCACGTATACCAGAATGCGAAAGACCGTGCAGAGCATCAAAACGTGCTTACGCAGAGGTAAAGGAACAACAGGTCTGAGTGTACCTGTGGAGATGTCACATAGGATTGTCCCTTCACTGTTCAGAAGCGGTGCGCGCTGTATCTTCAGGGAGGTTGAGTGTTGAAGTTTTTCCATCTCCTCGTCTGAACGCTGAAGGTCAGCAATCTTCTGTAAGTCAACCGCCTGAGGTAAAGTAGTGATCTAAACACGAGACAGTGTGTATGCGACAGGGTTATTCACACCAGAAATGTGACGGATGTCCGATGTGGTTTGCAAAATATAGTCTAGATGACATAATTCATGCGGTGAATATTTGTCAGTGGTGGTGTGTAAGGCGTAAGTCAAAGGTTTGTGGTCGGTAAATATAATAAAATAATGAAATGCTTAACGGAGACATATGGCGAGCAATTCCCGATCGAAATTGCTGTACCGCATTTTACAAGCGAATAGCTTCCGGGAGAAGAATGCAAGCGGGATCCGAAAGTTGTTGCAACACGGCTCCAATGGCCCTGTTAGATGCGTCAACCGCAATGCTAAGACGAAAGTTTACGTCCTGGTAGACCAACATTGTGGCGTCTGCTATTGTGGTTTTGATCTTGCGAAATGCTTCTAATGCCTCAGGAGTCATGCTGAAAGTTTTACACTTACCTTTCAGCAGGTTGGTTAGCGCAGTCAAAATGTGTGCACACTGGGGGATGAAACAACGATAATAGCTCACCATCCCCAGGAATGTACGCAGCGCTTTAAGTGACATTCGGACCGGAAAATCTTGTATCCCTTGTACCTTTTTAGGTAGTGGACGAATGCCTTGTTCGTCAATAACATGTCCCAAAAATCTAAGTGAATTAACGCCAATCTGGCATTTGGCCAGATCCGACAGTCTGGCGAAAACCTGTTTTAAGTGGTTACAATAAGTATCTTCGTTTGGACTAGGTATTAGAATGTCATCCAAATAAGCATAGGCGAAGTCTAGTCCACGTAAGACATCGTGAATAAAGGGTTGGAAAGTTTGTGCAGCGTTATGGAGACCAAAGCTGACGTCAGCTATGGCGTCTAAACATGACGGCTAACTTGTTGAGGGAGAGTAGAAGTCTTTAGGTTTTCGCCAGACTGTCAGATCATTTGATGACAGTCAATCTGGCCAAATGCCAGATTGGCGTTAATTCACTTAAATTTTTGGGACATGGGGATTCCACTCCAGGGCCTGACGCGTGATGTCCCCAGTCGGCCTTCTCAGTGTATGCCCAATCCATCTCCACTTCCGTCCAGTGCATATTCGTTCAGCGATAGCTTGATGGTTGGTTCGTTCCCAGAGCTCCTTGTTGCTTATTCTTTCTGGCAATCCATCTGATCTTCAGCAGCGAGCCAGCGTAAGCAGTTGTTGATGAATATCTGTAGTTTATTGGAAATCCCTTTCGTAACGTACCAAGTTTCTGAACCATACAGAAGCACTGACTTGACGTTGGTGTTGAAAATCGGGATCATGTCCCACATGCTGAGTGCAGAAGATCTCCACACTGGTTTCAGGCTAATGAACGCCTGTCTTGCTTCTCCGATTCTGACTTTGACATCCTCGTCTGTGTCTGTGCCGCCTGTAGTTGAAACAGTGCCTCCGAGATAGGTGAAGGAGGTTACTTCCTTTAAATTTCTCCTGTTGATGGTGACTGGAGTTTGTTGTTGTTGTTGGTGCGGTATCTTCATCACCTCTGTCTTCTCTATATTCACCTGAAATCCCGTCTTCTCTGCCCTTCCCTTTTCTACCAACTTGATAGTTTTCGCCTGTAGATCTTCAAGTTTGTGTGACATCAGGCACAAGTCATCGTTGGCGAAATCCAAGTCTTCTAGGTTCTTTTCCGCAGTCTAGTGTATCCCCCTCTTCTCGCTGCCCACTGTTTGCTGCATGATCCAGTCCACCACAATCAGGAATATCATGGGGGATAGTAGGTGGCAGCCTTGTTTCACTCCTGTCTTCACTTCAAAATCATCACTGAGATTCCCATTGTGAATTACTTGGCATGTGGCATCTTCATATAGTTGTTGAATGAGGCTGATAAAAGTTTGCGGTACTCCGTAGTAGTGAAGCAGTTTCCCAATTACCTCTCGGTCGACGCTGTCAAAGGCCTAAAGTCGATGAAGTTGAGGTAGAGAGCTGATTGCCATTCTACGCTCTGTTCTATGATGATGCGAAGCGTTGCAATTTGGTCTGTACATGATTTGTACTTCCTGAAGCCTGCCTGTTCCGGTCGTAGTTTTGAATCCAGTGCACCCTTTAGCCTCTCCAGGATGATGCGGCTTAATATTTTGCTTGCATTCGGTGGACAGGAGAGTGATTCCGCGCCAGTTCTTGCAAACACCGAGGTCTCCCTTCTTCGGCAGTTTGACAAGGTAACCCTTCTTCCAATCAATGGCCAGGTACCTTCTTTTCCTTCCACACCTTCTACAATAGTGGTGTAGTGTGAGCATGTCCGCTGTTGTCTCTGCGTCTGTTCTCAGTGCTTCTGGTGGGATCCCATCTGGAACAAATGAATCAACGCAGGATGTAAAAAAAAGTAGTAGAAAGAGTAAGAAATGATACTCGGACTCACCAATTGTAGTGGGTGCTTGTTGTGTTACTATTAGGTAACGTTTGATCAACCCTACTTAACTTGATGTGCTCTATTGCCTGCTCAACCAGTACCTTACCTAACGTGTAAGTACTGATAACGAAACACAAATCAAATGGCCTGGTATTCATGAATAAATTCGAAGAAGTAATATATTTAATTAGAATAAATGTGATACTAATGAATAGGGGAAAAGTTTATTCAACTTATCTGACTAGTATGGCTGAACTCTCTGAGTACGTGCATGCTAACCGGCACAAAGGGAGCACAAAATGGCGTCGAAGCCTGTTCGGATGCATGCTCGTTAAAACAAAACTTAAAACACCTTAATCATCTGGAGGCGAGCTAGAGGTTTATTTAGTTGATTTAATTTAATCTATTTACTTTAGCCCTAGTTACATTTTGGTGTCAGGAAGGTGTACTACAAACTCTTTTATGTCGTGAATTGCAATACCAACATCTATGTTATGATATTGAATGAATTCACATAAGAAGCAGATGATTTCTGTCAGTGGGATATTTATGAAGATGGACACGACACGACACGACATTCAATGAAATCATTCTTTTACCTGTCTAATTCACATTCTTTATTGAATCAACAAAATCAAATGTATCACGGAGACTGTGGTTCAATAGCCTCTTCTTTACAGGTTCAACTTATTTCCACAAAGCATTTTGCGTTTAAATGATATGGAGAGTTTATTATATCTAGTATTGGAGGGAGTGGAATGCTTACTTTCTGTGTTTATTTTCCTAATCCTTCATAGATTTATCCTGCATTGCATAGTCGGAATTAATTTAATAATCCATTGTCTATTTTCTTACTCTAAACGCAAATGAGTAATAATTAACTTCCTTTAGTTATTTAATATATTTTACCCCGTAAGCGTAAATCATTGTGGAACGTTCTGGTCAATGTAACATATATTCACGAATGTACAGCTTGGTAAATAGCTTCGTAAGTAGATAAAATTTCTCTACATTACTGCCACTTGTTGTCTGTATTGATGATCAAATGGGTTTATTCCGCAGTTCTAATGTTTCTTGTTAATGTGTTTTGCTGAAGTTACCCACCTGCCACTTGTAGGAATTGATTGTTATGCTATTCAAGGAAGGGCAGTGAAAAATCTCGGTGAAAATGTTACCTAGACCAAGAACAATTTGGGTAGATGATTGGCGTGGATATGCTTCAATGTGTCAGTTACTTGGTTGATCCAACACAAAGTTCAACAAAACATTATGGAAGAAGAAGCAGAAGTATTTCATATCCCGATGGGTATGTTTCACACATTCAGTAACTATATGGATCGTATGAAAAGATTAAAGAATATGATTAAAAACTAGACGAATTGATGAAATGTAACAGACCAATTGTGTACTGATATAATGAATTGAAGCTTGTCGTTAAAACTATTATCGAAATTTTGTAGAAGCAGTGAAAAAGGTCCAGTCGGAAAATGATGGATATCATGAAAGAAGAATGTTTCATCTCTCCTGGCAACCTTACATTTTATTCTTTCTCGAAAACTAAAAAAAACACGTTTGGAATGTAAACATTTTTAAAAATCTCAACTGTGTATATCTGCTGTAGAGTACATATATGATAAAAATATTTTCCAGTCTGTATTCTTGCACAACCCATGATGACTGGAGTGAACCTAGCAATTGGGTATCGTAGCTGTCAATTGGTAGGGTATCGGGTCAGTAACTCGTAGACCATCGATTTGGTTCCTACTATGATTTCGAGTTTTTATTTCACCTTCAATCATCACCCATTTTCAGTCTCTATTCGGTCAAATATTCCACTTTTACAACTTCTTAAAGTAGCGCAGGTCTTGGATAGTTTTCTCTTCTACCTTAGTCATAACTTTAGTTTGTCCGATTTCGATGTAAATTTCATTACAGATGACAGTTTGAATAAGAATAATTGGAGCGAACAATTGTTTTCAATTACTTCTTTTTCTGATTGTACACGGTTGTAAGTCCGTGATAATAAATGAAATCCAATAGCTAAAGTAAGACACATGATATAAACTTATTTCAATGTTGAAACTACGAGTGTTATCGGTAAGTGGAGTTCAAATTAAATGAATGTACGTTTCTATCAATTAGTTGAAATGTTTGTTTATCAGTCTAGTGTGTTAGTTGTCCAATGAAATCAATATGGACAGAACAATTACGCAAAAAGCAGACAAAATCTGGAGATAATGTTTCATTTATATACATCTAACTGAGACATGGATGAATGGTGTTTGTTTACTTAGGTTCAAATAGTCGTTATTTAGCGATGATTTACAGTCAAATGGCGTGGAAAAGTATGTGAATACAATGACGAAATACAGAATAGCAAATGTGAATTGTTGAAAAATGACTACTGGTAGTAGTATGAATAATTATTATTATTATTTGTCCTTTGTGTTCCTAGTGGAACATAGGGCTTCAGTAGAGAACGTCACTGTTTCACCCTCTTCTCTGCAGTCTTTTTTTAACCTGGTTCCACCACTGCCCACAAGCTTTCATTTCTTCCTCACATGGTCTCCTCCATGTCACCCTCGGGACTCCAACTTGTCGTTTCCAATTCAGGTTCCACTCGACAGCCTGACGTGGCCTAGTGCCTGATTTCTCCCGCAAACCGTCTTCTCAGTGTATGTTCAATCCGATCCATCTCCATTTTCTTCTGCATATTTGTTGGGCGATAGATTGTTGGTTGGTTCGTTTGCAGACCAGAATTCCTTATTGCTTATTCTTTCTGGTCATCTGATCATCAGTATCGAGTGAGCGAGCCAGCGTAGGAGGCAGCTGTTGGTGATGTATGTGTGCAGTTTGTCGGAAGTGCTCTTCGTGACGCGCCGAGTCTCTCAACCATCACACAGAAGCACTGACTTGACTGACATTAGTATTGAAAATCCGGATATTGTTCACGCCTTTTGCTGAATGGAATGGAGTAGGTCTCCACACTGATTTCACATTGATGAAGGCCTGTCTTGCTGTCCTTCCGATCCTGGTTTTGACATTGTCATCTGTGCCACCGCCTCTAGCTAAAACGATGTTACCTAGGTAGGTATGAATAAACAACGAGCACGAAACTAATGACATAAGGAAATGTTTTTCAATGTGATGGCAGAGACAAGGTAAAAGAAAGAGTTACGAGGTTAAAATGTGTAATTTGTGGCAGGCAAGTTCATTAAGAACGTTTTGACCCTATCGTGGGCCAGGATAAAGTGAATGTACTTATTTATTTTGAACACATAGATCAGGTTGATACCTATGGCTTCGGCTATAGATAAGATGCGTAGTCGTGCACCTTTGGGGAGGTTGCAAGAGATACAATATGTAACAGAAATGGTGTGATCTATCTTGATTTGATGTTCGGTATCCACTGAATGCGAAGGATCTGCACTGTTGTTATTCCTTTCTTTAGTCAGACTGGTACATGTTCACGAGCACGCATGGATAGGACCTTTTGAGTACGGCTTATGTAACTAGCTTCACAGAATTCATTGAACTCATAAGTGCACATTGAAGTGATCATCATTGGTAACCTATCCCTGGTTCGCTGTGTCAGTAATGGTTCGGATGAGAGGCTGACAAAAAGTTCCGTTGCATTAAATGTATTTTCAACTGATCCACTTAATCAACGTTTTAAGATATATGAGGCAATATCACCTTTGAAACTTAGTCTAAGCATCTTAGCAACGTTATCCTTCTTTATCTTCTATCTAGGTTTCAACTAGTATTTATTTATGGAGTTTCGTGGATGACCATTTTGTTGCAATGTTATCTTCAGCTGATTCATCTCTTCTTCAATACAGTCATCAGAACACATACTTCTTATTCTCTAATTAAGACATTTGATCAGGTTTGATGTGAAGCTATGAAAATGAATATATTGACCAGTCCATGTTTTTTTTCGAAGAATATCCCTTTCAATATATTTATCCGTCTTCCTGGTGAAAACGATATCTAGGAATGAAATGCTATTCTCCTGTTTTCCCTCATAGATTAACTTCATACCTGTGTGAATATTATTGAAAGTATTCAAAAGATCTTTGTTGGAGTTATTGTTACAAATGATGAACATATTTGCTACCTACCTGGCAATTACAGTCTTGTTTATCAAGTGTGTCCCTAAGTGGACCGTTTTCAAGTTTGGTCAAGATATCCGGTAGCATAGGACCCAGGAGATAGATCATTGCAATGCCATCTACTTGTCTATAGAACTCATTGTTAAACATAGAGGGAACATTCATGGTGCTTTATAGCAACGACTCATCAACTCTTTCAAGTAGGATTTCTACGTCTATTTGTTAATTCATCGTAAATGTGGTTGACTGTCTTGGTTGTATTGTGTTCTCTATCTTGGGTTGTTTAATCGTGAAGCTTTCGTCGTCCTTTTTCTAGACGACATCATCAGCACTAACTTCAGCATGAAGTGAGCTGTCAATATCTCTCCGTCAGTGATTTAGTGGCTTGCTCTGACGATGTGGTCTGATTGGTTGTTTCCTTCGATGGTTGTGTCATTGATTGTATAGACTTTCCTGTTGGCTTTTCCTCTGCTTGACCTCTGACCTTTCTGTCGTTTATCATTTTTCTTATTGGTTGATAGATCGGGTCTATGTCTATACATCTGTCGATTGCTGACTGACTGGCTGATCTGAATGCCAAGCTTCTAAGAATTCTCTGACATTCTTTGTGTTTCCTGTTTTATAAGCAGAATATTTGTAAATAATGATGTTATCTTCAATGAAATCATCCTCTTGTCTCTAATATTCATATTTTTGACATGTTCTACAAAGCTGAATACATCACTTACACTGAATCTAATCAATTCGCGATGTAGAGTCTCTCTCTAGTGATTGTATTAACTATGTTGCTGTTGTGTGATTCAGAGAGTCCAACATATCTGGAATTCCACGTAAAGGAATGAACTTTTGGTAAGCCATACAGTCTAGGTATATCTGTACCTCAGGGTTTTAATATATCACATGTTGACTAAAAGATTAGGTCCTGTTGCTTCTGAAACTTTGTTTGATCACTGAGAAGGTTTATCTTATCTATATAGTGATATTTGCTCATGACAGTTGTACCAGATCTCTTACCAGGTTTGATTATTATCAAACTATCATCCTTTTAAAGCATTTGGATAGCCTTTTGATGTTTTTTAGTGAGTAGGCTATTGAAAGGATGTTCATTATTCCCAGGTTGATAACAGAAACCAATCGAAGTAGCTTTAAACCTCTCTAGCTCACATTTAGAAGATGGGATTAAGTCTTGTTTCTGAATAATAATTATTATTATTATTAGTCCCTTGGGTTCCTAGTGGAACATAGGGCTTCAGTAGCACGCCTCCAGTCACCTCTGTTCTCTGAGATCTTTTGAACCTGGTCCCACGACAGCCCACAAGCCCTCATTTCCTCCTCGCACGACCTCCTCCATGTCACCCTCGGACATCCAACTCGTCGCTTCCCATGGGGGTTCCACTCGAGGGCCTGACGCGTGATGTCCTCAGTCGGCCTTCTCAGTGCATGGCCAATCCATCTCCACTTCCTCCTGCATAATTGTTGACTGATAGGTTCTTGGTTGGTTCGTTCCCAGAGTTCCTTGTTGCTTATTCTTTCTGGCCATCTGATCTTCAGCAGCGAGCGTAAGCAGTTGTTGATGAATGTCTGTAGTTTATTGGTGTTTCTGAATAAACAAGTCTTAAAATTGAACATCAATTTCTAGATGATTTAATTGACTATGTCTACCACAAAATTTCGAACCAGGTGATAAAACTTCTAGTTATGCCTTATTTAAACGAATGATAATCTTCAGAAAATCACTACTAGCAAAAGTTCGATTAGGGTTATGCTCACGGTGGCCAGACCAAGAAGTCTCTGACTCTTGGCGTGAACCATATAAGCAGGTCTAGACTACCAGGTTGTGATCCCCGAGATCATAGAAATTCGTGGTTGAGGACTTTTGGTGACATGGCTGAAAATCGCTTACACCATCGTAGATGTATTCACTCTTTGACGTCTAAAGTTTGAGGGTTTTGACTAGCCTTAAGTGTAAACCCCTTCTCCTCTCATACACCTTTTTTTACTTTGATATCAGTCCCTTTTCTATTCACTTGTTCTCTGCATACTATTGGGAAGTGTGTGGTAAGTTGAACCAATACACTTATGTACGTGGTTCTACGTTGTCTCTGATTGTCCTCAAAATATCATATACCTGCACGAATATACAGCTTGAAAGCGAATTTGTTCAACGAAGAGAAAAAATCCTCATCATGGAATTCAGGACTCGTCAACTGGATGTACCTACCTTACCAGTGAGCAGCGATATTGTTCCCACTAGGATCCGACTCTGGAATATATCGTTCCAAATACCACAGCTTTACTCAGTATAGACCACGGAGTTACGATAGCTACTTCTTGTGCTAATCAATTTGGTCTAATCAACAATAGGACTATTTTTGTTGTTCTCAAAATGATGAGATAGCTGAAACGCTAATCATTCACCTTTTTTTCTATGATGGCAATTCTAGATTCTTACATAGTCAGTCATACTGCGTCTAAGTAATATTACTGTAAATCAAACGGTAAGAAAGAGGCATATTATCATTTTATTTTTAAGCGAACATCAATAAGAATAGTCTATACAAGAGGGGGAAAAATGCAGTTCACTTTTCTTCCTTATTTCATTTCATTATCTTTGTCTCGGTTTTATCAATTTTCTTTTTCGATTGACTAATATATTACGATTACGACGATTGTAGAACCAAACTTGAATAGTTTTTTTATCAATATTCAGTTTCATAGCCAATTCTTTAAAATCATATTTGTTCATACATGTTTTCTGTGAAGATAAGAAAAATAGATAAAACAACTATATATATATATATATATATATATATATATATACTCCTGAGGAAGATAATGACCAATGGAAACAGGCTTCTTTATACAGTCACTAGTTTTTGTGAGACAAATGGTTGGTGGCGGGGGGGCATTTGAGTGAGTGAGTTATGAGGATAGATCACTGACTTTTAAGGTATCATTCATTACGAAATGATATACCTAGAAACATTGGATAACAGCTGTTTCGTTCTGGTATGAAACGCCTCAGCAGTGTACACCCACGATAAACCTCCATACTGAATTACAATATTATTTAGTTATTCTACTGGACTACATAGCAATGTATACCAAAGATGGTGTTATGGATAGAACCCCGGTGCTCTCTTAATCTAATGCTATGAAACAATATTCACAAAACATATCAATAAGTTATCTTGTCAATTATGACAAGAAATGTTGTATGCGCTAATGAATAAAGGGAAAGCAATTGCCAGCTGGCCAACTAATTGGCCATCAGCCAATAGTCGATCAGCAGGAAGTTCAAGACTTAGGTTTTGTGCTTGTTGGAATTTCATCGACAAGGTATTTCTGTAATCATGCAGAAACTTACGCCCACCCACCCCTCCTTGGAGATTATAACCTACATCATACAGTCCCGAAGTCACACACTTCACCGCTTAGGTCATGACTGACCCTCTGTAGGATTGGATTATGCATAAGAATCAGTCGGCACAGGGTAGTCCATGTACCTATTTGGATCACACTGCTTAGAGCACTGACCGAAGTTTGGTAATGGTCTCTGGTTTAAGAGCTATATAACGCAGTATGAATCACCAAGAGAACATTCATTTGTTTAAAGTTGTGGATACAACTTGCTCATGAGTGACATCTGAATAGAGTTCAGAAGAGCAAGCCTAAAAAAACAGACAGGCTTCAGAACTGGCTGTGGGTGTATCAACCAAATATTTACACTCCACCAAGCCCTGGAACACAGGCACACTTATCGATGCCCGACATTACCTGTGTTTCTCAAAATGAAGGCGGTGTTCGACTCCGTCAATCAAGAGGTCTTACAGCAGAGTCTCACACTGAAAGAGATTCCTTGCAAGTACATCGCCCTATTCAAACATCGGTACTCCGACACCAATGGGTATGTAACAGCCTATGATAAGTCGTCACATGAGCTCTATACATCGATTGGGGTCTGTCAAGGATGCCAACTCTCTCCATTCCTCTTTGATTTTGTCACAGATAATCTTATGGTGGCCTCCCTCTCATCATCTCACATCACAAGGATTGATTTACTCACAAAATCCTCGTAGAATCCTTAGTAAATCAAGAAAGAGCAGTCGACAAACTTCTGTTTGGTCATCATCGTCATCTATCAACTTAGGACCAGGCATTACTGCGTAACGGTCCGAGTTGCCACACTTTCAATGACCACGTTTCACAGTCAGAGTAGAACAGAGGGGACTGATGTACAGTGCATGCCACACTTAATAGACAATCGGATATCACGGTGGCGCCATAGGTGGCGTAAGTTGGCGAAAGCCAGTATAGAGCCTTTTGTATTCTTGCAGAGATTTCATCGGCCACTGACCAACGCACCAAGGCTGATCCCAATTCGCTTCCCAGGTAAGTGGAGTGGTCAACACACTCGACCAGTACACTCTATTATTAGCCGAGGAGGCACCGTTGAAGACCAATCCTGGAGCAACAATTTGCATTTCGGTGGTGAGAAACACATCTCAAATATTCTCAAATTGTCACTCAAAGTGTCCAGAAGACTCTCCATCTTGTCAGCATCTTTACCTAACACGACTATATCATCTGCATATTCTAGATCTAACGAAAATTCTCCCGTGATTAAGTCAACGCCTGTGTAATCAGGCGACGAGAGGGAGAACTCCATACGAATATCTATGATAAAACTGAATAAGAATGGAGACAGTAGGCACTCTTGACGGACACCACTCGACGAGCACAGCTCCCTTGACATCTCACCATAAACTCTAACACGCCCACAAGTGCTCGAGTAGAGATCCTTTAATAAGGTGATGTACTTACTAGGCACGCCTTTCAGTGACAGACATTGCCATAAGACTTCGCAATCAGTAGAGTCGAATGCTGCCGTCTTCACGCCGAGAAATACAGCTATTATTGAGTGTCGGTAAGTGTGCCTGCGTTTCAGAACCTCACGCAGGGTGAATATTTGGTCGATTCACCCGCTGTTGGGTCTAAAGCCTGCCTGATTTAATCGGGCTTGCTGTTCCCGAGCTCCACTCAGGCGTCGGAGAATTATATAACCTAAGATCTTGGACACTGTTCGTCAAGCTGATTCTTCTGTGGATATCACAAGAGGACTTCTCGCCCTTTTTGAAGACTGGAATAATCAGTGATTCAGACCAATCAGAGGGGATCGTATTTGATTCCCATATACTGGCTAACACTTTCGTTAACCTGAACTAAGAGCACCTTACCACCATCCTTGAATACTTCAGAAGTTAGTCCGTCTGGACCTGCCGTCCTTCCTCGTTTAAGGTTACCTACCGCCTTCTCAACTTCTTCTAGTGTTGGGGGGCCTGTCTCTATGTCCCATTCAGGGTCCGACTGGATAGCGGACAACGCAATGGTGGCTGGAGGCCAGTTAGACTGTTCCTCGAAGTGTTCTGCCCATCGTCCCAGTCGTCTGCCCTGCGAGTGAATCGCAGATCCGTCCTTCTCCGCTATAGCCTCACTAACCACAGCTGACCTTTTCCTCCAGTTTCCTCAGTAAGTCTTAATAACTGTCTACTGTTACCGATCGTCGCTGCCTTTTCCATCTCTTTAGCCTTCGTTGCCCACCACTGTTTGTGGTCGTTGCGTAGACCTTTTCGCAATCTACTTTTAAGTTGCTTTCGCCCTTCATTGTACTCAGCCTGCAGGGATGCATTTACGTGCATCCATTAGTTTGGAAGAAGCTGCTGATATCCACTGGCTCTTTTTAGCCACTATTTTGGAGTCAGCTACAGTCTTCAACGCTGCTTTTACAGCAGACTGAAGATGGCACGAAGCTTCTTCTGGATGAGTGACAGTATTTTGTTCCGATAGCTGCCTAGCCAACTTCTCACTGAACACAGCTTTGGTGTTTTCGTTGTCCAGCAGAACTCGTAGTGATTTTGTTGCCAAATTTCTCTTACGTCCATCGAGATGCAGGGATATACGTGCTCGGACCAACGCATGATCGCTGTCCAAACACGTACTCCAGAAGGAGCGGCAGTCTTCCACCGATCCTCTCCAGCGATGACTAATAGCAATGTGGTCTATCTGTGTCCATCGCTGAGTTGAGCTCGGTGGACGCCACGTCAGACAGTATCTTTCTTTGTGTCTGAAATTTGTGCGGTTATCTGAGCACAGTTGTAGTAGGCGATCACCGTTATCTGTACGTTCCTCCGGGACTTCGAAGTGCCACCTGAGTGCCTTTCTACCCCACTCAGTCTACCCACCTGTGGATTGAAGTCACCTGCAACAACCACTACGTCCGAACGTTTGGCTTTCGAGAGGAGGTTAGACAGTTTATGGTAGAACTCGTCCTTCACTTCATCCGAGCTGCAGTCAGTGGGTGCGTAAGCAGAGATTACAAAGAGACAACGGCGAGTTTCCCTATCCCTTTTAGTTCGCACTGAGCCGTTCGGCCGGACAGCGCAGAGGCAACTATCAACTGGGATCCAGTCCAGTAGTGATGTTAGATCTTCTGGACACCTTAAGCGCCAATTTGATAATTTGATACATTTCTTCCTACCCAAACGCAAGTTGTTCCTCCAGGACTGATCTTTAGTAGTGCCCAGTCTGATAACAGGGTGAAGCGGTCAAGTGCGTTGACGACTTCACTGACTTAAGGAGTTGCGTAAGCTCTGGTGTGTTGGTCAGTGGCCGATGAAATCTCTGCACGGATAAAAAAGGCTTGATCGGCTTTCCCCAGCTTACGCCATCTGTCGACACGCTGCGATACCCGACTATCCTCCTCAAATACTAAGTCAAGCCATTAAGATAACTCTAGATGTATTATATTCATTCTTACATTTGTGGTGTGGATGGTAGGCATCACCACCATTGAAATTCGGCGTACTGATCAAACGTCTTGATATTTCTGAGAGTGATGCATACTTGTATGTATGTCACGATTATTTTCTTCCCAATCCAAATCCTCTCATCAGCTTTGTGCACATTTGTGTAGTAAGCAGTGGATCACACCTATTATATGAGGGCTAAAGACACTACTATTAACTGTCTGGTCAAACCTCGATAGATGGAGTGGAGTTCGAATCCATGACCCGTCGGTCGAAAGCCAAGTACCTAAACCAATGAATTACAGTCCCATACGGTTTTCATTGGAAGTCGCTTCTCGCCGTCAGTCAACATCACAAGCTGTGACCTCTGACATAAAGTTGTCATCAGCTAACAAAATATATGACTTAGACCAATATTGAGAGATTTTATCGACTGATGCCACGCCCTTGAGTGGCTACCCTGAAACCCTCTTCTAACCTAATCCAACTTCCCATAGCATGAAACCTAGAAGTAGGCAGTGACTCGACATGCACAGCACATGTGCAAGCCATCTAAGCCGATGACGGTTCATAGCATCACCAATTGATTTGCTTGTTACCCTTCGTATGACTTCAACATTGCTCACACGGTGATTCCACTAAACGTGAGAAATGCTACGAAGGCACCTATGATTAAAACCCTGTAATCGCTTCATATCTTCTACTTTTAACGGTCATGTTTCAAAATCGCATGACAGGACATAATGGGTTACTGGAGTAGTAGTAACATTAGCACCTATTCAATAGTTGTCTAGTTCATTGTCTACTACTACTGCATAGACTAGTGTATATATGACTGTTGAATGCATTTCGATTTCAATTAACAGCTAACTTTTCAATAAGATTCCAGCCTCTTTTTCTGTAACATCTTAATCAAAGCAAAAGTATTTTACACAACAGTAACTCAACATAGACAGTAAATAGGAATATCTACCTGTTGATAAGCTTTTTCCAGTTCACATTTTACAGAATCAGATAGTACTGTTCTCTGGTGTCTTTTTGGAAAATTGAATGAAATTGGATCTTTCACCTGAAATAATTGATAATTCAAAGAGAAAGAGGAAAATATCTATCATTTATCATCTATGAGAAGCTGAGGGGTTTTTTTTCTAAATAAAAGTTAAAAATCAGTAATTAATTTTACAATAATTAACAAATGATTTAGTGAAGACGAGTTGTATCAGTTCCATTTATATAAAGAGACACATGAATGACACTTTCACCACCTGTCAGGCGAACTGTAACCTTGAAGATATACACTACACAGGTTCAACGAATGTTATAAGTCAATAAAAATTAACCATGCTTACTGTTGCGGCACAGACGAGGATGTCAAAGCCAGGATCGAAAAGACAGCAAGACTGGCGTTTATTAACCTGAAACCAGTGTGGAGATCTTCTGCACTGAACTCAGTATAAAGCGTGAACAACATCCGGATTTTCAACACTAATCACAGTCTAGTCACTGCATCTATATATGTTTCAGAGACTTGGTGCGTTACGAAAAGCATTTTCAACAAACTACACACATTCATCAACAACTGTCTACACAGGCTCGTTACTGAAGCTCAGATGGCCAGAATAATGAGAATAAGCAACAAGGAACTCTGACTGGCTGTCAACGAACCAACCAAGAACCGATCACTCAACAAATATGCAGAAGGAAGTGGAGATGGATTGGGCATATACTGAGAAGACCATTCGGGAACGTCACGCACCAGGCCAGTTGCTCGGGTGGAACTCAGATGGGAAACGACGAGTTGGGCGTCCGAGGTGAGAGTGATATGGAAGAGACCGTGTGAGGAAGAAAGGAGAGTTTCTAGGCTGTCGTGGAGCCAGGTTCAAAAGATTGCAGAGAACAGAGTGAAATGGAGACGTGCTACTGAAGCCCTATGTTCCACTAGGAACCCAAGGGACAAATAATAATAATAATGTTTACTGTTAGTTTATTTACAGTTGAACCATCATTTGAGAATGTGCTTCATTTCCTCCTCTGCTTCTCTCTTGATTTGCTCTTCATACGCCCACATTGTCTCCTGTGTTTCTCTGAGCAGAATCTTTACCCATTGCTGGTATTTGCCTATGATCTCTGCCACCCTTTCAACATATGCTATTTATGTCCAATCTGATCAGCAACATCCACTACAATTTGTTTCTGTGGAATTATAATTATGTATTTACATTTTTGAAAATGATTCGTCAAAAACAAATTTTTCATGATCTAACAGGACTCATATTCCGATAATTAAGCCTACAATTTTAACTTGGTAGGAAGAATTTAATACTAGGTGAAGAGGGGGAGAGTTGTGGTCCACCGGTTTACCCAACCAACTTATCATCAATGACGTACTAACTGGAATCTAGCCTCACTTCGCGAAACAAAGAAAAATCAGATGGTTGCATTAACATTCATACAATAAAGTTTGACTAGCACTTTAATGAGTGAACGTATATATTTGGTCGCCGGTGTGAATTAGATGATTGTGTATGGATCTAATTTTGCTTACTATGTATAGATGTATACTTATCTTTCCCTAATCAAAAGAATAACTATCATGACCTAGTATTTGAGGTGGTGGATGAGTATTGTGTTCGAGTATCGATGGGAAGGAGAGGTAAGCACATCCACCTAACGAGTCCTAAATAGGGCGGAACGCACATCTTGATTTCCACTGTGCGGCAATATCTATCAAGATGATAGAGTGTTTTGAGACAGTCAGTCAGATTGTAATAACCAGTCCTTTTTAAAGAGTCATCTCACGAGTGATGACTGTATGACAGATAACGCCTTCTAAAGTGTTTTGTCCAGTCTTTCATGTTAAACACAGTAAGTAACAGTACAACATCTAATGAATCACTTCAAAAATCTAAGAAACTAACATACATGTTCTGGATACTGTTTACAATTGCTATAAAAGTAGCTAATGATAATGATGCTGAGTTGTTAGGCACGGGTTCGAAATCCCGTCCCACCTACCGATGTAAAACATAGTCATGCATATATGTTGTTTTACTTTATGTACTGATATGATGAGGTGTGGCAACTGACCGTCACGCAGTAATGCCTGGTCCTATGTTGATATTGATGATGATGATGATGATGAAGTCGTGTCCAGTGGGGTAAGGTAAGTTGGATATTAAGAAATGTACTCAATGACGACATTGAATTCAGGTCGTAGTATATCGTACGCCATTTGACAGAAGTAGAAAAATATGGACTATTGGATTCCGACTCACGGAAACTGACGTTGCTGGGCTTGATCTGTCAAGGGAAGAGGTCATGGGTGTGCCCTGCTGAGGACCCCTTTATTAGGACGAAACAACAGTCCAGCCAGTACTCCAGTGTTTTCAATGGTTTTCCAACTGATGTCATTCCATGATGAATACCGGCTTGAAATCAAATTTCATGAAACGATATGTCAACAAGGCATGTTTGGTATAACCAAACTGTCTATCATTTGTCACAAGAGAAATCAAAAATACACACATACCTGAGAATTACTCTCTTTAACTGGTGATTTATTATCATTATTATCAATATTGTTCCTAGAGTCGACAATAGCCCGAATAATTGTATCTCGACCTTCAGCAGTCTCACTATCTTTTAACCATCTTAACAGAACTGGATAAAATTTCAAATAATTGCTTAGGCTTAAATTCATTCTTTCAAATCTTGAAATCACAGATATACTACGATGTACTCCATAGAGTTTTCCCAATGAAATGGCAACATCAGTTTGTGAAAGATCTGAAACAGAGAAATTTGTTAGATGAACACAAAAGAAATATACTAAGAGAAGTTAGGTGAAAAGAAAGTAAGAACTTTATACATTACAACTGCTCTATGAAGTTGTGAACCATCGGCGATTGAGATGTCTTGGGTATATGTTGTATATACCCACACCACACACATTGAAGTGCAATATTAGCCAAAGCATGATACGCTTTACCGAAGAAAGGTATCACAGTGGTCAAACTAAGACGTGACAAACTAATCCATGATGTTTGTGTCTGTCGGTAAGAGCCGTTTGGGGAGGGTATCCACTGGGACTGTTGAACTTAAAGCTGACAGTTTGCATCTCATAGGCTATGCTTTATATAGTAGTGAGGTAGCACGTCACCTAGTTGGTACATGCCACTAAGTCGACACGTCAAAATCCTTCATGATATTGAACAAACAAAGGAATTCACACCTTCCTTGAACTGTCGAAGTCGTCACTATCCCACGAATCCAGCTCGAATTATACGTTGAAAAGCAGATATTATTAGCTAATTACTATCCTGATAATTAGTGGCTTTCCAGCCTTTTATTTTTCCTTCCCATTATTTTAACACCTCTATTTTATAGGTTCATCCAACATTAGTTATTATCTCATTAGTACAACGTCTATTGTCATTAATCGCATGATAATTTAGATAGACAACCTATTTATCATTTCGTTTAGATAGTATTTTCCCGCACATGACTGCTTATAAGTATATTTAATCTTATATCACTCACCTTTAAAAAGCATTACTTGTCTCCCGTGAAGCTGTGCCTCATTGGTCGTCTAGGCACTTTACATTCAACCAAGGGGCCATGGGTTTGAACCAAGCCCCACCTACTAAGACATGGGTAGCCAAGTGGTAGTATCATTAGCCTTCTTATACACAATCGATGCATGGCTAACTGCCGCCTACTGCATGAATGTGCGTGTGGTCCTCAATATAAGCTTATCCCGGCCGATAACTGCTACCCTGACATGGCGACTGGGCTTGTATAACACAACGGCCCAATGGGCTAAACTGGCTGGAATCCTTGTTCCCTCCGGGTTCTACCATGTCAGAAAGGTTTGTTGGATAGTGGTAAGGCAAAAAACAGTTACCGTTGTAGTGCAAATAACTGCACAATGACGGCGAAATCGCACTGCTGCTAGCTGGATGGGACGTGACAGCAGCAAGTTGTTTCCTTTGGATGACCAGTAGTGCCACGCTGATGCTGCCTTCCCTAAGGAAAGGGGCTTTGAAAAGGTCGGTCTCAAGAATCCCACACTCCAAGCTGCTTTACAGTCTATCGATGCCAGCGGTATGAGTTTTCGCTATCCGGCGTTAGAACAACCGCTTTAAGCCTCAAAACAACAACTCCCAGAAGGTTTCTTGCGACAGGCCTCAAAAAGATGTCCCATGGGCTCTGTAGTCACACAAATATTTTTCTCTTTCAGATCTACAAAAACTCATCTCTAGTTTGAATGAATTTTGTCATTCTGGTCGCCTTACTTGTGTTGACTTTCTATTCCATCTCATATAACAACAAGAAACTACAAGTGCCAATGAATAACACTTTACACCTAAGACCGATCAATTAGGTCCAGCCAACGACGGGATAATACAAGCAACACCATAAAAACTAAACTCTTTGCACAAGAAGTGGGTATCGTGACTCAGTAGCCTAGTCAATAACGATCTGATATTTGAAACCATCGATCTTGGTGAGAACAACATCACTCACTCGCTGAGATGAGGTACAACCAGCTGACGAGTCCCAAATAGGACGAAACGCGCGTCCTAAATTCCACTACTAGTCACTATTCATCATTTCTATAACACATATCAAAGCAACTTACTCATTTCTATCCGTCTATTTACAAATGCACTGGAGATTTTTTCCAATTCAGTCACATCAAGAAGTCCACTGTTTGCAGTCACTGAGTCCCTGAGGTTGTTGTAGGTATCATTATTTCTTCGTGAATTTTCTTTCTTAAAATAACTAACACTATTGGATTGATGTGAAATAGTGGCTTTCCTACGAGGCTGAAGGTGATAAATATACAGATAAGAAATATATACAGCATAACTCAATAAAAAAATATTTCACGGAATAGAAAGATACTAATTGCAAGTAGACGAACAGTTAGGATGACAATTACTCATTTCACATAGTTAACGTTTTACCAGTCAACACATAAGGTTGCAATTATTCTCCAGAATATAGCACGCCTGGACACAAACAAATGGAAGTGTGATTATGAACTAAAATGCATTTCCTTATGAAATTGAAGTCAGTTGGAGTATGACAACAGAGGTACGAGTTAGCATAGGAGAACCAATCTTGTGACAACCAAAGAAGAATCAGAACCGGCCTGGAGCTACTTCCAGTTTAGGAACACGAAGTAGTGGTAGAATGCATCGGCCACTTTTCTTACTTGGGAAGTTAAAGTAGACTAAATTGGTTGACTTCTGGCAAAATTTCAGCTCGTATACAAGTCATCCCTGGTACCGGCTGGTGAGATATCAAACTACCTATTAAAGGACGAGTGCACTACTCTGAAGTTCACTCTGTTCTATTATACGACTATGAGACAGTCGTTGAAAAAGGGTATGAGAGTGCATAAGGTTTTTGAACACGATTATCTTCGCAGAAATGCTCACGTCTAGTGAAATCATTCTGTGAGCAACGTCAAAGTCAGGTGAGGAGTGCTAGGCAAGGAATGCAAGTCAGTCGAGGAGGTTGTCGACCTCCACTAAGGTGGCTTTGACATATGTTGCACATGTCAATTTACCACAAACTTACCTCGAAGTATAATATTAGCCAAAGTACGATTGAACATTAAGAAGGCTCAGGATGACCAGATTAAGACATCACACGAGTTGACGAAGCTTCTGATTTCTGATATGAAAACTGTAGGGAGATGCAGACTGCAGTTAACACTGTCTAACGGAGGAATCAGTGACTCGGCATGCATAACATGTCCTAATCACTACAGTCGCTCGAGGTCAACGGTCTCGTCAACTAACCTACTTCAGCATATAACCCCATGTCTTGCTTCTATGCTACTCAGATCGTCACATCGCAACTTATGGTTAGTGCTGCAAAAGCAACAGTTGTCGAACACCTGAAGCTGTCATAACCTTGAACTTTAATAAAGATATTTAACAAACTCACAGTTGAGCACAAAGAAAAACGGCAGCTTAGTACACCCAACCCTTAATATGCAATTGCATGTCACAGTTGCGCCACAGATGGCGTAAATTATCGAAAACTAGTAGAGGCTTTAGTATCTGTGCAGAGATTTCGTCGGTTCACCAAGGTTGATTCAACCTCCTAAAAGTGGTCAACACGATCAACTATCTCAATACTCGTCGTAAAACAAGGCGCCATAGAAGAACATTCCAGGGGCCAACAATCTGCATCTGCGTAGCAAGAAATATACGCCAAACGCTCTAAAACTTCCACTTAAGGTGTCCAGTAGACTTTGAATCTTGTATCAGCGTTTTTGCCTAGCAGGAACATGTTATCTGTGCACTCTAGATCTGCCAAGGATCCTCCTACGATAAGATGACAAGATCTCCGTAATTATGTCTGTGATAAAATTGAGTAGGAATGGAGAGAGTGGGCAGTCTAAACGGACACTGCTTGACGTACACAACTCGCCTGATAACCAAACACAGCCCCTAACACACCGATGGATGTTTGAATAAAGACAGAGTTTTATCGGGGTGATGTACTTACAAGAAACCCTTTTAGTAATGGACACCGCCATTAGACCTTTCGATCAACGCAATCAAATGCCACCTTCAGATCGAGAAAAATGCAGCTGGAGTCTGGTACCAGTAACTGTGTCTGATATGGAACCTGCCTGCGCTTTTCGAGTATCCTGTTCCTGATTTTCACCTGAATGTCTAATGAAACTAAAATCGTAAACACTATGTGTTAAGCTGATTCCTCTATGGTTATTACACCAAGAGTTTACACGTTTCTTGAAGACTGGGACAATCAGCCATTGAGACCAGTCAAAAGGGGATAGTATCTCATCTGATTGTCATAAGCAACCTAATACTTCAGTTAATCTAATATTAAGACAATATATACATTTATGGTGGGTTTTTATGCATGAAAACATGTGAGATACTTTCAAGAATACACCAGTGAAGTAGAAAGAATTCCAGTCCAGTTAAACCATAACTTACACGAGGATTACTGTCTAGGAAAAAAGTTGACCCAGGAAGTAGAAACGGACCACATTCTTTACCTAAAAACAGTTGATTAAAAAGAATTAACTAAATAAATAAACAATACTTCCAGTTTCAAGTTTTTCTTTCATTTGTTTATTGAGTTCAGATATAATCAGTGAGTCAGCGCTATTTCTCAAACTATTGATATTCGAAGTGGTAACTGGTACATGGACCTTTTTTAACCAAAGCTACTCTCATTATAACAATGAACATACAATACAACCATCCGAATTCTTGAAAGATAGAAATAGATTGCTTGGCTGTTCTTTGTGGTTCCAAGGTAGTAAAATATCATTTAACATCGGCATACCACAAGATTGTCTGAAATTTTAAAAAAAATCAAATAAATCGGATATCAACAAAGGACCACTTTTCAAAAGAACGCATACAATGTTTATCTCAGAACACTATATCAAGTAGAACTATGACGTATATATTGAACGAAAAAGGAATCGAAATCCACTCACCAACCCTCTGCGAATTCGTGCAATAGGCAGTGAGCCACACATTGTGTGAGGGTTAAGGATACTAACTGGCTGCCAAAACCTTGGTAAGTACAAAATGGCTCGAATCCACTATCCACAGCTACACAGTATATCAAACAGAAGTAGGAAAAGACAGGATCTCTCAACAACTCAAAATAAATCTAATATAAAATCTTTATGAAACGCTATATGGATGTTAGCCTTTACACCACTGAAGTAATTGGCAACTAGCTTGAAGGCGGTGGTAAAAAGTTTCGGGAAAGATGTATGAGCTTCTACGACTAAAGTAGTGCTCTTAGATGGTAATTACGGAAATGAACTATGTAATGATGACTTGACTAAAGATGAAAGTGCCAGCCCGTATAACATCTATCTCATTCTATTTTCGAACTCCCCAGCAATGTACGCTCACGACATCATGAGGGATTCGAGCGATGACCGTAGTGTTTCATCCTGATGACTGTATTATTATTCAATCGTGGTGGTTAGAAAATCTAACATTTCAGTATTTCCTACTTCTGTCAATACGTTGTATGGCTTTAAAGTTCTAGGGCACAACTCAGGATGCATAATGAGCAAGCATCGCTGAAGATATGTAATAAACAGTTTTTTGAGGTAATGCTAAGAAACATAAAGCTTAATGAATGTCTGGAGAATACAGAAAAACAAAGAATACAAATGTAGGCATGAGTGCGAAAAGACAGTTTGATGTCTGACAGCACACGTTGTTTGTTATCTGAGTGTTGCTACCTTGGCCTAGTGCCTCAGGCTGCACATCACAAAGACCCAAGAAGCTATGCTGATGGCACCATTTGATCCTTAAGGCCCTACTATATGGAAAAGGTTTGCTGGATAGTGATAAGATACGGATCAGTTATAGCACAAACAGATAGACATACGGGACTCTGGTGTGATTATTTATTTGACCTGGCCCAGCGTATGGTGAGTTATCAGCTGAGTTATGTCCATCAAGCGGCATCTACTCTTTCTATTCCTAATCAGTTTAATCACAGACGTACATATGCAGGCTTTTTCACTAAAGGGACTGATATTGCCATAAGAGAATCCTTAATATAACAACAGTCCACAAATATAGTCCTGTTAGGTGAAGACCTTGACTAGAATCACAATCTTCCGGACATATGGAGTGGCAATTTCACAATGTTTCGAATGTGTTTGCCATCACAAACATAGAAATCATCCCCTAGACCTAGTATCTGCGTTGCTACTCCATTTAACAATATGGCGTAATCGTCATCACCACAACCAAAATAGGACTGGGAATTATTGCATATCGGTTCAAGTTGCCTCATATCACCACATAAAACGGAAAAGCATTGCGACAAAAAATAAAGATATAAAGAGGAAAGCAGCCAGTGGTTGAAAGTTTTAATAAGCTAACAAGGAGGAATAATACGATACTGAAATTCAGCATGGCAATTAAGATGAGGACAATGCATGGACACATCGATTCTGAGCCATACCACCTCGAGTTCCCAGTCACTGCTTTGTTGTCACGCAGGCCTAAAAAAGAAGTCTACATTACCCTAGAGAGCTTACACCAACAGTCAAAGACTTCATAGACTGATGCCATGTTTTAGTCTGACCGCCTCTAACTTTTTTCAGGCTGAAACTACTTCAGCTAACATTGTGAAACGAGGCAGACGCTGACCGGGTATGCATAACACATATTCCAGACATCTCAGTCGATAAAATTTCACAACCTGATTGACTGACTTTCCTCTTCTTCCAAAAACCCTACACCTGACCTCTACATTACTGACATGGTGGCACGATGACACAGCTTGTGATACGGAGGCAACAATGGTCGAACACCTCAGGCCTTCCTATGACTTCTACCATCATTAGCCATGTTTCACAGCCATAAAATGGGACAGAGCGAACTGTAGCGCAGCACACTCGGCTCTCATTAGACAATTGGGTGTTGCGGTGGCCCCATAAGTGGCGCAAGTTGGCGGAAGCCAAGTGAGCATTTTGTATCCGTGCAGAGAACTCGGCAACCACCAACCCAACGGGGTTGATCCGACCTCCTAGAAGTAAGTGAAGTAGCTAACGCACTCAATCCTTTCACTTCACGGTGTTAGACAGGATACCAACGCAGACCAGTCCCTGAGCAACAATTTCCACTCAGGTAGAGAGACGTATCCCAAGCACTCTCAAATTGCCGCTGGAAATTCCCAGTGTACCCTGAATCTTTTCAGCACCTTCACCTAACCGGACTATAATATCTGCGTGCTTAAGGTCTACTAGAGACTCTCTTGTGACAGGACCAATCCCTGAAAAGCAAGACGACGGGAGGAAGGCCTACATAAGAGCGCCTAGGGCAAAACTGAATAAGAATGGAGAGAGTGGGCATCGTTGATGGACGCCACTTGATGTAAACAATTCACAGTACGCTCTAACATGCTCACGGCTGTCCTATGATAGAACCTCTAGCGGAGTGATGTACTTACTCAGCACTCCTCTCGGTAAAACCGCTATAAGATCTCTCAACTAATAGAACCGGATGACACCCCCCGGACGAGGAATACAGCCAGTGTCGCATTTCGGAAAGTGTGGCTGTGTTCTAGGACCTGGCGGAGTGTGAATATCTGGTCGACACACCCGTGGGCAGGTTTGAAACCCGTCTGGTTTTATCGAGTACGGTGTTCCGAAGCTCCATTCCGACGCTTAATGACTTACAGAACCTAGGATCTTAAACACTGTCAGACTGGTTCTCCTGTGGTTATCACAAGAGGACTACTAGCATTTCACGAAAACAGACCAGTCAGAGATCTTATTTGACTCTCATACACTAGTTAACGCTTTATTTAGTTTGACCAATAAATTTCTACCACCGTCCTTAAACACCTTTGATTCCATTCCGTTAGGCCCTGCTAACCTTTCTCGTTTCAGCTTGCCTACAGCTTTCTTCAGTTTTGTAGGTGTTGGGGGTCCTATTCCGACGTTCTATTCACGACCCAATTGGACAGCAGGAAACAGTATATTAGCAGAAGGCCAGATGAAGTGTTCCTCAAAGTGCTTCGTTCACCATTTCAGTCGTATCTCCTAGCGAATCACAGATACATGCTTTTCCTCTGTAGGTACACTAACCACTGACCTTGCCTTAGGTTCCTTAAATAACTGTCTTCTACTGACTATCGCCTTTGCCTTTCCCACCCACTGCTGCTCGCAGTCATTGGATAGTTCTCATCAGTCTATATTTCAGTTTTTTCCGCTCCTAGGTGTGCTCAAAGCCTGCAGAGGTTCATTTGTCTGTATTCATTGGTTCAGAAGCTGATGATATCTACTGACCACTTCAAATCCCGCTTTGAAAGCCACCTAGCCATCAATGCTGCTTTTAAAGCAGACTGGAGATGAAACCAGGCTTCTACTGGATGAGTGTCGTTCTGTTCCGATAACTGTCTGGTTAGTTTTTTATTGAAAGATGCATTAATGCTCTCATTGTTGAGCTGCACCCACAATGGTTTTGTTGCTATAGCTTTTTTTACATCTGTTTAAGCGCAGACATACCTGCTTCAGAAGGAGCGACAACCTTCCGCCGACTCTCAAACAATAACCGAGCAGTATCGTTTACCTATGTCTACCATTGAGTAGGGGTTGGTTGACGCCACTTCACACAATGTCTCTCTTTGTATCTGAAGTTCGCATTGTCCAGAAATAAATGGTTATGTGTACAGCTGTCTGTTTGTTCGGAGGCAAGGCCCGACAGATAGCTGCTACCTTGACGTGGTGGTCGGGCTTGCATATCACAATGACCCAACGAGCTATGCTGGTGGAACGCTTGTTCCCTCGAGGTCCTACCATACCAGAAAGGTCTGTTGGGTAGTGGTTAGACGAAAAGCAGTTACCGTTATAGTGTAAATTGCTACACTATGATGGGGGTCTGAGGGCGAAGTCGTACTGCTGCTAGCTGGATGGGGTGTGACAGCAGTAAGGTGTTTCCCTTGGATGACCAGCAGTGCCATGCTGATGCTGCCTTCTCAGTGGAAGGGGGGGTTAGAAAAGGTCGGCCCCAAAAATAACACACTCCACCACGCCCCACGGTCTGCCGGGCCGGCGGTGTTGGTTCACTTGTCGTTTCCTTTCGACCATCCGGCCCCAAAAATACAAAAATTCAAAATAATCATACTCAAAAGGCTGGGTGTGACAGGCCTCAAGCAGATGTCCGATGGGCTCTGCGGTCACACAAATCTCTTTCAGGTACCTTAAGAAGAAATAGCCTTCCACGGTGTGGGCAGCCGGGAAGTGTCAACCGCCCTCACAACTCTGTCAGCACCCAAGTTTCTTCTGACTGCTATCCTCCTCCTCCATCATTACCTTCTAATCTTCCTTCACGTCTCTTAATTAATGATGCTGCATCATCTTCAATTTCTCCTACCTCTGCAGCCTTCGACAACGATCTGAGTCCACAGAACAGCATCCCTGGTCTCCTTAAACCACGCTCCAAATTACATATTGGAGCCTTCAATGTCCGCACCCTCCGTCAAATTGGCCAACAGGCTTCGTTGGCAAAGACTCTAGCAACTCGGGCATGGATGTGTGCTGTGTTTGTGAGACACGCATACAGGACCCAAGTGTGGTTATTCACCTGACCTCTCCTGACCAATCTGGTGAATCTGCAAAATTCACCCTTCGAGTTTCTGGAGATTCGATAGCTAGCTCTCGTGGTCTTGCAGGTGTAGGTATAGCATTAAGCACCAGGGCAGAAAACTCACTACTAGACTGGATCCCAGTTGATAGTCGCCTCTGCGCTATGAGGCTGAACGGCACAGTGAGAACTAAAAGGAATAGTGAGACTCGCCGTTGTCTCTTTGTAATCTCTGCTTACGCACCCACTGACTGTAGTTCGGATGAAGTGAAGGACGAGTTCTACCATAAACTGTCTAACCTCCTCTCGAAAGCCAAACGTTCGGACGTAGTGGTTGTTGCAGGTGACCTCAACGCACAGGTGGGTAGACTGAGTGAGGCAGAAAGGCACTTAGGTGGCACTTTCGGAATCCCAGCTGAACGTACAGATAACGGTGATCGCCTATTACAACTATGCTCAGATAACCGCCTATTTTTAGCCAGCACAAATTTCAGACATAAAGAAAGGCACTGTCTGACCTGGCGTCCACCGAGCTCGACTCAGCGATGGACACAGATAGACCACATTGCTATTAGTCATCGCTGGAGAGGATCGGTGGAAGACTGCCGCTCCTTCTGGAGTACGTGTTTGGACAGCGATCATGCGTTGGTCCGAGCACGTATATGCCTGCGTCTCAATGGACGTAGAAAAAATTTGGCAACAAAACCACTACGAGTTCTGCTGGACAACGAAAACACCAAAGCCGTGTTCAGTGAGAAGTTGGCTAGGCAGTTATCGGAACAAAAGACTGTCACTCATCCAGAAGAAGCTTGGTGCCATCTTCAGTCTACTGTAAAAGCAGCACTGGAGACTGTAGCCGACTCCAAGATAATGGCTAAAAAGAGCCAGTGGATATCAGCAGCTTCTTCCAAACTAATGGATGCACGTGAATGCATCCCTGCAGGCTCTGAGTACAATGAAGAGCGAGCGCAACTTAAAAATAACTGACGAAAAGTCTGCGCAACGATCGTGAACAGTGGTGGGCAGCGAAGGCTAAAGAGATGGAAAAGGCAGCGGCGATCGGTAACAGTAGACAGTTATTTAGACTTATTAAGGAGACTGGGGGGAAATGGTCAACAACAGTTAGTGAGGTTATAGCGGAGAAGGACGGATCGGCGATTCACTCGCAGGGAAGGCGACTGGGACGATGGGCAGAACACTTTGAGGAACAGTTTAACTGGCCTCCAGCCACCATTGCGCTGCCCGCTATCCAGTCGGACCCTGAATGGGACATAGAGACAGGTCCCCCAACACTAGAAGAAGTTGAGAAAGCGGTAGGTAGCCTGAAACGGGGAAGGGCAGCAGGACCAGACGGACTACCTGCTGAGGTATACAAGAATGGTGGTAGAGTTCTCTTAGTCAGGCTAACGGAAGTGTTAGCCAGTATATGGGAATCAAATACGATCCCCTCCGACTGGTCTAAGTCACTCATCATCCCAGTCTTCAAGAAAGGCGAGAAGTCCTCTTGTGATAACCACAGAGGAATCAGCCTGACAAACATAGTGTCTAAGATCCTAAGTTCTATAATTCTCCGACGCCTGAGTGGAGCTCGGGAACAGCAAGCCCGAGAAAACCAGGCAGGCTTTAGACCTGGCCGTGGATGTATCGACCAAATATTCACACTGCGCCAGGTCCTGGAACATAGGCATGCTTACAGACGCCCGACAATAGCTGTATTTCTCGACCTGAAGGCGGCATTTGACTCCGTTGATCGAGAAGTCTTATGGCAGTGTCTGTCACTGAAAGGCGTGCCTAGTAAGTACATCACCTTATTGAAAGCTCTCTACTCGAACACTTGTGGGCATGTTAGAGCCTATGGTGAGTTGTCCAGGGAGCTATACTCATCAAGTGGTGTCCGTCAAGGATGCCCACTATCCCCATTCTTATTTAATTTTATCATAGATATTCTTATGGAGGTTTCCCTCTCGTCACCTAATTACAAGACGTTGACCGGATCACAGGTGAATTTTCCTTAGATCTAGAATATGCAGATGACATAGTCCTGTTAGGTGAAGACGCTGACAAGATGCAGAGTCTTCTGAACACTTTGAGTGGGAATTTGAGAATGTTTGGGATGCGATTTTCACCACCCAAATGCAAATTTTTGCTCCAGGACTGGTCTTCAGCGGTACCGCGGTTAACAATAGAGAGTGAAGT
The DNA here is from genome assembly GCA_944470555.2 of Heterobilharzia americana. Lineage (NCBI taxonomy): Eukaryota > Metazoa > Platyhelminthes > Trematoda > Strigeidida > Schistosomatidae > Heterobilharzia > Heterobilharzia americana. The sequence continues at coordinate 82,305,801 of OX104130.1, read as the reverse complement.
GGTTGAGTGTGTTGACCACTTCACTTACCTGGGAAGTAGGATCAACCCGGTGGGTTAGTTGCCGATGAGATTTCTGCACGGATACAAAAGGCTCGATTGGCTTTTGCCAATTTGCGCCACCTATGGCGCCGCCGTGATATTCGTTTGTCTATTAAGGGTCGCGTGTACTGCACAGCAGTCCGCTCTGTTCTACTGTATGGCTGTGAAACATGGCCATTGAAAGTGGAAGACACAAAAAGGTTTCAGGTGTTTGACCACCGTTGCCTTCGTAGTATAGGACGTATTCCGTGGTGTCACCATGTGAGTAATGCAGAAGTTAGGTGTAGAGTTTTAGGGAGAAGAGGTAAGTCAGTCGACGAGGTTGTGAACCTTCATCGACTGAGATGGTTGGGACACGTACTACGTATGCCTAGTCACCGATTGCCTCGTCACACAATGTTGGCTGAGGTGGGTTCAGGCTGGAAAAAGGCCCGAGGTGGCCAGACTAAAACATGGCACCAATGTATGAAGTCTCTGACTGTTGGTTTAAGCCATGTAGGACGATGCAGACTAGGTGGTTGGGGTCCACGGGACAAGAGGAACCAGTGGTTGGAGACCCTAGGTGATATGGCTCAGAACCGAAGTCAGTGGCGCAGATGTATACACACATTATCCTCATCTTAACAACGCTATACCGAATCTCACTATTTTGTCACTCCTCTTTCCTTTCTTCTCGTACTTTATATTTCTTTTGACTGCATTCACTTATCTTCATCCTTCACCTCACTACCTTTTTACTTGATGTGCTGATATGAGGTGTGGCAACTCGGACCGTTACGCAGTAATGCCTGGTCCTATGTTGATAATGATGATGATGATGAGGCAAGGATTCCAAAAATTCTAACCTAGTGTTTTTCTGGCTGACATACCCTGCTCACTCGTGCATTGAAATCACTTGCAACAACTACCACGTCTGAGCGATTGGCTGTCAGTAGGAGGCTGGACAGTTTCTTGGTAGAACCCATCCTTCACTCCACCCGAACTGCAATCGGTTTATGCGTAAGCAGAGATTAAAAAGGCAACAAAGAGTTTCACTGTTCTTTTATGTCCTCGCTGTGCTGTTCAATTGAACAGCGCAAAGGCTACTATCGACTGAGGGTAGGCTATTTTTTAACCCTTTATCTCTTCTCATACGGAAGGCAGCATCCGCATGGAACCGCTAGTCATCCGCGGGAAACACCTAACTGCTGTCACACTCCCGTTGGCCCAGTAGTACAACTTTGTTCTTAGACCCCGCACCGTAGCGTAGTAATTTACACTATAGTGGCAACGGCGTTTGTCTTACTACTAACTGACCTTTTTGAAGTGGTAAAACCCCGAGGGGACAAACGTCCCAAGCACTGCAGCTCATTATCAACAGTGATAAGCAATGTGGAGTAAAGTGTTTAAGTGCGAGAACAGCTTGACTCATTACGGAAGTGGGAACAGCCCTGGTAGTCCGGTGATCGACGAAATCTACGATAGAATAAAAACGACTCGACTAGATTTTTCCAGCATACGCCATAAGTGGTGTCATCGAGAAATGCGACTGACTAATGAGGTTCGAGTCCACTGAGTTGTAATTTGTTCTGGTCTACTGACTGTTGATGGAACATGGTCACCAAAGCTGGAGGTGATAAGGCGGCTTGAGGTTCTCAATCACTGTTTCCTACACAGAATTGATGAAAAGTCAGATTTGTAGAAGTCGGGCGTATGGTTTTAAAGAGAAAAAATCCAGCTAGTCTAGATTACTCCATTCCCAGTCAACAACTTCGTCGGGCCGGATAGGGTTATGAATCTGATTCTAAGCCAGATGACCATTATATGGGGCCAAACGTTAAGCCAACGGAGCTGGTTGTACGACTAACAATTAGCATATGGATCCACACGTTGTGTCAATGATAATACCTCAGGGCCAGACATATGGCCTAACTCGCAAAACATGGAGTCAAGTGAAAGGCCAAAAAACATAAGACCAGATGTAGGGAAGATGCTGAAAACACCCCTGGCCCTACATTTTCTGTGGTGAGTGGCCCAACATTGCCCTATTTGGCCCGATGAAAATGTTGACTGGGTAGTTTATTGCAACCCACAGACAGTAATAATTCATAACAATGACAAAAATCCTTCTAATCTAAGTTGTGGTTACAACAGGAACGTTCCTACCTGGGGACAGCCAAATTAGAACGTACGTTTATTACTAGGCAACGCAAAACTTCATATAGCGCATTTTCAATATTCAGTGACTTCGAACTTCGTCTTATAGAAGTAGCTGAAAATAGTTCCTAAGGTTTTTCATACACCCTTATGGAATACCTTCTATGTTTGGAATTGTCAGTTGTTCTTCAAGATCAAAGAGCCTGAACGGACAGATAGATAACTACTTTTTATTTATTTGCTTGACGTAAGTAGTGCTTCCTTCCATGGTTTGTAAGATGAAGAGCGGCTTCTTGTGAACAGTTCACCTGTACCAAAGGACTCTACGTATACAGCAGACTTGATTTTGAAAGCATCAGGAGAGGCGGCCTGCAAAAACTTCAGGAAGGGAGTTCATCAGTTCACAGACTCAAACTGCAAGTGAAACTGTTTCAGAAAATCAACCGTGCTTTCTCATGCTACAGTTAAAAGTTATAAAATAACACGTGCGTGACTTGAAACAAATATGCTATTCATGGCGATCAGTCGCTGGGCAGCCTGCTACGGAAAATTTGCCATGAAATATATATTTCATCAAAATCTTCCCTTTTAATTTTTGAAGCTTGTAGCGTCACACACTTCCCAAAATCAATAGCCTAGGGTTTGACGACTTTCGACATTGATGATGACCTTGATAGTTTAACTGGACTCGCTAAGCTGAAGGCACCCGGTCAAGCATCCTCACCATTTGGCACGCTGTCGTGTTACGTTGCACTGCTCGTATTCGACTCTCTAGCTAGTTAGTTGGAACGCATCGGTATTTTGGCACAACCATCCAAATTTACCATACCATCCGATTACACTATCGTGTTCTTCCTTGGTCTCGTACTCGTGTGTATATAACAAGTCCGAGTAATTAGTGATTGGTCTTTTTGTCTGTCAAGTTCGCACCAGGACAAATCCTAAAGTCTTAAACATGTCGTTTAAACACACGAAGTACTCGCACAAACTTTTAAAATTGTTCCAAGCTGTTTTTTAAGATTACGGCAGGAATAAGCGATGCGCTGGCGGGAGACGGGGTTATGAATGCGTAGAAACACATTGCATTACAACTCTTCAAGAAGTGTATCGAGTTACGGATTTAGATTCTGACTGAATGAACTGGCATCAACGAAATCACTCTCAAAATCCTTTTCATTCACCTATACAAACCAGACACTAGTGCAATATCAGGTGTGAGTTTAACGTTGTGCACTTCATTACTGTTTCTATTAGCATTACCCAAGTGTAACGGTTGCTGCTCTTAAAAACATTCTGCAGAGAATGAACTCATTGAACCATACATCCTGAGAGTCCCATACTGTCACAAACCATGTTTTTAATTAAGCTACTGCTATCACTGACACCATTATCATCACATGTCTGCTTAGTTCCTGAGGGGTTGGTTGCCGCCAGCTGCCGAAACGTCATCTTTGCTGTACATTCAACATTCAGCATCGATCGTGCAAATGTAGAAAACTGATATTTTTTGATCTCTCTCATCTAGTTCTTGTGCTCGGGCTGCAACTGTAGCTGCAAGGAAACCTTCTCCCCTTTTCTGCTTTTATCTGAGGTGAGAAAAATGCTTTTTCGGGTCGCTATTAGTAGCTCGTTGATTAGTTGACCAGGGAGCTGTGGCCTGTTTGTGACTCCCGCCACCATGGTTGCCCGAACAGGAAGAGCTGTATTGTGAGGGGAGGGCAAACGGGAGGATCCCGAGTGGTAAAGGTAGAAAAGATGTATCTAGTCATCGACAATGGGTCAGAAGACAACTCGGGTTTACCGAAAACAGAATGGTGGCGACTGGTAAATAATGGGGTATTGCTGAGCTGGTGGAGTCAGCAGTACCCTTACTACGCCGCTGGTCAACCATAAGAACTACCGTAGCTGTCTGACCGCCTTCTGAGTGAGTCTACTGAAAAAGCTGTGACTAAATACTGAGGAAAAGAATTCCAGAGAATAGATACCCCTGAGGAGAAAAAGTTTGATCTAAGCCCGGTTCAACCCTAATGATTTGTCATTCTGATGCGGTTCCCTCTTGGTGACTGCCATGTCGCAGGTAAAGCTGGTTTTTCCGCCTACTTCACTAGCTTGTCCTAAGCTTGGATAAAGAGGGAAGGTTAGGCATAAGGCTAGCAACCTTGCCTCGTAAAACCAATCTAACAGCCAAAGAAATTTCAAAGCACAGAGAAAATATAAAAAATGAAACTGGACTTATTCCCTGCTGACATCGGAGAGACGAAATGACGCCAGTTGGTGGAAGCCTTCAGGAAGTCAATTGACGGGCCTTATGTGTCTTCTCTCGATAAAAGCGAGAGTAATATTGGGGACATGGAATGTCCGAACAATGTTTGAAGCTGGGTGGCAAGGCTGCCCAGATTTCAAAAGAGATGAGAAGATATGGTATAGAAGTGCTAGGAATGTGCGAGGAATCTGCAGATGAAATGGAAATGGACTCACCAGACTGTTAATTGGTAAGCCAGTAACCTACTCCGATATTCTCACCCAGACGACAACCGCGAGCACACTCAGAGAGTGGCTATCATGATGTCTCCAACAACATCGAAGGCTCTCTCATGCAGTGGGAACCAGTCTCCTCCAGGATCATGACAGCAAGATTCAACTCAGAAGGAAGGAAAGTCCCAATCAGGCAACGCTACGCTTCACACCGGCAAATAATGCAGATGAAGGGGAGAAGGAGGAATTCTGCAGGCAACTGCAATCAGTTCTAGACAAGACCCCGGTTGGTGACATCAAAGTTCTAATGGGCGACATGAATGCCAAACTGGGAGCAGACAACACAGAAAGGGAACCAGTCATGGAACTAGAAGCACTCGGTGAAATGGACGAGAATGGAGGACTGTCAGCAGACTTCTATGCATTCAAAATGGGAGATATTGAGAAACATCCCTGAAAAGACCTATGTGGGAGAAAACTGGAACTCATTGAGAGAGATGTGGAAAGAAACCCACTTAACCGTGTTGTGAGGGAAGAGGAACGAAGATAAGGAGTGGATCTCGATGGACACATGAAAGATGATAGAGGAGAGGAAGATGGTGAAGCAGAGGGTGAACCAGTGCAGTGCAGTGCAGGGATCAACGGCGAAAAGAAGGTACTAAGACCTGTAAAACACTAGACAAAGAAGTGAAAAAGGATGGATGGAAAGACAAAAGACAATAATAGTAATAAATTTTTATTCTTACATTGGTAATTTAACACATGAGAGAAGCCAGTTTACAGGCATCACAACACTGATATGTCAAAAAATCTACAAGATTTTATGGGTCCTGAATAGTACAGAAGGGAGGTCGTTTGACTCCATCGAAAACATCAGATCGCGGTTACGGGACAAAGAAGAAAATACCACTTTCAGCATATGCAGTGCGTCAAAGTGAAGATAATAAAAATTCCCATTTCCATATAATGGACTTAACATGACAGATACCAGTTCACAGGCACCGTCAAACTGATGACTTTGAAAGTTTACAGAATAATGCCGGGAATTATATAACTCACATAGCAAGTTATCGATATGCATAAACCTGTCAAAGCCTGCTGCAAATCAAGAGACGGGCATGGATTCCCATCTGTCATTACACAGATAGGTTGCACTATCGACGGCAAAAGCACGCAATGTTCGAAGTTTGCATCATAACCAGACGACGTTGTTAGTCCATATATATAGTTTCTTATTTAGTAATATAAACATCCATTCACCAGAAAGTTCTTCAGTTTTTGGCTTTGCTAACCATAAAGGACCTAGTTATACTACCTGGGGTATCAGCGAGTATCCAGTTACATAACCAAGGTGAGTGTCTAAATCCATGCATTCCCAGCTCACCGTGTGGTTTATAGGTAGTATACATTAATTCCATTGGGAGTACCTCTAGTAGTGGATGAAGGTAGACGTTGAGACGATTAATAGTCCAAACGGTAGCAGTTATGTAAGGACGTCAGGCATCGTTCACATTAGCGTAAGCAGCATCATTCGAGAAGTGCATTTGATGCACGGTAAATTTTACCTAAAAAGATCACTTGACACAGAGTAGTATAGAACATGCAGTGTGGAATTACCGCAGGTAAGTCACATTCCGAGCCAACAGGTACATTGGTCTCTCGTTTGATCATTTGTTCGGAATATCTGTGCCACTATGGTTGTTGGGAAACTTTAGATGTTTCGTCGCAAGAAGAATCCTGACCAGCTGATGAGTTGATTGTGAAGATGTTCCAGAAACCGCGAAAAACTAGGAGCGGTCCAATAATTCATGGAGTCAAACAGTAGGTATTATTTTTACCTAGTAGATGTGTCCAGATTGAAATTCAGCATCGAGCGTCATCATCGAGCTGTTGCTGTAAAATAAAAAAGAAAGAAGAAGCACGAGCAGGTGTGGGAAAGAGAATTACCACGCGGACCGGCTTTGAAAAGAGGGAAGTTCCTGTACTTTTAGGCCTATCCGAACTTTATGTACATTTTCAAATATGTATGTGTGATTAACCACATGGTTTTTCTGTCATAAGATTCTTGAAACTTTTCTGTCTGGGGTGCATCCTTGTAGCTTCGAGAGGGAGCCAGTGTACATTAAGTTCATTATAGTGAGGATAGGGGCCAGTACACACCCCTGTAAGCAGTAGTCAACTCATAAGTGCAGGAGGCACTCGGGGGCTATAACAGGTCTGTTTCATACATTTAGAGGTCCAAGTATATCCTCATCAGCCCAGGATACATAGATGGTGACTAACTGAGCGATAGACTTTCCTTTTATTGGTAGCCTATCAAGTGAAGAGCGGAAAAGTGTCAACGAGCCCGCCGTACGAGTTCCTTCTGGAAGCCCATTCCAAGTTTGCGCGAACTTATTGAGAAAGAAATGATCTCTCAACCTCGTCGTACAACACTCAGTTTCAACCAATACTCTGGAAGGACCAAACGATACTCTAGATTCAAAATTACTTTCAGAACAGGCTGGAATCAGGAAGTAAAAATCGAGTGCGGATCAAATAGCAACTCTATGCATCATCATGGAACAGAGCATAGAACAGCGGTTAAATGGATCCTTACCTCAACTTGACAGCGCTGACCCAAAAGTAATTTGGCAGTCGCTTCAAAACTACGTTTCAGTGCCATAAATCTTTATCAGCCCCGTTCAACAGCTACATGAAGACGCCACATGCCGCTTGATTCACAATGAAAAGTGCAGTGTGGATGTGGACAGGGGTAGGACAAGGATGCTTGCTATCACCCACGACCTTCCTGATTGTGGTGGACTGGATCACTCAGCAAACAGTGAGGAGTGAGAAGATGGGCATACGCTGGCTGGACCGATGAAAAGATTCCAGAAGAAGATTTGGATTTCGCCCATGTGTTAACAGAAGGGGCAGAGAAGGCGGGACTTCAAGTGAACGTAGGGAAGACAGAGGTGGTGAAGAGACCCAACCAACAACAACAGGCACCAATCACCATCAGCCGGAGAAACTAAAGGAAGTTGTCTCTTTCACCCACCTACCCTCCTAGGCAGCACCGTTTCAACCACAGGTGGTGGCGGCACAGATGAGGATGCCAAAACCAGAATCGGAAAGACAGTAGGACAGGCCTTCATTAATCTGAATACAGTGTGGAGATATACTGCAGTCAGCACAAACAACAAGGTTCGGATTTTCAACATCAACGTGAAGTCAGTGCTTCTGTATGCTTCCGAAACTTCGTGTGTTACGAAACGCATTTCTAACAAGCTGCAAACATACGCCACCCAACAGCTGCCACCTACGCTCACTCACTCGACGGTGAAGACCAGATGGCCAGAAAGAATAGGCAACAGGGAACTCTGTGAACGAGGCAACCAAGAACCTATCGCTCCACAAATATGCAGAAGGAAGTGGAGATGGATTGGGCATATACTGAGAAGACCATTCGGGGACACCATGCACCCGGCCCTAGAGTGGAACCCAGATAAGAAACGACGAGTTGAGCGTTCGAGGTGGGGGAGATATGAAGGAGATGGTGTGAAGAAGAAATGAAAGCTTGTGGCCAGTCGTGGAAGCAGTTTCAAAAGACTGCACAGGACAGAGCGGGATGGAGACGTGCTACTGAAGCCCTGCGTTTCACTGGGAACCCAAGGGACAAATAATGATAAAAACTATTGAGGTGCCGGAGGAGCTGGATCCCGGGTTTTTTCCTTGAACACTTGGGTGATAGCACAGTTCCTCAAATTTTATTTGAATTCCAGGTTCCTTGCTTCTTAAACACTGATGTGGATTGCTTTGCAATTTTCTTATCATTGACGGTGTGGAAAAGGTATGGATCGCTTATGGTCCGGTCAGTGTGACTTTGCACTGTTCCGAATTTAGTGTCAGAGGTAATAAGCCGCGTTTCACAGAGTGAGCTGAGAAGCCCAGCTGTTTGCAGACAGGCAAATTTCCATCGGGACACATCATAGGATTAACGCCTCTGCACTGCAACGGGAAAACGATCTGAAAATCCATCCTGATCACCCTATTTGATGGTGTTGACATTTATGTGAATATTTTTGCCCTCATTACGGATGGTGTACCTTTGACCCTAGCCGGTGTAATATTATTTGGTTGTTTGACTGTCTTCTTTGACTTTGCACTCAGTATTCGCCCTTGTATGATTGAGACTTATCATGAGTGTTTCGCCTTCCTATTACGTGACGCTGGACTGTTGACAAAGTGATGTTGTTTTACCGCGCCCGACATTTTGTTTTGGCTCAACCTGCGGTTGTGCTGGGATTTGACTGTTTGTCTTTTGACTGTCTACTGGAAACGTTTACTCGTTGATTTGACTCTGGTAGACAGAGTTTCGATCCCTTTTGTCGGGAATATTGTCATTGACTGTCAGGTACTTAACAGTTGTATTTGTTCAACCAGTTTTTACCGTACAGTACGTATTTGCATCCGAGAACGTTTCGACTGTATAGTTACCCAACAGCACTGTTGAGGTATTTTGTAATTTTGATACGACTTATTGTTGCTTTGATAGTACCACAGATCCTGTTACGAATCTACCACTGATTTACTATAAACCGTGTCTTGATATTTTGACCCAACCTTTGACTGTGCGCCACTCGCGGAAGTTCGGAAGCTATACAGTAAAACGCAAGAAGTAGTCAGCTTCGCGTTAGTTGGCACCGCCTAGTTATTTCCCGCTTTCAGGCCAAGATTATTGGATTTTGGCTGTTGCATGCCTGCAGACTTCCTTTTCAATATAAAGTGGTACAGGTTTTTCGAGTTAGTTTGTAACCTCGCCAGGTCTCTCTTGTGGCTAAACCCGTCGCTACGGGCTGTTACGATGCATTGGCTGCCAACGGTCTTGTAGACCAAGACACCGAACTCCCCACATGATGAACGCCATTTGGGCCAAGTCTGTGTTACAGTCTGAGGTGGCCTGTCTTTTCCGCGCTTTGGTGATTAGCTTCTAGCCGAGGAACAGTGCGGTGCTTTTGGATAGTCCCAAAAACCATTTGCTTCACCCGTGTTCAGTGCCCGCCTGCTGTAAGACGAGTTCAGTTTTCTGACTAGTATAAAATCATGAGCCAATCTCTCATGACCTCATAGTTGAGCCTGTCGCGGCGAGGGAGAAAGTTCTGTATCTTTGGTTACCAAACCTCCTTACTTATCTCAAAGAAAGTTACTGCTGCATGATCACTGAGGCTAGGGCGGCTAGGCACATGTATTCTCAGTGAGCAAGTCATCGTTCACCGAAACGTAGTTCGGGTGTGATGCATTGCCGTTGAGCCTCCCGAGTGTAACGTCACCCACTTTCTCTAAAAGATCGGGTGTCTAAGATGTGCCCTTCGTTTTCTGACAGAAGGGCTTGGCGGTGTATCACCTCTCCGTCTCAAAGAGGATGGATGGGGTGCTAAAGTCGCTGGCGACGATTGCGGAGTTTGCAGCAAAGGCCGTCTTGATAACTGTTCCCTGACGGTCCTGGGTGCCAGTAAGAGAGGTGTGTTTGACTCAAGGCAGATGTATGATGCGATGCAGATCGAAACAACACCGTTACGATAGTGGGAGTTGGATAACAGCCGCATCACTCACCACCGTCGTCATCACACAGGAGCCTAGTTACAGAGTCTCCCCGACTTCTATTCTGAGTCCCCGGCCCCTGTGGAGGAGTTCTATGTCAGTGGCATGCATCTCTCCACCAGAAATGTCTGCCGATTCCTGGGATTTGCTGATGTGTGAGATTTCGGTGGGAGATATGTCGTGGGGCATCCTCACCTCTGCTACTTTACCCCTGAGTCCTCTAAAGTTGATGTATATGTATGCAACAGTATGTCGAGTAATGGGGAATGCTGATCACATATTTCTATGAGGGGAGTGCTTACATGGTTAGGGTGTGGTCTAGGATCTCCAGTCCTTGCAGGACCGGTATCGCTCTGTTTTGGGGGATTCGTTTTCACCCTATGCGAGGACTGTAGTAGTAGAAACTACACCACTAGAAGTGCTTTACTCATCAATTTTTTCTTGTGCAGTGACCACTGGCTCAAGAGGTCTTGGCAATTGCCACGAGTCTTCTTGCATGGTGGTACCTGGCTCACTTTAACACTTGTGCATTGCGCCACCCATGCAGTCTTTCACGCTACACCATTCGTGTAACGCTTCTGTGAGTGGAGCATGTGATTCTAATTGAATGGCTAGCAGTACAAGGGTGGGGATGGACCCTGGATGGGTTAGTCTAGGCAGTCTGGTGATGCTGTTTGCAGGTAGATTGCCAAGGCTAACTTCATATGAAAGTCATTGTTGTTCAGCATCACGATCGTATCGGTCGTTAACATAATAGTTACCTGTCAGCTCTCTGGTTCCATGCACGACCACAAGGCTGCTTCTGTTTGGATTCTCAAGCGTGACGTTTCCCGCTTCATCTCTTAATGGCCATAACTTGTCAGGCTAGCCATGGATTTTCCAGTTGTTGACAAGGTCCACCTGGTGTGAGTGCAGAAGGGTGTCGTTGGCATTTTGCGGTGTTTGGCTGAACTCTTACAAGTGATGGCTTGTCTAGGGGTGCCCAGCAGCTTCGAGAGAGATGATCCAGTGCCGCGAGTTGGGAAGAAAGTCTTAGTGTAGGGCAGCGGTCTACCCAAGGTAGACCGTATAACTATCCCCATGACCGAAAACGAGTCTGCCGGCATACGGACGCTAGATAAGACGGTGGAGTTGGCCCTTCTATGGCTTGCCTTCGTCACAGGCGGTAAACCAAATTTTCCAGCCAGTTTTCTGCGCACGTACTTGAGTTGCTTCCAATTTTTGAAGTCCAGGACGCTCTGGCTGCTTTTGTCAAGGGCTTTGGGAGCGGCATATTTTTCCGTGCGTTCGAGATTTCCTACGGCAGGGTAAGCGAAATGGAAGTTCGACATAATGTGTTCTTCATGCTCACTAGGTCGTGGATGGATGCAGATTTAGCCTTGTTCTTGGCTTCCCGTGTGTTATCCTTAGACGTTGCCTCTACTTTATTCTGAGAGGTTCATGAGCTTTCTATAGTGGGCGGCAGCTCTTTAAATTCCTGTGTACAAAGCACGTTGCAGCTTTTTGCTTTCTCGGCAGGTGCATCAGAACCATTTTGATGGTCGTTTCCTCATGAACTTATGTTGCCGTTGGGGCACTTTGATGTCATAGTGGTACTGTACGCATCCTCGAAATAATTAGCATGCATACGCCCCATTGATCACGGAGACAAACTTGATGCAGACATCATCATCAGGTGCCATAGTGTCACCTGTCCTCCTCGGAGACGGTGCCGTAATTTGCAGTGAACCGCTGGTGACAAGTTTGTTCACGCACTTGCCATACCATTTCACCTATTTCAGCGTGGTCTGATTCATACTGAGTCGGCAGTAGCCTTGTGCCATGAAAGAGATACTGTGCATCATCTTTTCGATTGCAGTGGTTATCCTAGAGACAAGAAGTGACAGCTTCTTTGAGAGAATGGCAGTCTGTGGATACAGTTCGCAGTGTTTCACTGAGGGCCAACTTCCCCCTAAGGTAGGGTCGTGTTATCCCTGTCAGTCTTCAGGTCCGCTATTTTAAACTGGCATGACAGTCGTAAAGAAAGAATTTCACGTAGATAGATGCACTAAACCGCCTACCGAACCCATATGGAAGGGTCATCTGAGCAGCAACTTAGTTCTCTGGTACAAAATTTCGCACGATCGGTCACTCTGTTCGTCTTAACTGACTTGGATTCATGAATCACCGCATGACGAGCGTTCTTCAGGGCCTGATCCCTCTCCTCTTTTGATATGGACATAGCTTGTTGTAGCCGAAACCCGTTTTCGGTAGGGACTGACTCTTTTTTGCTTGCTGTATATATCTTGATTAAGGCGACTCTTGGTATGCTTTCCTGTAAAAGCTTGTTTATCAAACTTCGCCCCTCACCAAGGTCATGTTCGAAGTGATAACGTGGTTCTGGGTCTCTGCTTTCTTCCACCGTGGTAAAGATTACAGAACTACCATGGAGCTTTACTTAATCTGTTTTCTGTGGAGTTATGACAGTTGGTTAGGTGACCGTTGCTGTCATTTCGGCATATTGTTTAGACTAAGTTGCTTGCCGTTTCCCAGAGTAGGGTTTGTGAGGCTGACTAAAGTCCAGTTCAGGGACTTTGGCACCGACAACCTCAGAAAGAACTTTCGTCACCTGCGAAGTTGTCATCGCAACTGGGTAGGACATGCGGCCTGCACAGTCCCTCCGTCATCACTAAGAGTGCTTCACTTCCATCTCTTTCGCTGAAAAATGGCCCACTCTCGTGATCAGTGGTTTTCAGACCGGGTCTTCCAGCTCTGTGGATGTGAGAACCTGAAGATACCCGCTTCACTCTGCTTTCTGTAGCTTTTTCTAAGTCGGGATAAACAAACCTCGTAGGTAGTCTACACACCTGACTTACAGCTTGTCATGCGACACTCTTGGAATTCCGCAAGGCATTCTGTTTGTCAGCGGCTATTTCGTTGTTATCACTGTAGCATTTTTCTGCTTTCCCTTTGCATGCCAGCTTATTCGTTATCGTGTCGTATCGTATCGTGAAAAGTCTCTCCCTTTCATAAAATTCTCGTTAACTGTTGACAGTTTTCCGGAAACCTGGACATACCCTTTATAACTTTACTGTGACTTCCTCACCGTTTTCACAGTTCTTCTCCCTGCCCTAATACTTTGGTCATCTTGCAAGACTACCTTGAGACCAGATTAATTAATACTCATATCCCCATCCTTTCAAAATTTTCAGAACCAGGAAGATAATTGTGGCCATTCCAAACTCAGAACGTATTCCAATAAGACGGACATAGAACCCAAGGAGCCGCTGTTCACTAATTTTACAACGCAAAGTTTGAAGCTTAAAGTTTGACTGAAATTGAAGATTGAGTCGTTACGCTCACTTTACAAAAATGTGCGTTGCTGAGTTTTATGTGTAGGTGCTCGTAACATATGGTTTCATATATATACATATATAGTGGTAGTAATTGTGTGCATTTAACTAATAAAAAACTTGGATAATCTGTAAAATTTTATTTGAAGTGACCAGTCAGGACTAAAAAGTGTACTTGAAATTAATTTTGCTGTCCAACGAGTTTAAATTGGAATTATGGTTCACTACTGTGGTGTGCGTATTTATATTTGATTTTATTGATATATCGGAGTTCACTGTGACTTAGGGCGTTGCCTATTGATCAGGAGAAGTGTGTTTTACCTCAAGAATCGAATGTGAGACTTCGAAACCTTTTAGTTCCGTATTCGCGATCTATTTATGTCGCTTGTTAGATATAATGAATTCTTATATGACACAAGTGTACATTCATTCATTAGAATTCAAAGAATCCATGTGGTTTGGAATCCCTTTACAGTAGTTTGTAATTCTGTAAAATTACTAGTGTTTCTATATTTTTTGAAGCAGAAATTGTCAAAAATCGGGATTTGGAACCCCTGATTGTTAAAAATAACCGGTTCTAACTCCTTCGATCGTGATATTCAGTTCTAGGCCAACTGATAATCTTTATTAAGACACAAAACAGATGAGAATTAGTTGCCTTTTCTTTGTTTTTGGTATTCTGTTTGTGTTTTAACTCTTAATTTCTGGTACTTTTAAATTTAAGTAGTTTTCTTTTATTCACATTCTGGACATTAACGCCTGATTTTATATCAGATGTTAACCTATGAGCTGTTACAATTCACTTTGACTCAAACTGCTGAGAGAACTCGCATCTTTTGTCCAACCAAAACGTAAATTTGAACAGACTCTGCTTTATTATACCCATTCTCTGAAATACTAAAACTTTTCGGGCTACTGACCAACTCACTGATGTCCTGTCACTCATAAGACCCGAAAAGTTTGTACTTTTTGAGCCATTTAAAAATATCAGTGTTGAAAGTTGATTGTCGAGATTCATTGTTTCCATGATGATTTTGTTGTATGGTTATATGTGAATGAAAAAGATATATACATAGAATTTGCATATAACATACAACTGCATTAGTTTTATGTGCTTGCTTAAGTAGAAGCAAATGTTTCATTACTCTCGTTTTGCCGTATGACTCTCTTAAGTGTTCTACATTCTCAGTATTTTTACGTATAACGTATAATTATTATGATGAACAGTAATTAATCCAAGATATTCACCAGATCCTGAGGGTTTATTGAAGCTATCTAAGATACATTCCAAATTATCCTACAGAGCGTCTGCAAACACCGACTCTTTGGATTTCAAAGACGTTAGCAAATCGCCGTACATTTGTTGAAAGAGCACTAATCGACCATTTGGGTCGTTATCCTAATGTTTAGGCCACTGCTGCCCAGTATCTTCTCTTCCTAAGCACTGGGTGAGGAAGTTAAGGTCCGCAGTCCGCCTGATTTCACTGCATAACAGTCCAAGTTTCGATATACTATTTATTATGGGCTAAATATGTGCTCAATAGGTTGCACTCAAATGCATAAAGATCTTGTACACTATGTCTGCGTGAACATTTTTTACAATTCCATAACTCCAAATTTATCAGGTGGAAAAGGCATCAAGATTGTTGGTGTAATTGCATATATAGTAGCTTATTGATGTCAGTCTTTGTTGTACAGTCAATTGTGACCAGTTATATCACCATTTTCCCTAATGTTCTCATTATCTTTCAATCACCACACTCCTATAGATGTTTTTAAACTTCCGAAATTCGACAATCAAAACTGCACAACTTAATGCCGACTTAAAAATACCGTTTTAATGTAATGTAATATAGCGTTGAAAATCATTCAGGCCGATAAAATAGCAAGTCACTACATCTACAGTAGGAACAATAAACAGTACAATTTCACTCCAAAAAAGAACATCTAGTGACGTGACCGAAGGAAATTTAAGGTCAAAGGGGTCAGGAAGCGAGAAAATTCCTTCCCCAACTTACAGTTGTACAGAATCCAAGGTTAATAAGAAAACTATCTAAACAGTCATGTAATGTTCCATTATGCCTCACTTCTTTACGAAGTTAGTGTTGAAGATATCACTAGGCCTAGTGATGGAACGTTCACTACAAAATATCAAAGCTCAGAGAACACCGAACCACCGTCATCTACTGCTCACTTGAAATGCTGAGACTTTGCAAGCGACTTAGTGTCACCAGACTCTATATAACAGGTTTGACTCATTGCTCAGCATATGGACTTGTATGTGGTCACTCGGTTTATTTAATGTTATCATAGAACGTGGTAATACTACCTAGCAGTCCACGTTGTCACCTCTAGCACTATCACATCAAGATATAAGGAAATAGACATAATGACAAAGAAATGCCAGTTTGGTCAAAATCCGTAAAAGCCATACAGCAAAGAGATGGTTTAGAGTAAGATACTAGGTAGTAAGATTAAAGATAGAGGAATGGGGAGAGATTTCAACGACAATTTTAGAAAGTCATAATATAAGAGAAAGGAAGGACACCTTGATACGGTCGTTAAGCTTGTATATCCCAATGACCCAGAGAGCTATGCGGGTGGAACGCTTGTTCCCCAAGGTCCTAACATACCAGAAATGTCAGTTAGATAGTGGTAAGGCAGAAGGTAGTTACCGTTGTTGTTTAAAAGTGTACGCTGTGATGGGGTCCGACGGCAAATTCGTAATACTGGTTAGACAGGGGTATGATAACAGTATGGCGTTTCCCTTGGATAACCACTAGTGCCAAACTGGTGCTGCCTTCCCTATGCAAGGGGAGGATAACAAAAGGTCGCCCTTAAAAAATACCACACTCCCCACTAACCCTCAGCTTACCGGAGCCGGTGACCAGGGTTCATAGTTGGATTCCAAATTAACAAAGCAAAACCTCGAAATTCTAAAATGGCCGCTTGTGACCGACCTCAAACTGACGTTCCGTTGGACGTATGGTCACACACTAACTCTTCCCTTCTAGGTATCTGAAGAAAAGACAACCTTTCACGGTGCGGGTAGCTGGGAAGTATCGATCTCCTTCACAGCTCTGCCAGTCAAAAGTCTCCAAGCACTGATTCTTGCTATCGTTAAGAGCCAAGTCGAGCAGTCTGTGCCTCCCGAAAACGACTCAGACCAGCATTCATAAGTCTCATGAACCGGTTCCATATCTTAGTCTGTTCACCCTAATTCTTCCTGTTCAAATCATATTTCGGCTATCATTGCTTGTCTAGATAGGTGGTAATTCAACGTGTGCAACACGTGTCCAAGTCACTTCGTTCGATGAAAGTTCACTACTCCATCGACTAACTTGGCTTCCTCGCCTAGTGCCATCAATCCGCTTGACCTCAACATTGCTCACACGATGATTCCACTATATTTGAGTGATCCTGCGAAGATACCTGTTATCTATTCACACTTACTTTCAACGACCATGTCAAAGCCGTATAATAGGACAAGGCGAAGTGCATCACAGTATGCTTGCCATGCTTTAAGTAGTTACATATTTTACTGGTGGCATGTATGGCGTAATTTGGCAAATGCCAAGCAAGCGAATTGTATCCGAACTGACATTCTATCAGAAAGCAACCTATTTGGGCTGATGCATGAATTGGTCAACCGTTTACATTGCTCCTTTCCTTATCTTTAGACTAGTATTTGGTGCAGATTAGTGCTGAAGTATCATCTTTCATGTTACAGGTGCGAAACACACGTCACAGGTACTGAGATTTCCTCTCAAGATGTTAAGAAGACTCTGAATTTTTTCATTGTCTTCCCCTAACATATCTACGTTTTCTGCGTGCGCTAGGTCAAGCAGATGTCCTCTGGTTTTTATACATATTAGTACTACTAGAGCACAGAACTTTTACAACATGCATGATGAAGATGCAGAAAATAGAGGAGAGGATAGAAACAAAAATAAAAGTGAGTTATTAAGTGAGTAGTCTTGAAGGTGATTCCGAAAAACCATCCACTTTTTGGTACTGAGTTTCAGCTGTCGAGGAAGGACAAAAACTCCAGCATAATAGCTACTGGTTTCAAGTCTGAGCCATATTTGGCATCTTCTCAAGTTATTGAGTTGGATATGTCAGAGTTTTGAGGTACCTACAGATGTTAACCTAACAGAGTCATCCTTCTCCTCACGACACCATGTGATACACTAGCTACTTCCACCACTTCCCATCTGTTCTGAGGAAAAAGAAAAAGAAGCGTCGTAGCTTCTGGGACAACATGCGCAACACCTGTTCAAGCCACTGAAGCCGGTGTTTCAAGATGACCACACATCTGCTACGCTCAAAAACATGTCTCACCTCAAAATTACTCACACAGTGTTTCCGTGGGATGCATAAAGCTTTTTAGCGACAACGGTGGTCGGGAACTCATGATCGTCGAACATACTCATCTTCCAAAGGTGAGTTTTCACATGCATGGAGCAGAATTGCTCTCATCAGAGTGCTGCATAGCAGGCCTTTCAAAGTAAGGTCAGAAACATGATGGTACAAAATGTGGACCAGATTTACGTATGCCATTCTGGCTTTCGATATTTGAATCGAAGTTTCATCATCAGTCACCATACCTCCACCAGCAATGACACAACTGTCCAGGTACACACGTTTTCCGACAACTTCCAATGATATGCTATCACGTGTGAGTGTAAGTGCAGTCTCTTATCAGTCATCTAGTAGTATTTGCACTTCGATGTTGCAAAGCAGATACCGTATTTACGGACATTGATAACTAACTGACTGGTTGCTGTTTGAGTAGCCTGTGTGTTGTCACAATAAAGGAGCGTCGTCCGTGCATACTTGAGGTTGAAAGGTCTTTCCCCTGGTAATATATATATATATATATATATATATATATATATATATATATATATATATATATATATATATATACTTCAGGACTGTTTCTAGAACGTTATCAAGAAGAAAGCTGAAAAGAAATGGCGATATTGGGCAGCTTTGCCTGTAACTATACTATCGATTCGGAACAATCGAGACAGACAGCTTTACGCCCTCACTTCACCTGAGTTGTTTTCGTGTAAGACTTTCAAGATATTGACAAGGTTTTTAGAGACACCTTTCACTAGTTGAGAGTTCTAGAATACAGCCCTATCTAACGAATCGAAAGTGGCCTTAATATCAAGAAGTACAACGATTGTTGATCTGCAATACACATGACAGTGTTCGAGCATTTGGTGAGTGTTGAACACGTAATCAATGTATCCGCGATGTGAAAAATATCTGACCCGCTTTTCCCATATCACTTTCTGGTGCTATTTTCAGGACATGTGAAATATGATACTAGCTAACCTCTTAGACATTACCAGTGGCAGAATGATACCCTGAAGATGAATACATACATTACGTAGACCCTTTTTGAAGATGGTTGAAACAATGTTTTCATTTCGGAATGATGGAACACTCAATCTGCCATATCTCAAACAAGGTAGCCAAGTCCTCTTGCAACCATATGACCCCTATCCTTATATAGACCTGGGTTTAGGCTATCTTGACGGTGTTTCTTATGGAGCTGTAGAGCTTGGATTTCGTTACGAACCTGGGCTTCGTTAGATGTATTAGTATTAACTGACTATGGAGCACAAGACATTGGAATCGATGTTACCGCGACATTAGGCTAGACTGCCATTCGAAATATTCCGCCCAACGTTCTACGTATCTATGAAATTTGTTGATTAGCGTATCATCTACTTTGCAGACTGTCTCATTGACACTAAACTCCTTGTCGAGGGCTCTAATGAGCTGGAATGATGTCGGAATGTTTACAGATGCAGCTGGTGATTCCATCCCATTCGCGTGTTCTGGCCACCCGACCTCGTGTTCTTTATTAAAGTGCTACTTGACCTGTAACATAAGAGAGTGACTTACCATTTTACTCGCTGCTTGCTGGAATACACTGATCAGTCTCAAAAAGTTGCAGGGAGCTCTGCAAGATGGCCTTTTAATCCACAAGCAGATGCACTCATGGTTTTCATTATGTTTTATAGACACAACCAATGGTCATCTATACATCCTGGAGACTGGATAGCTGGCCTTGAATCTAGCTACACTTGGTATTTAGTTGCAGTGTCGGGCGCAACCAGTTTGCTTACATCGTTGCATATCAGACGGTAATTTTGATGACCACAAGATAAACTCAGCACTTAATAAAGCGTGATCAGAATCCAGTCAATTATTCCAGAAGAAGCGGTAATCCTGAATGCAACACCATTTGTAGCTGATTTCAATATGATCTATTTCAGCCCAGTTGTTACAGTGGTGATGACTGTCCTGAATTTTCATTCTGGTTAGAAGCAGGTTTTGATTTGCAAAGTACAGAAGGCGTTCCACACTATCTGACCTTCAATCAAGTAATCTCCATTGACTGACTTAAGAACTTTTCCTGTGAGTCTAGATGCGTAACGTATGCATCCAATGTACTCCCCCCGAGTATATAAAGTCGAACTATGTGGTAATTTTTTAAAGTAAATTTTTATAGATGCTGCTATTACGGATGGTTGGTCCGTAAAAAACTAACTTATGCATATATTTTCACCGTAAAATTCAAACCTTATTTTCGCGCCTTCTTTCGCTTCATGCAATGTTACTTATTTTTCACCATGGTTTAAGACACTAAACCTTGATTAGTCTGTTTTACACTTTTAGTATGCCATTTTGTTCTCCCTAATCAAGGCCTTTAAAAAAGTGTATAAATGACGCAACTTTCAGCTGTAATCGCACCATTTAGTTAGAGTAACTATACGTTCAATCCCATTGTCTTCTGATGTCAGCTAAGTATTGTGTTGGGAAGTTATTGTTCTATCGTTAATCACATCGCATCAGAGCATAATATCGTTCATATATATTCTGCAGAACAAAAAGAAACTGCATTCTCAACGTTCATTTCGTGTGATATTAGCAGTATGACAGCATACTACTGAAATTATCATTTGATGAAATATAATTTTTCACTTTTATATATATCTTTTCAGAATCAATGATTTTCTTCGATAATTTGGTATGTTTCAGATGCTGAATACCCTGAATCTACGCTTAATTCATAAAGTATCATTGTTAAGGATTTAATTCCTACTATTTATTAAACAATCGAAAAATGAAGCCTATACTTCCAATTTTTAAACGCTTAACAAATATTTCCAGTGTTCGTCGTTTAGGGTAAGGTGACAAACTTTCTATTACCCTTTTTTTTTCATTATTTATATTTCATAATTAGAGTTGGTCTAGTAGACGATCTAGATCGTGTTCTTACACATAAAGAAATTAAAAGTGTCAACTTTGATTTAGTCAACTATGGAACAGATGGAATCTTCTTTTCAGCCTACAATGAAGATGGATTTATTTTGAGTAATGGTACAAAAATCATTGGACCATGTGCTGTTTTCCCTAATAATGCTTTCAGTTGGAATGTATGTATTGTTTGTTGTCATTTAATGTAAATCTTGTCTTTATAAGGTGAAGGATGCATTAGATATATCAGAGAAATCGTTATCTTTATTCTTTTTACTGGAACCTCCAATCGGTAAGTTGATTATTCATATATATAACACAGACTAATAATTATTATTCATTTTCAAAGAACTACTGATTATAGGTAAGGGAGAGATGAAAAGTTGGGTTGATTATCGTAAGATATTGGATATCTGTTGGAAGCATAGATTGTGTGTTGAAGTGATGCCGACAGTAAGTATTATTTCTTTAAATTTTCTGGTGTTCACCCTCAGTTCTTGACATATTTTTCTTGTTTTAATTGTTGGATACTTTTTCCTCAGTAATGATTTTGTCACATTAATCTATTTAAATATTTCTTGAAGGGCGTTCAACATCTCACTAAATTGTGAAGTTTGGGTCAGCCTTGTTGGGCCAGTGGGTGATGAAATCTCTGGATGCGCACAAAACGCTCACTTGACTTTCGTCAACCTATGACACGGGTCGAGTGCGATATGCTGCTGTTCTTCTGTGTGGCTGTGAAATACTGCTATCAGAGGTGGAGGATATGAAAAGGCTTGACGTATTCGGTCATCGTTACCTTTGTAGCGTTAGCCGTGTTTTGCAGTGTCACCAAGTGAGTAATGCAGAGGTCAAGTGTAGAGTTTTAGGGACGAGAGAGGAAAGTCAGTTGATGCGGTTGTGAACCTTCATCGACTAAGATGGCTGGGATATGTGTTACGTATGTCTAGTCACTGTCTGCCTCGTCGCACAATGTTGGCCGAAGTAGGTTCAGGCTCAGTGCAGCCGGAATAAAACATCAGTTCATGAAAAATTTGACTCTTGTCATGAGCCAGAGAGATTCAGACATACTCGCTTGGGGTCTGACTTCGCAGGAATTCACCTATTCCCTGAGGGTCATCTGGTTGACTTGGAATATGCAGACGATATTGTCCTGCTAGGTGATAACGCTAACAAAGTGTAGGGTTTTGTGAACGTGTTACACATAAGTCTGTGTATGTTTGGCATGCGTTTCACCGCACCCATGAAAATGTAAGATGATGCTCCAAGACTGGTCTACTTCAATTACTTCCATCTTAATGATAGGGTATGAAGTGGTGGAATGTGTCAACCAATTCACCTGGGAAATTATATCAGCCCTAACGGGTTAGTTGCTGACGAAATCTTAGTCGTTTGGCACTTGCCAACTTACGTCACCCCTGGCATCGGCAAAATATCTGACTATCTATGGAAGAACAAGAATGCTGCGCTACAGTTTGTTCTGTTCTGTTATAATATGGCTGTGAGACTTGGTTGTTGAAAGTAGGAGATAAGAAACAGTTACAAGGTTTTGATTATAGGTGTATTCTCAGCACTGCTCGTGTTTGATGGAATCACCGTGTAAGGAATGTTGAGGTTAGGAGAAGAGTAATAGGCAAAACAGGCTAGCCGATTGATGAGGTTGTGAACCTTAGTCGACTCAGATGACTTGGACATGTGTTTCACTTGCCGAGCCACCGTCTACCTCGACGTACCATGCTAGGAGAAGTTGGATTAGGATGGAAGAGGTTTCAGCATAGTCAGAGCAAGACATGGCACCAGTCGATGAAGTCCCTGACAGTTGGTTTCAGTCGTGTGAGGAGATGTAGACTGCCTGGTTGGGGTCTCCGAAACGAAAGGAACCAGTTATTGAAGACTGTTTCTGACATGGTTGAAAATCGGTCACAATAGTGGAAATGTATTCACTCCTTGACATCTAATGCTTCAATATTTTCACTGACTTTTACCTTCAGATTGCTTATTCTCTCACACAGCTTTGTTTTCTTTGTGTACTACTGTCAAGTGTGGCAGCTTGAGACTATGCACCTGTATAGAGGGTTCTACGTTGATTTTGTCAGTCGTCAACACTTCAGCTCTGGCATCCCCTTTGAATTGCAAATTCCTGATTAGGATTTTAGCAGTTTGCGGGAATTGGTTGGTTGATTTTAGGTTACTTTCACCATAGACTAAAATCATTTGGAGATGACAGTTGGAAACCTGGATGCACTGGAAAGCAGCTGTCTTGTCCTATTAGGGGATTCCTTAGGAGTAGCTAACCAAGTTTCCACTCGGTCAGGGATCAAACCCAGCACTTTCCGGTTTCATGGTGGTCGATCTAATGGTTGAGTAGTAACCTACTCTTTGAGAAACCTGATGTTTCTGGCCTCATATGTTGTAAACCAGTGTATTTAAAGAAATTTCAAGTATTTAGAACAAATTACTAACCATATATACATATATTTTATGCTATTTTTTCACAGGTTAGTGCAGTAGGCACATTCAACTTTTTAAATTCAGAAGGACGATATGTGGCAGCAGGAATTATTCCTCCTCATCGTCTAGATCACTATGATGAAGCAAATCTTAAAGCTTCCAGAATATTATTATCTGAACAAGATGAAGACGTGCAACAACCTCTGCTACAAAATCCAACTGATCTAAAACTACTTACATCTGGTGAATATAAAGGAATTTCTGTGGCACGTTCACCGTTAGCCAAAAGTAACGCGTTGTCATCATCATCTTCATCTGAAGAAACATGATTTTGTGTCATTATGATTTGGTTCTTCGTTTTGATTATGTACATGCATAAAACCCCTACCTGCTTTGGTTTTTCTAGGTGGCCATTGTTCACTACTATGCATAATAAACTCATACATACGTATTCTTTTAACTTATTGCCTGTTTAAGTGTGTATGAATATGTCGATTTCAACCAGTTTCTTTTGTTTTTGCCTCTCCGTTTGTCGATTTGTCTGTCTGTTTATCATTCTTATTTGCACAAATACTGGAACCAGAGGTACCAGAAAGGTTAGCTAACTGTCTACTTTCTGCTTCCCACCCCTCTGGCAGTACGTATTCATTGTTTCATCCATCATGCATCAACCTCGGACCAGGAATTACTGCGTAACAGTCCGAGTTACCACACCTCATCATATCAGTACATAAAGTAAAACATCAGTGAAGTACAAGATGAAGAAAAGGAAATTCAATCAAAAGAAATATTAAGTACGAAAAGAGAGAAAGGAAGAATGTGAGAATGGTGAGATTCACTATAGCGTCGTTAAGATGAGGATAACGTGTGTGTCTCTGTGTGTGTGTATGTATGTATACATCTGAACCACTCACATCGGTTCTCAACCATGTGATCACCTACAGTCAGTCTCCAACCACTGGTTTCTCTTGTCACGCACACACCAACCAACCAGTCTACAAAATCGCCCCACATGCCTCAAAACCAACAGTCAAACACTTCATACATTCATGTCATGTTTTAGTCTGGTCGACAGCCAACAGCCCTGCGCCAGTCTGAACCTACTTCGGTCAACATTGTGTGACGAGACAGATGGCGAATAGGCACACGTAACACATATGTCCCAGTCAACCATCTCACTCCATGAAGGTTCACAACAGTGTCAACTCACTCAACAGACCTCTTCTCCCTAAAACTCTACACCTGACTTCTCCGTTACTCATGTGGTGACACCACGGAATACGGCCTATTCTACGAGGACAACAGTGGTCAAACACCTGAAGCCAGCCTTCTCATGTCTTCCACCTTCAATGACCATGTTTCACAGTCATAGAGTAGAACAGAGAGGACTGATGTACAGTACATGCGACCCTAAATAGACAGTCGGATATCACGGCGGCGCCATTTGTGGTGTAAGTTGGTGAAAGTCAGCTGAGCCTTTTTGTATTCTTGCAGAGATTTCACAGGCCACTGAGCCATGAGGGCTGATCTTCCTTCGCTTCTCAGATAAGTGAAGTGGTCGACACACTCAAGCACTACACTCTCTATTGTTAGCCGGAGAGACACCGTTGAAGACCAATCCTGGAGTAACAATTTTCATTTGGGTGTTAAGAAACGCACTCCAAACTTTCTCAAATTTTCACCCAAAGTGTCCATAAGACTCTGCATCTTATCAGGGTCTTCACTTGACACGACTATGTCATCTGCGTATTCTAGGTATAACGAAAATCCTCCCGCTATTCATTGTCTCTTCTCGCATGATAGGCACTACAGTCGTCTTGTTCCGAATGTGTTTAGTAATTATGCTACTGCGGTGCTGGGCTTCTTGCCGATTGTCTCCATCCAACTAACATCTACTGATGTTGATCGTCATGTTAAACCGTCTAACTCGGTGACTATATTCCAAGTACTAGATAACAGGTAGTCAGTTAACCTCCGTTGACAAATCAGTGCACTTAATCGATTATTATAAAGAGGTCAATGAACGCCTGAATAGCTCATTGGTAACGTCTCTGACTGCATGCCCCGGATGATACGGGCTCTAGTCTGTGACAAGACATCAGTTCCGTAGAGGCCACAGATACGGGTTGCTGACCCTGGTGCCAAGAAGCACGAAACGTAGGTCAGACAGAGCTTCCTGTCGATAACCTCCAACCAACTAACATAGTCACAGTTTGGTAGACTTGATTTGTATTATTGATACTACTAGATGATATCTTAAAGTGAGATGAAAATGTACCCTGTGACAGGGTTCGAACCAGCGGCCTCTGGGTCACCGACCTGGTGCTCTACCAACTGAGCTGCGAGACTCAGTTGTTCATCAGGCAGTCAGCCCAAACTTTTGTTGATTGAAGTGGTCAGCAGTTAATTCTGATAGTCTCAGTTGGTAGAATACCGGGCCGGTAAATAGGAGGTTACTGCTTCGAATCCCACTGTGGCCGAGATTTTTATTTCACCCTTAATCATTCGTCAGTAATAATATCCATATTACCCCAAGTTTTTTAGGGCTATGTAATGCTTCCTGAGTAATTTATACACATATAACGTGAAGCACTTAGTCTCTTTTATAAATTTGGATAGTGTAATTACAAGATGAAATTCATCTGAACAACTGTGATGTCTGGTTGATATTCATTATGGACTGACATCAGTTGGAGGACCGTTGAGAACCTGAAAGCACTGAATGAATAGCTGTTTCGTTCTAGCATGGGACCACTCAGGATGCAATATCACTGAGCATAAAGAGTTCAAGAGTGAATTAGAACACCAATGAAGGGTTATATATATATATATATATATATATATATATATATATATATATATATATATATATATATATAATCCCACCTTTCACGACGTCGTGGGATCTTCCGTTTCAGGCAATCCTAAAGCAATTAAACAGAAAATTATGCATTATTCAAATAATTATCTTTGAAGAAATTAATCAAAATTAATTATTATTTTAATTACTACTTGTTGTTTAAACTATAATTCACTGCTTTACACACCATGGGTTCGAACCCTGCAGTGCCTACCAAGATATCCACAGGCAGATAATGAGTATCACTAGCTTTTATACAATAAATGTTTAGCTCAATACTTACTTTCTACTGAAGTTTAAAATTTTAATTTTTCATTATCCCGTTTTTTATTTCAATAATTTTATTTAGTTTGTATACAAAGTTTATCATGGTGTTCCCAGCCAATGGGCTGTATTAAACGTTGTACAATTTCCGGTGAAATTTTCTAAAGTAATCAATAAATGCAGAAAATTATTTTCAAGTCAAATTACTACTGAATTTAAATCAACTTCTGAAGATCCAAAGAATGAATCAAGTGAACCTAAACGTATTTGGCCAAGACAATTACCTAATTTTATTGAAGCTGTCAAACCACCACCTTCAACATCTGTGGCAGCTACTTCAAAAGCACCATTGATTAAAGACTTTTTCAAAGGTCAAATAAATCTTGTAGGTGTCATTTAACTTCAGATTATAGTATTTTTTTGATATCGACTAATTTATAATGAGGTTGATGATTGAAGGTGAAATGAAAATTTAGACTGTAGCCGGATTCAAACCAAGTGACCAATTGATTAATATCACTAGTGAACTTTATATTCTTGTTGAGTAGACTATGAATTTGTTCGCTTATTCTATAGAGTATGAGAAATAGAATTTGAAAATTAGTTTCTGGGTAATCCACTTTTCTATGGTATGTTTTGTACTACTTATTACAACAGATGTAAGTAGTATGTAATGTGATATCGCTAAGCAGATTAAGCAAAGTTATCATTTAAATTAATAGAGGAACTAAATACATAAGGCAAGTCAAGAAGCAATGGAAATTGAAGATTATCACATCTTGTATGTAGTAGATCCATACAGAGACTGGTTGCGTGAATTGTGTTCAATGTGAAATTTTTATACTTTTTATGGGGAGACTCAACTGTTTTCCTACGGTAATAGAGATGTACAAATGAGCACATCATTAGATGATTGATAACAAATCTATGTTTGTAGCACTGATTGATGATGTAGTAGAATGCGGTTAGCAAAATAGTAGACGATCGGATCGGCCCTGGTGGCTTAGTGACCGATGAAATCTCTGCAAGAATACAAAAAGCCTCAGCTGACTTTCACCAACTTACACCACAAATGGCGCCACCATGATATCCGATTGTCTATTTAGGGTCGCATGTACTGCACATCAGTCCTCTCTGTTCTACTCTATGACTGTGAAACATGGTCATTGAAGGTGGAAGACATGAGAAGGCTGGCTTCAGGTGTTTGACCACTGTTGTCCTCGTAGTATAGGCCGTATTCCGTGGTGTCACCACATGAGTAACGGAGAAGTCAGGTGTAGAGTTTTAGGGAGAAGAGGTCTGTTGAGTGAGTTGACACTGTTGTGAACCTTCATGGAGTGAGATGGTTGACTGGGACATATGTGTTACGTGTGCCTATTCGCCATCTGTCTCGTCACACAATGTTGACCGAAGTAGGTTCAGACTGGCGCAGGGCTGTTGGCTGTCGACCAGACTAAAACATGACATGAATGTATGAAGTGTTTGACTGTTGGTTTTGAGGCATGTGGGGCGATTTGTAGACTGGTTGGTTGGTGTGTGCGTGACAAGAGAAACCAGTGGTTGGAGACTGACTGTAGGTGATCACATGGTTGAGAACCGATGTGAGTGGTTCAGATGTATACATACATACATACACACACACACAGACACACACGTTATCCTCATCTTAACGACGCTATAGTGAATCTCACCATTCTCACATTCTTCCTTTCTCTCTTTTCGTACTTAATATTTCTTTTGATTGAATTTTCTTTTCTTCATCTTGTACTTCACTGATGTTTTACTTTATGTACTGATATGATGAGGTGTAGCAACTCGGTGCATGACGATGGATGGAGACGATATCTATTAAGGTTTGTAGTTTTGTGTTGATTATTTTATGCTGTACTGAATTCATCATTCGTTTTTGGCATGTAGACTCTTTGATTCGGATATCTGGAGATTATTCCTAGTTTTGTTTAGCATAATTTGCTTGATGGTGATTTGTAATGGAATCTAGTAGGCATATTTCATCCTATTGAAGACTGAAGACTAAGTGTGTTTGGATTGCAGTAAGTGTCGGATTTAGGTAGAGGTTCATCCAACTAGTGTGTTCCAGATACGATTATATGCTCATTCTGGATTTCATTACAATCCCCTACCAAGCATGTAATAATCCACACATTTGATATGGCATTGAATGACCGAATTTATTTGGCTTGTAGCTGCGGATCTTTTTCTCATTCTTAGAAATTTCATGAAGCTAACGTTCACTATGGAATGGAACTGATATATGGTTCATACACTGTTGTTTAGTTTGAGTCTCAACTATCTACTGGTACTATTTAATTATCAACTAATGTGACGGTGAATTTGGGTGTTTGTGGGAATTTAGTAATTTTTCCAGCTGGTAGTTATCATGGAGAAGGATTGAAACCTGGGAAACCTGAACAGTTGTTGCGTTTTAGTTCGGGACTCCTTAGATCCCCTTAGTGCTCATTAGTGACTGGGTTCTAGGGGTGAATTTTGAATTTCCAACGGGAAGTCGTGATCGGTGGGGCAAACCTGGTGACCGTGAGGAAAAATACTCAACGATGACATTAAGTGATGGTTGCGCTAGGTTGTGAACCGACGGAAGTTGGAAATATGGATCATTAGATTCCGACCCAGTGGCTCAGTGGTAACGTGCTAGCCGCGGGACCTAAAGGTCGTGGGTCTAACCCTTGAGGGGGGCAGGGTCATGGCTGCGCATTGCTGAGGAGTCCCACACTAGGTCGAAACAGCCGCTGTCCAGTGCCTCCAGGTTCCCAGTGTTCCTCCAACTGATGTCATTCTATGATAGATACCAACTTGAAAAGATTTCGATATTTCCTTTAATCTCGTTATCAATTTACAACTAATTTCAACTGAAAAAAGGAAATAAAAGAATAAACTCATGGGATATTTGGCCAGTGTGTAGAAGAGAATCTGTCGAATAGAAACGTTCAAATATAGCGCCTCGAAATGAACTTTTAATCTATAGGCAGATAGAGAGATAGATAGACAAACACATTCAACGTAGGACCTCGTGTACAGGTGCATCGGCTCAAGTTGTCATACTTCACAGTTATATACAAAGAAAAGAGCGTGGTCAAAATAGAAAACGTCGAGTGCGCTAATAAACAATTTGAAGGTCGCGGTTAGTGTGAATATTCAAGCTTAGGAGATTTCAAGGTTTGAATACATCTGCACCATTTTGATCGATTTTCAACCATGTCACCAAGAGTTAGCAACCACTAATTCCTGTCGTCTCGGAGACCACAGTCAGCCTGCCGACATCTCCCCACACGACTCAAACCACCAGTTAGGGACTTTATGAAATGACTGGTGCCACGTTTTGGTCTAGCATCTCTGAACCCCCTTCCAACCTAATCCGACTTACTCTAGGATGAGATATCCAGTTAGGTGGTGGTGGCTCGGCACGTGAAGTACATGTGCAAGCCATCTCAGTTGTTGAATGTTTGCAACCTCACCAACTGATATGCCTACCTTGCCTAGTACAATTTAACTAAATTCAACACTGGTCACACCGTGTTCCCACCAATTGCCAGGAATGCTTCATGTCTTTTACTTTAAACGACCACGTCTTATAGCCGTGCAACAGGATAGAACGAACTGCAATCCAGTATACTAGTCCTGTGATCGGTAGTCAAATATCTCACTAGTAGGCACCACAGATGACGCATAACTTGATGTTATTGAATACATAGGTGTAGAGGCATGAAGATCATTCATTGTGTTGATATGCTTCATTTCGTCTCTCGATCCCAACTCAATTGTTCTCTAGCTGGTAGACTTCAAATACTGGTAAAGAAAACTAGGGTAGAGAAATATGAAATAATCACGTAGGACTTTATTTTAATGTTTTGGATGGATTAAACACAATCGATTTAAGGTTGGTGTTCGTCATGTATTGACATCAGTTGGGGAACCTGTAATAGCCTGGAGACATTGGTCATCTATTTTGTCCCAGTATGCGACTTCTGAGCAATGTACACTCATGATCCTACTAGGCATCGAACCCCGGAGAATTTCTTTCAAGGTCTTTAAGTGTTGTTATGCTTTCTAGCATTAAAGGATACATATCTGTCAGATTCACGTGAATAAATGCATTTCTAAAATAGTTTCAAGTCAAAGGGCTGTCTGGTTTTTGCGTAACAATCTGAATACCAATCCACAGTTTCAACCAATAAAATAACAGTAGGAAGTAAAACAACGCAAACAGTAGCCAATTAGCATGATGTAGGAAATTTTGCACCAAAAACATCAGTTACTCATTAGTTTTGGCATAATTTCATTTGGATTATAACTTGTTGGATTTTTACCGATTAGCTAATCTATGGTTCCGTAGAAAATTCAAAAATCCCCATGAAATTAATATTTTGTGGCTACGTTCGCCTCAGAGGTAAAGGCTATTAATGTATCACATTTTTCTGGTTAGGATTCGCATTAGTAGAGATTTTATTGAAGTATTTAAGAATGCTAAAGTCTGGAAATTATTGCAAATACTTATACGCATGACAAGCATACTCCACTTTAAAAAGTTAATTCATCATGTATGTTTGTGTACCAATAATCAGAATCTATTCAGTTGAAAAATACATGATTTTTCAACAGAGCATTGAGCAGACAATCGAAGAACTTTCACACTAATAAGTCAGTTAGTCAATATGGACATGTGACCTGACATTTCTGCGTTATATTCCAAGGTGAAACACTACACCTCATGTCAGCACATCATGTGGAAGGTACTAGGATTAAACTGTAGTGAAAAAAGGAAGATAGTAATCAAAAATCTTAGAAATTTGTCAAAACATCGGGGATGAATTATAGACTGATAAAATTCTGTACGATAGTTAGGGGAGTGATAATGCGTGAACACATCTATGCCATCGAGATCGATTCCAAACCGTATCCTCTAAAGTCTGAAACCAGCGATTCTGGCTATCATACAAAACTCAACCTAGGGGCTGAAGTTGATTGATTCGTATCTACCCATACCACTGAGGAGTAGGGAGGCTCACTGTGAAACTCATCTTTTCCAACGTTTACTTCCATTGAAAAGGTGACATCAATATCCTGCTATCTGTCACACTCTACCTAGCTAAGAGTATGAATCCACCCTCGGAATTCCATCATAGCGTAGCAATTAACCCTATGACAGTAGCTGCTTTTTATCGTACCACTGTCTAACTGACCTTCTTGATAATGACGAGACCTCAAGGGCGCATGCCTAACTCTTTGGATCTTGGCGATATACGAACCCAACTACCAGGTCAGGGTAACTGATCATTTCTTCTAAACTGACCTAATTTTTAAATCTTGTCCTACTGATGAAAACCACTATGAAATTTACAAACTGTATTATTAATTAACCGCTTTTTTTTTCTATCTCTTTCTCCTCATTTTATAGGAATTGTTCGAATTTCCAGAATTAGAAACTAGGCAGCAGGTCGATGATTTAAATGCTATGCACAATCAAATCAAAGAATATATACTCAAAAGTGTGTGTGTGTGTTTATTATGTATTTCATTTTCATATTTCCATGTGATATCTTAGTTTCCTTTCTTGTTAGTGGCTATGAGACATGACCATTGATGGGAAGATGCAAAGAGTTGACAAGTTATCAAACACAGATAGGTAGGTAGGTATCTTTGCTTCATTTCATATGTATAGCGTAATCAATGTGCCAACAACGATTTCCATGACATCAAATTCACAACAGAGGAGTCAAACAACCATCTACCATTCCTGGATGTTTTAGTCAGTAGGAGAAATGGGGGAAAGCTGGAAACCCAAGTGTGAAGGAAGCCAACACACACAGGCCAAATCCTCAACTACAATAGCAACAACCCAACAACTCACAAAATTATTTGCTTGCAGACTTTATTCAAAAGAGATCGAGGATACACTGCAGCACAACAACTTCATGGAGAAACGAATAAAATTACTTGATGTTTATTCTAAACAACAACGACTACCCACGAAACTTTATCAGAAGATGTCTATCCCGTACATGATATACTAAAAAGTCATCGACAGAAATCAACAAACGCATCGTCCTACCATACATAAAGAATATATCAGAAATCACGACAGGATTTTACTGAGACCACTTCGATTCGGTGTGGCTTATAAATCAACAAATCCCCTCCAAACAGACCAAAGAAGACAAACAGAATATCATTTACAAAATCAACTGGAATAACTGTAGTCAACACTACATTGGATAAAGTGGCCGCCCTCCTCGCCTTCGTCATTTACATGAACATCAATTGGCTATTAAACGTCATATATGACATTTTATCACTCATTTCAGTGGATGTGGATAATAACTATGGACATGAATTGAATATTGACAACGTAGAAATGTTGGACGGAGAGAGGAAACACAAAGAATGTCAGAGAATTCCTAGAAGCTTGGCATTCAGGTCAGCCAGTCAGTCAGTCAGCAATCGAGAGATGTATACACATAGACCCAATCTATCAAGCAATGAGAAAAAAGACAAACGACAGAAAGGTGAGAGGTGAAGCAGAGGAACAGCCAACAGGAAAGTCTATACAGTTAGTGACATAACAATGAAGGGAGACAATCAATCACAAACCGGTTGATCAGAGTAAGCTACTAAATCACTCATGGAGAGATATTGACAGCTCACTTCATACTGAAGTTAGTGCTAGAAAGACGATGAAAGCTTCACAATTAAATAACCCAGTTCAGAGAACACAATACAACCAAGACCATCCATCTGAGCTACAAATATTCTCTACTTTTTCGGAATCTCTGTGTAAATAATATTGAGGTAAGGTGATGAAAAGTACTAGGTGAAACAGGTAGGTTGATCGATGAAGTTGTTAACCCTCAGTGTACTGCCTCATTCATTTAACATGTTTTACTTTCATATATCATTTCGTTTGATAGATAACTTGCTAAGGAGAAAAGCTAAGGATGTCAAGGTCTTTGTTGTATGCATGTCTGACAGTATTGAGATGGTTATTTTCCACCCCATAGTTTCCTCAAGTAGCTCTTAGAGATCTCTGATAAGAACTCTTTGGAATACTTTCGTAGAATACCAAGTCCTGAATTTTGTAGATAATGAATCAATCTTTTTTTGTCTTACTGTCTCTTCATTTTCCAATGAATGAAAGTATGTTGGCATAGACCATTTGTCAATTGTGTGTAATTCTAATGTCTACATTTGTACAGAATTACAGAACTAGATGATTTGTATATAATTCTAGTTGCAGAACTATATTTACTAATTAATTTATCATGAAGATTGCAACGTCTTATCCTTTATGAAGTTCTTCTTGTTTGTACACTGTTATCCTGCTGAGACTTGCGGTAAAATCTAGTCGATGATACTAAATTGGTCGTAAAGAATAAAGTAATAGAAAAAATCTTTCTAAAAACGCCTCATTCATCATCATCATTATCAACATAGGACCAGGCATTACTGCGTAACGGTCCGAGTTGCCACACCTCATATCAGCACATCAAGTAAAAAGGTAGTGAGGTGGAAGATGAAGACAAGTGAATGCAGTCAAAAGAAATATAAAGTACGAGAAGAAAGGAAAGAGGAGTGACAAAATGGTGAGATTCGGTATAGTGTAGTTAAGATGAGGATAAGGTGTGTATACATCTGCGCCACTCACATCGGTTCTCAGCCATATCACCTAGGGTCTCCAACCACTGGTTCCTCTTGTCCCGTGGACCCCAACCACCTAGTCTGCATCGTCCTACATGGCTTAAACCAATAGTCGGAGACTTCATACTTTGGTGCCATGTTTTAGTCTGGCCACCTCGAGCCTTTTTCCAGCCTGGACCCACCTGAGCCAACATTGTGTGACGAGGCAATCGGTGACTAGGCATACGTAGTACGTGTCCCGACCATCTCAGTCGACGAAGGTTCATAACCTCGTCAACTGACTTACCTCTTCTCCCCAAAACTACACACCTAACTTCTGCATTACTCACATGGTGACACCACGGAATATGTCCTTTACTACGGTAACAGTGGTCAAACACCTTAAGCCTTTTTATATCTTCCACTTTCAATGGCCATGTTTCACAATCATACAGTAGAACAGAGCGGACTGCTGTGCAGTACACTCCACCCTTAATAGACAAACGAATATCACGGCGGCGCCATAGGTGGCGCAAATTGGGAAAAGCCAATCGAGCCTTTTGTATCCGTGCAGAGATTTCATCGGCAACTAACCCACCAGGGCTGATCCTACTTCCCAGGTAAGTGAAGTGGTCGACACACTCAACCACTTCACTCTCTATTGTTAGCCGCGGTGGAGCACCGCTGAAGACCATTCCTGGAGCAAAAATTTGCATTTGGGTAGTGAAAATCGCATCCCAAACATTATCAAATTCCCACTCAAAGTGTTCAGAAGACTGTGCATCTTGTCAGCGTCTTCACCTAATAGGACTATGTCATCGGCATATTCTAGATCTAAAGAAAATTCACCAGTTAATTTAGATTCGTGTGAAATTCACCTATTCATTATATGACAATTAAAATTGACTATTGTAAGACTTCTTCATCCATATAATGTGTGTTCCATTGACAACATCATAAATCGACTTCACTTCATTTCTTGAAACTATATATCTAACTTCATCACTGCTATCTACAAAATGATTTTATTGAGTGTATTAATAAAATGTGGCCATTGAATATCAGAGATGTATAAAAACTAACAGCTGTATCTTCTGAGCTTCACTGGTGTAGTGTATGATAAAAAATTGGATTGATAAAGTAAGATTAACTTCAGGGTTACAATAGTGATAAAATATTAAATTATAAATCTTTATCCATTTAGCCGGCTATGAAAGAGTTATGCCTATCTAAGCCATACTTACTACAGTTTACTACACTAGGCTAAATTGGTAAAGGAATGAAAAAATCTTTTGATGATTGGGTTAATGCATGCTAAAATAAATTACCCAGACAAGTGTTTAATCATCTTCTTCATTATCATGCATCAAAATAGGACCAGGCATTACTGCGTAACAGTCTGAGTTACCACACCTCATCATATCAGTACATAAAGTAAAACATCAATGAAGTACAAGATGAAGAAAAGAAAATTCAATCAAAAGAAATATTAAGTACGAAAAGAGAGAAAGGAAGAATGTGAGAATGGTGAGATTCACTA